>JAUNZM010001433.1:0-472500 GCA_033459285.1 Clamator glandarius
TCTTCTCTTCTCTTCTCTTCTCTTCTCTTCTCTTCTCTTCTCTTCTCTTCTCTTCTCTTCTCTTCTCTTCTCTTCTCTTCTCTTCTCTTCTCTTCCATAAACATAATTTTAAAGCCACTGAAAGGAAAAAGAAAAGAAAGGAAAATGTGAAACAAAAGAGTAGCAGCTATAAAAACTTCCATTTTAGCCATCTTAACGCTGCAGTCAAACTCGACTCGGAGCAGCATCCATGCTGGCTGGCCTGTGGCAAGGTACTGCTATTCTATGTTAATAAAGCCCCTGGCCTGGCCTGCTGGATATGGGAAAGTTGATGATAATGTCAAGTCATTTAGAGGAGGAACGGAAAGCGAGACCACAGCACGAGACGCCGGCTACCACCACTGAACCCCAGGGGAGGGTCATGCAAGTTATGACTGCTGCTAGCTTGGGCGCACAGCCTTGGCTTGGCCCCTGGATGGTGTGACAAATCCGGGAGATGGGAGGTGGAGGAGAGGAAGGCAGAGGAATGAGGAGAAGGAGGGGGTGCTAGCAGAGAGAAGGGCTGGGATGAGGAGCTCACCTGCAGACCCTCTGGACAGTGGGGAAAAGGTGGGAAGGTGTCAAGGAAACATGGGAAGTTTAATGGAAAAATCATATTCTGGGAAAAATTCCCAGCTTAGGGCCTTTAGGAACATTAGCATTACGTGTCATACAAAGCAGGAGGTTTAACAAAAAGTGCTACACAGCGAGAACCAGCTGCCTTTAGAGGTCACTAGAACATCGCTGCAGTATTTACAAATGTTCCATGAAGGATTAGAAGTTAGTCTAAAGCCCTATATACACTATATACAGTTCCAGTGGATGCTGTATACTATTATCTAAATTTCTTCACATAGACTATCATGTATCTGCCCCAGCAAAGCTGATTAGTGAAGCAGCTTGACTCTGACATATCCTTTATGCCAGCCACAAGCTGCCTTGCACAGCCACCTTATTCACTGTGGAGACAGGCCTGAAGCAAGATTGTAACACAACAAATGCAAATGAGATGAGCCTTACACCACTTAAACTGAGATGGCTATAATATGTAACAGCTTAATGTGCCCACAGAAGTGATTGATGCCTCTTCCATATCTCTAAAGAGCTTCAGTTTTGATGCACTCTGTTTTTAACTAATATTTCTTTTTACTCCTCTTCCTGGCTATGTCTTTCTCTTAATACTCAGTGGGGGGAAAGGAGGAAGAAAACAAAATACCCAGCAACTTATCAAAGCTGGTTGTCTCTCCCAAGATTCTCACTTAATGAAAACAAAAATTGGGAGGATCTCCTAATCAGCTTCAGGTAATTTATTTAGATTATTCCAGCAGAAATTTGTCTCCTTGCAAATCGGTTACTGCTGATAAAAAACAATGTTACTTTCTAAGGAAAGAAGCACTTGGGATCTGAAAAACTGCTTGTCGTAGGGCAGTACAGTCTAAGGGTCTCAAGGAACCACTGTCATTTGTGTCAACAGACCATGGCCCCACTGTCACTCTGCCTAACTAGCAGATAGACACAAGTTTGGGGAAAATTTTAGACAAATCTAACAACCTGTACTAACCTTACCAAATGCTGCACTAACCTAACTGGCTATACATTTCTAATCAGTATTCGTTCCTTGTCCTTAAAATAAACAGAAAACAGATTTCTCTATTTCCCCTAAAATCAATCATTCACTGAATCTGTCAGTTGCTTTTTCCTAATTAGTATTCTAAATTCATTTATTTTTGTCATAAATTATTTTTTTTTTGCTCACCTTGGCACAAGTTTTTCATTCAATACTTGTGAGTAATGTGACAGACTTAGCGTTGTGTTGCTTAGCAGTAATAAAAAAAAGTAACTTTGTTAATGAATTGAGATGAATCAAAAATGCCTTATTAATTATTGCTTGCCTAGTAGGCTAAGCTTTGGCTCTTCACCTCATTGGCCCAGAGAACATTTCTTGCCTTTGGCCATGTCGGAGGGGCTCATTAAAACATCTCTTGGGAGCAGATAGAAATTGTTAGTGAAAAGCAATGGTCAGTGCCTCAGCTAGAACCCAGCAGGGAAGGGAATCCCTCATCACTGAGAGCTAACAAGACTGTATGTATTACACCTGTAATCAAACTGCTCCGAAAATGCCAAGAGACCACTGGGCTCTCTTTGTGATTGGTGAAGTTATCTGAAAATGCTGAATCCGATCCATAATTGATGTGCACACATACAATTACAAGCCTCCAGATATCAGTTAAAATGTTGCAGTTGCAAGCCTTAAGGAGAGGTAAACCTCAACATGCATGGCATAAAATAAGGTGTTTGACATAATAAAAGTGAACCTGCTTTGCTTCCATGCACTACCAGTTAAATTTTAATTGAATTTGCTACATTTGTTAGCAGATGTAATTATAGAAAGCCTCACTGAAAAACAATGATATATAGATGGGCTTGGGTATCTTGTAGATAATTTGTGAATTAATTTGTTTGTTTAAATAAAGATCTACCTCATTATTTTGCCTAAGGTAAGTAAAATTTGCTATGGCAAGTAATGTGACCCTGGGATATTGAAGTCTGAGAATTGTACATGTCCTAAGCTTCAGGTTAGGACAAGGTAAAAAATGAATGCCTTTAAAAGACTTGCATTTATATCTGGCCTTACTATGGTTTCCTAGAAAACCAGAATTACAATCTGTTTTCAAGGCTTGGATTCCATGTAAGTCACACTCTCATAGATAAGAAGCTGAAGTATGAGATGAAAAATGACCTAAATGAGCTGAGCAGATAAATTTAGAAGTCGGTGTCATAACATTCTCCAAAACAACATATACATTTACTGTGGCTCGTCCAAGTCAGCTTCAGGATTAGTGTTCTTCATTAAATTTTGTACTTGAATACTTCTCCTTTATTGTATGAGAAAGAAGCTCTTTTCTGGTGCCATATATACTATGTGATGCATAATCAGGTAAGGTTGTAGAAATGCTGAAGATCACAATCACTCCTTTCTTGCTCTGAGGAGAGGATAGCAGGCGAGCAGGGAGGCTGTGTTTTAGTAGAATGGGAAAAAGAGCAAATGGAGAAAGAAAGGATGCAGAACAAGCAAACTACCCACCATAAGTGCACACAGAGGTTTAAGATGGAACAGTGATTATTGCTGTTCAAGAGGGCTTCCCTATTCTGTGAAGTACTTTATTTTAAAAAAAATGGTAGGTGGGCCTGAGGACAGATGTGAACTTTGTACCAACAGCACTGAAAATTTGTTCATGAGACTACAACATGAAGAACGTACTCTATCTGGCAATATTTTTTTTATGCTGTATCTATGTCTTGCAGGTTCTTCTAAACAATTAAAAGAGTAAGCTAAAAATTCTATCAGTCATTAGTGAACAGGAATCCCCAAACTCTTCTTTCCAATGCATCTGGAAGTGTTTGAACTCTTTCTCCTCTCCCCACCCTTACCTGCTTCAAAACATGCTGCCCTAAGTCAGGTGTTCAGGCTCCCTCTGTGGACACTGGAAACAGACAGCTATGCCCACGGAGCAAGATATCCCACCTGACTGAGTGGCAGATTTGTGTTTTAGAGGGAGGGAGCCCAGTTGAGGCTGAAGAAGGTAGTTTATGGGTAAGATGAATCACGTCTAAAGTGGTTTGCTGCTTTTTTTTTTTTTTTATATTGTCATTTTTAACGTCTCCAAAGTCCTCACCACTAAAATATTTTTCTGTCTGGATATTTATTTCAGTAAGGAACCATATTGCAACATCTTTTATTGTACCCTGGTAAGAAATATAGTGAACTAGGAGAAGGAAGGAGAAAAATTACTGATCAAAACAGTTTGAAGGGTTGGATTGAGAGGTATAGAAAGAGTTCAAATACCTATTGACATTTATTTGAAGACACAGTTGTTTTTATATTTTATTTTTATACATGAGATTGAAAAGAGGAAAATATACAAAACCACAGAGCCTGGCAATTCCTGAAATAGAAAAATACTTTTTTTTCTTATTATTTCTGAATTGTAAGGTTGATAGCTGAGATCTAAATGGTTTTCAAGCAGTTATCACTCTGAAATTTCATCCCTCCACCCAAATCAGTGGCATAAAGACCTGTTTGTTGTGAAGATTGCATGTTTAACTAGAAGCATCATTTGCAGTGGTAGAAGTCCTTTCTACTGGATGCTATAGAAACAGAGAACAGAAAAGATATTCACCACCGTCTAAGAGCAAACGGTTTAAAGTACATCAAGTCTGCAACAGGACATCTGCTGTTTAATTTGTAACTCTGTCCTGGTACTAAGGGGATATAGATACTAGACCAAATAAGTTCGGAAATCACTGGCTATGTTCAGATCATATGAGATGTGAATTTGACCCGTTGACTTCAGTGGTGTAAATGACAGATGCTGAGGAAGTGAACAAAAGTGGATTTCCCCCACCTTTGCCCTCTCTGAGTTTCAGGCCTGAAAGTGCCTCATCTATATAATTCAGAACACCTCAAGGCTGCTTTAAGCTCCGCTGGCTTGTAACAGCGTCTGCAGTGCTTTTGTGCTACTGAGGGATTTCCAGAGCGTGTGTTGTGGGCATAGACCCTGCAGTAGGGGGTAGAACAGAACAAGATTACTGGTTCTGCATCGCTTGGAGATCCCCTGAATCCAAAGTAATCCTACAGCCTCCATTAGGTCAATTTTTCAGGATCTTTGAGCTACTGAACTCAGAACTGTGCTCTGCTTGAAAAGTTGCATCCTTGCCATTAAATGTTAAAAAGATGAAGGGTTATTAATTTGTCACACAGGTTTTATTGTCAGCTGATGCAAATGTTTCTGTCATGCCTGCTTTTCATCTAGGTGTTTGCAAGGGACTTGTGTCTGCTTTCTCTAGGTCAGATTTTGCCTGAAGATGACTTTAGGTTTCAAGTTATTGCCAAAATATATATATATATATATATATATATGGGTATATGTTACCTAAAATAAATTAGAAAAAAACTACAGGTACTAAGCCTTTTAATCAAATGTGAGATCAGTAATATCAGTGACTACTAGTATGACAGTGCACAAGTAATTAACAAATTAGAAATAATTGATATGTAGTAGGAAGGAAAATAACAAAATTACTGTATTGAACTCAGTGAATACGTACATGTAATGCATAAATGCACATGTGTGTGCATGTTCTGGGGTATATGTACCTTTCATATGTTCAGATGTAACAGCCCTTATGCACTTACTGACATATACAGTATGGTTTCCGATCAAAACAAATAGAGTCCTAAACTGACCATTTAAACTGAAAGCAAATGATGTTTCCAGCCTGTGGTCCCTGCTCTGAATACAAGCAGGTGAGGAATGGTGCTAAATGCTTTTGATGTTGCCAGCTCCCATTTGCCACCCAACTTTTTTCTCCTCCAAAACCTCTTAACAAACTTCAAAGGCCTCCTTGCTTCTTGCCTTAATCCAGTGCACTGAGACCTCTAGTTCAAAGAACTTTCCTTAAACCCTCTTCTTAAACTGCAACCAAAACTTTTTCTTTCCTTTCCACAAAGTAGCAATTACAGCTCTGTTGCGTGGCAATTGGGCTTGGGACCATCAGCTCCTGCTATTAATTAATCTCACAAAGGGGGCTCATTTCCTGGCATTCAAATTGACAAGAGAGCAGAGAACAGAAAGCCCTTTCAAAGCAGTTCCAGTTAACTGAGGGAAGAGGTATCACAAGAAAGAGCCCCACAGTATTTGAGGTGGAGGGCACATTTGATACTGCCTATGCTTGCTACTGATTGAATGATTTTGTTAAGGAGAGCTCTTTACTAATCTTTAACCTGCAAAAAGCTCAAGAGCAAGTAAATGCAGCACAAATATTGCTAAATTGTGACAGAGAGGCTTCACAGTCCAGGCTTTCGATTTCACTCTCCCAGTGCATCTTCTTGAGCATTATACTTACTTTAAACAGAAAGTGTTCACTTTACTAACACAGAAAAGCTCTTGGAAGAAGGCGGGGGAGATGAAGAGGCAAGAAAGAAGAATAGCAGACAAGAGATTAAAGCTTTTTATTCAGTATCTCTTTCGTATTCAAATTGTGCTAAGGGCTCTGTGAAAGTTAGAAGCAAGCTTGTTCAGGAGGGCTTCTAAAGTGTGTACATGGATTTCATGGGAATAGAAAAGAAGCCACGGACTGGGTAATGAAAGAAAGATAAGATGTCCTATATAAAGCAACTCAAGAGTGGTTCAATTACTTCAGCAAACCATCAGGCAAGCTTTGAAGATTTGAGGAAACAGTGTTAAAATGTAACAAAAAACTCATGTTGCAGGTTTTGTACCACTATATGTTTGTATACTGCATGAATTACTTAAGCTATATTCCCTCTGTGAACGTTGTTTACTTCTTTGGAGTTTTTATTATTATTTTTCTGGAAGAGCTATGTTTGTCTGGAAGAGTTATGGAAAAATGAAACATACATGTTTGATCTTTGTATCTCTGTGAAAGAGAGCGTGCCACAAAAAAAATAAAAGACATCATTGTTTACAAAAATAAGGCTGGGAATTAAAGGTCTGTGTCTGGCAGTTTCACGTATTTCCCTTTGCAGCTAAAATAGCCCTCCTGACAAAGGCTAAATGGTATAAGAATTTATCAACTACTTTCACCCAGGGAAAGGTATGAACTGAGGAATATACCAGCTACAAAAATGAAAGTCTACGGTTTAGAAAATACCTATTTTTAATTGCAGCTCGCTCGCTCTCTCTCTCTCCCCCCCCCCCCTCTCTCCCCCCTCCTAGTTCTCTAAATCTGAGGCTTGACAAGTAACATCAAACATGGCCCAAGAACAAAGCTAACCAGCCATGGCCTGCAGCATCCTTCAACCAAGAGTCACCTTTAGTCAAGCTTTGCTATCTAATTTGCAGTGTTTCTGTTTGTAATCTTCAAGCAGAAGTCCTAAAACTCTTGCGGTGTAAAGCTTTCCTGGTTTCTGTTCAGTAAGATTACAATGGTTATGTTGGAATGATTTAACACATCTAGCAATCAGCCATGGCAGCCCTAAGTGCTCTGACTTCTGAAACACAGAACTGAGCCCACTCTGTTTTTTTCCTAAGTTTATTTAACTTAAAAAATACATTCTTAATGCATGCTAAATAATATATATGTAAGGCACCCAATTTAAAGTGCAACTCAATCGCCTTTTGTGCTAAGTGTCCCGAAACAGTGCTAAAATACCTTCATAGATTATTGTTTTTCTAATTTAGTTGGGTCAAATACATGACAGTGTTATATCCTGTCAAGTGAAAGATAGCAATGACTGATTTGCTTGAATCAAAGTAAACAAAGAAAGTTTACAGGTCCTTTTCTCACAAGAAGAAAAAAGGAATGTCACCAGGAAAACTCATAAGTTCATGAAGACAATGAAAAAAAGGAAAAAAAAACACCTTAACCTTAAAGGAATTCTCCATTTTTCCTGCTCCATGAGGTCACATAAACTCTTTAAGCATAGCATTAATATTCAATGGATTAGTCACCAAGAGTTTTTTCAGTGGACTCTCAAAAGTAGTTCTCTAAAAACTTGGAGTATTAACTTGAAACATCAGGTGGTCATCAAAATACAGCACTGTTCACTTTACTCAGTATTTAACAGCCCTCTTGGCTTCACAGATACCCAAAGAAAGGTTATACAAAATGTACTTTGCTCTGTAGTGAATTAGATTTGAAAATTAGTTTCAATTTAAAAAAACTCAAAGAACACAGAAGCCTATATGAAAGAAACATCTTGGATTTTCTTACATTAGACATGACAGAAAGCGAAACATATTTTGGAGGAACCATAGTTCATGGGTCAGGACTCATGAATTTAGGACTCTTCTTCCCTGCAGGAAGTCCTGTCAACAAGGGCAGTGAAGAAACTAAAGGAAGGAACAATTTCTGTGTTGCAGATGAGCGTTTTTTTGTTCCTTAATTTTTATGATGGTCATTATAATATGCTGGTAAAATATAGTTGCAGTTAGGACTATTCCTCTACCTATACTTTCTTCATTCAGTTGCCCCATTTCAAATGAATTTTGTTTCTTTCCCTCTTTTGTATATCATTATTTTTGCTTCTGTACGTTATTCTCCAGTACTTCAGGTCCTGATATAATGGTTCATCTTCAATAGAAGATTTATATCTATCTTTCAAATAGTGACATTAAAAGACATAGAATTCTTGGATTTCATATACACGTATGAGTCTGCCAATCTCTTCTTGGTGTGTTTGGAGTTCTGCCCCATATATTACCTTTTTCAACTAAGCAACATCTCAAGTGTCCTTTCAGCCTTGCAGCAAATAAGATAACTACAACCAATGTGAGAAAATCAAGACTTCACATATGGTTACATGCCATTTGTTTTGAATGTCTCAGTAATATCTGTCAGTACCTCTATCACCTTCACTGAAACACTGAAAGATAATCTTTAATTACATTTACAAAAGAATCGAATGTTCCCCAGCTTCTATTGTCTTTCTTTGTATTCTCTTCTCACATCCTACTCCTTCTCTCTCTGTTCTGTTCCTTTACCTGACTAATTTGTTTTGTATACTTGTTGAAGCATCACTCATCATTGTATGGGTTCTCCTATCAAATTCCTATCAGCTTGAATTTCTATGTATATACATACAGGTTGCATGTAACTCCAGAATTTACCTGCTTGCCTTTAATAAGTAGGAGTATGCAAATCTTCAGAAGTCAAAGTACTTTGGAAAATCTCACCAGGAATGTGGTTTTACTTGAGTTCCATTAAATTAATAGCAAGTTTTCCATTGCCATTGATGGAAGTTAGCTTAGGTATCAAACATAAGAGGAAAAAAATTTTAAGAAAAAATAAAGAAGCCTGTATGGACAAAAATCCTTGGATTCTCTCATTTTAGACATGCCAGAAAACAAAACAGCTCTTAGACTCTGAAATTCTTTCTGATTTCTGAACAACAGACAATTTCACAGGAAGTAAATAAAAGGCCTCTGATTAGCTGACCAACAAAGCAGAGGTCTTTCTCTCTTCCTAAAATGAGCAGTTCCCTTCTCTATCAGCTTAATAAAATTGTTCAGGGCAATTTTGCTGGTTCTGAACTTGATAGAAAGACAAATACCATTCTTGAGTGACTATAAAGCATACCTTTAGATCAAAAGAGCATAGGAAATCCTCCAGAGATACAGTCTTATTTATGGTCAGGGAAGACTTTTTGGGGTTGAAAAAGAAGAGTTTCACAGTATTCAGATTCATTAGAGCAAGTATTACCCTAGAGAAGCCCTAATTTCTTTGAGACTGCAAAAGAGATTCAATTGAAACTTAAGCCCTTATTCAATTGTGGTACTGGAATAACAGATTCTATGGCAAGTATCTTGGAGACGGTGGAAATGGCTGCTCGCTTTTTTATGCATAGTTCACTGATTAGCATCTGCCTGATTGAACCCTTATAAACTTGGAATGGACTGAAATTTTATTCAATAGGCTTGCTAAAACGCCTCTGAAATACATGTATTAGATGCCTGTGGGCATATAGATGGACAAATACATGGGACTTCAACAGGCACTATTTGTGCTACCTGAGGACTACACACAGGATTGACAATAAAAGCTACTCAGTCATGATAGCAGGTGGTATGTGTCTCTCAGTTCTCTTGCAATCTGCTAGATGCATATAACTGGGCTGGGTTAGCAAAACAGACTTCAGTGATCACAGGAGCAATAAACATAATAGTTCTGACTGAAGCTTTTCTGAGCTTTTACATAGGACAAACAGAGTTTTTAACTTGGTAGATTTGTATCAGTCCTTTCTGTAGTAGGAAGGAGGAGGAAAATGGATATTTGAGTGAAAGGTTTTAGAAAAATAAATTTTAAAATGTTTTAGTAAATCCACTATAGTGAAAGGTGTGTTACTCCATTAAATGTTCTATTTACCATCTTCCGTGTTACAGCACCTTAAAAATACACACACTAGTAGCACAATATTGGATTCCAGTGTCCTTATTTGAACTGAGTAGTATCTAACTTCTTTCTAGAGGGTGACCATAAATCAAGGGAGCAACAATTTAGTGTGGATAAAGAATTAAGACTCTGCTCCTCTCTCCTGCCAAAGTCCCCATGGTTCATCATGTGAATCGCTTAGGAAAAAGCAGGAGCAGGCAGCATCAGGACTTTACTCAGCAGGATGCTCAGTGCTCAAGCAGGATGCTCAGAGGGATAAGTGGGTGCATTTTAATGCTTGACTGATCCAAATTCTTCAGTTTTCACTAAACAAAATACTTCGGGTTTAGATCAAATTAACCACACATGATATATTTAATGAAGAGAAAAAAGTGCTGGCAGAGGTCATCTGGCTCAGGAGGGTTATCTAGGGCGTGGCTGATAGAACAGAGATGATGCATTCAGAAACAAGACAATATAGCTAGCTGATTAGGAGGGAAAATGTGAGGTAACTAAGAGTATCTGAGAAATGACGCTTGGTTTCCTGCTGTCACCTGTTTTATAAACACTACATCATCATCACAACCAGAGAGAAATACAGACTGTGATCACTGAATACTGAGAATTTCATCAGTACATGGTAATTAGAAAAACACCTGTGCAGGATATAAATGTGTTTGCATATGGACAAAATTTTTGATGTTTGATTGCCCTTAAAATTTCTCACTTTTCATGGTAATGGAGAGATCTAGGTTATTGTTTTACAATGAAGTATACTGCACAAACAGAGGTAAAATCTCTGTGCTTTTGTTTACTCACGTAGCAAGTTTCAAAACTTTGTTTAACAGTCCACAATATTTTGTGGGTTTTTACTACTATTTAAATAGTTGGTACATCTAATTTATAAAAATTCTAACAGCACATAAATAGAAGTTGATCATAGTTAAAAAAAATGTGGGGAAGTGGTAGTGGTTTTCTCTCAAAACACAGTCAGTGTAGCCCCCAAGAAATATTTATACTATGACTGTAGAGTCAGAGTTATAGTAGTACTTGCTGGATAATACACCCAACTCATCCTATAAAAGGGTAGCTCATGACTTAAACTTGAAACAATGCTCACACCTAATATCTGGGGGAGTATCTTCTCAGATATGAACTGTATGTACTGATTTTCTAGGAAAATATAGAAAAAATAAGTAGAGGAGAGTTACCTGTGTTACAATTATTTACCAAGCCACAGAGAAATGTGCAATGAAAACCATACAGCTTTGAAGTTCCCTAGGCAGAAATGTTTTATTGAACCTAGCATAGACAACTACTGCTGACAGCTAAGACTGTAGAGTAGAAATGTTCTGTGTTTATAAGAGTACATTCATTGGCCAAATCTTAGAAGGGTAGTAAATAAATCAAGGACAGAACTTAAAAGACACTTCAAGTAGGAAGCTAAAAAATACTCTGACCCAAACATTAAATAACTTACATTACATAAGTATAGTTGGGATGGCTTGTTTAGTTCAGTGTGCCTATATATTCCTAGGATTTGCTGCCAGAATTTGTCTGGCTGTAAGGTGTTAGCTACAGACTGGTGCTGGGTCTTTCCCTTGCACACCCTGATTTTACTTCTCCCCCTGACCTGAAACAAGGCAATAAGCTGAGTAGAAGTGATGATGCCACTTACCTACCTAACTCCATTAAGGAAGGAGAATAAGGAATATGGGAGAAGTTGCTGAGAAGGTCTGTGACAATTCAACAGTAACCCTGCTTAAATGTGTACAGTATTAAGAGTTCATTCTAGAAAAGCAAATTGCCTAGCTGTGTATTTCTAGCCCACTCTTGTCAAAAGAATCTTTGAGTTCAGCAATATAGCATTAGAGTGTTTTAGACCAATGAAGATGGAAAAGCTGCAGCACACAACCAATATTGTTGTTGCAGGTGAATGTAGTTCTCTGAGCTAGGAAAAATCTGCTTTGGAAAACTTTGCATAACCTTCATGACTTGATTTTCCAGTGCTACGGGTATTATTTGCACATAGTGTTCAAGAGATTGAAGAGGAAAACATGGTTTGTACTCAACTGAGTGTGTTTCTAGTGCTGCTGGCCTTCAGCAGTGCTGAAAACCAGACTTCATGTGTTTTTATCAGGCTGTCATCTCCAGAGCAGTGTTTTTCTCTCCTGAAATGAGTAGCTGCTGACTTATGGATGTGACAATCTTTGTTATTCTATCAAATGGAACCATTTGTTAAACAACATCAAAGTATGTAAACTTGTAGATTTAGAATAATCAGGGAAGAGACACAGGCTTTTCCAAGAGGCTATTCAGAGAATAGGTAAGGATCCTGCTTTCAGTCTTCTGCTGGAGACAGTCTCACTTCTGCAGGTAAGAATGTAGAAATTAAGGACATTTAAGGTTCCTGACTCTTGCCTTCAGCTTTCTGAAAGTTATAGAATCATAGAATCACCAGGTTGGAAAAGACCCATCAGATCATTGAGTCTAACCATTCTTACCAAATACTAAACCAGTTGCATCCTAGCATTAATCACCTGGGACCTGTCTAAACACGAACACAGAGGAATGGAGACAGGTGTTGTCTGAACGCAATTTATCTTGCCCATCTCCAGTTATCTTGAAGTGGGGTAAATTCTCCTGTGGTCTTGCTGTCTCCGTCTTGCAGAAACCTTGACTCTTAGTTAAGAATATTTGCCTAAGTACTGGGTGTAAATTATCAGGGAAATGATCCTTTGCTTCCATTTTTTTCAACATTAGTTAAGCGGTGTTTTCAAAGTGAGTGGAGAATGAGTGTTAGCTCACAGCAGATGTAGCTTGGCAAGTTCTTACCAGTCTTACCTCCATTTCCTTCTAAATGAGTCTTTCCTACACATATCCCGTCTCCTACAAGGTCCTCAAGTTATATGATTTCGATGATGTTCCACCTTAGCTTTTCCTACTGCCTGATGGACAGTGTAGTCTTCTAGAGAGCCTTGATCATAGGAAAGGATTGAAGCCTTGTTCAAAAGTGCTGTGAGGCACTGGATTTAGTTTTGAACTTGTTTATGAAGTAAAATTATGATGCAGAACAGTTTACGCACAGATTTAAAGTAATTTTGAGAACTGATTTCCCAAAAAACTCATCTTCCATCAGGAAAGACTTCCAAGGGAAATTTGCATATATCCCTTATTAAAAAAAATTGTATTCAGAATGAAGTCAGCAAAATCATCACTTAAAGTAATTATATACAAAGATGCAAATAAACCAAATAAAAAAACTAGAAGAAAGCAAGCCTTCCCAATAATTTGCTGTAGCGGGTCACACAACAGACACTAGCATAAAATAATAAAAGGATTATGCATCCTTTAAAACTACGTAGATATGGTACTTGAAGTAATCTAGAAAATATCTCTTGTTCAGTAACCTATATCTAGTTTCTGAAGTCTCATGCTGTGTACACATTTGTCACAAATAGTGTGCACTATAGTTAACAGACACTGAAAAGAAATTATCTTAGAGAGAAATTGTTTCAGTTGTATTTTAGTTTGCATCTGCATTATGAACTGGACATTTCTGATGGTCTATTGAGGATCCAAAAGAATCTGAAATATGTAGTGGTTAAGAAATTACAGATCTTCTGTTAAAATTATGTAACATAGGACTTTTGAAGGTAAATATATCTAACACTTGGTTTGCCATTCTATTTCAATGCTAGTTTTTCTAAAAATTCAGCATAACCATTCCACTGTTTATTATGTTTAGAATGGTGAAAAGAAGTATAATAGTCTGCAATATACACATTTCTAAGGTACAGCAAGACATCCTCCTCAGCAAGGGGTTACAACATAAAATAAATCAACTTCAAAATCATAAAAGCAATAACTGACATGTATTTTATTACCTTAGGCACATTTATAAGGATTAAAATTTTGCAATATCCTAACACCCCTACTGGCTCACCTTAAAGTATTAATGTGATAGGAACACTATTAATAAATATATAATATATCATACAGTAGATATTTTCTGGAAAAGTGTGGCTTTGAATCCTTGGTATTGTACTTGTCATGCAGAATTTCAGCTTCTGTTCAATATTCATTCTGAAGTCATAAACAAAATGAAAGCAAATAGGTAATGCTTACACACCTAATTTCAGCATGCCTCGAAATGACTAAACACTTCTACTAGTTTTCTCTCAGAAGCACATTCTGTAGCAAACCAGAAAATCTGTATGCCTTTGGTGTTATCTTTGCAAATGGTTATTCTAAAACATACTCTTGCATGTCCTGAAAAATGGGTTTGGTCATATATTCTTTTCAGTTTGTTATCTTAAGTATATTGAAACTTTTATCAGTATCATTTCAGTCATTGGGTCTTCAATATTGCTAATCATTAAGTCTATTGCCATTGAAATATCAGATGGTATTGGTACCAAGTCTGACAATATTCAAGAAGCGTTTGGACAAGGCCCTCCGACACATGGTGTGAATTTAAGGATGGTCCTATGCAGGGACAGGAGTTGGACTCAATGATCCTTGTGGATCTCTTCCAGCTCAGGACATTCTATGATTCCATGAATTTTAACAACAGCGAACTAAGTTTTATGAGGTTCTCAACAACAGAATAAACAAACAGTTTGGAATTTTGCAGCTTTGTTTTTTTACTTTCCCTTTTTTTTCCCCTCTCTTTTTTATTTTGCTGTTAGCAATTCTAGCTGGTTGAATTACATTCAACTCTATCAAACCTCTATTGAATCCTCTGTAGAACACTCCAGGTGTTCTTCACCTTTATGTAACACGCACTTTTCCAGCTGTTCATTATTGGTCTTCATGACTCCATTTTGACAATAACACATAAAGTAAAGGGCACTTCAGGGTCGTGTTTGATATAAAACTATAGCAATCATCAACTTGATGTGGTTTGAGATATTTTGATAGCATTTGTTTATCTAATAGAGCACTATGGGTGGGATTCACCTATAATCTCAGCTAGTCAAGTCATGGTCTGGAGACTGATAGGCACGTTTACAGCGTCAATATGAAATTCTGTTTTGGGAGGAGATGAACCATGCCCAAAAAATTCCTACCCTACTCACTCACTGATTAAAAAGACTAAGGTGATTAACTCAGATATGGATGTCGGATTTGAAAACATCGACATTTCATCTTTGTGTCTCGGCAGATATAAGAAATTCTTAAGCTCCTCTGTAGATATTTTGGGATTAGCATGTCTGGAGTGTTAAGTGATGCTGACATAAGGAAGAACAAGAGTAGAACAATCTGAGCAGTGTCACTGCTCAAAATTTTTGGGGCATGCATTTGTCTAAAGTAATTTCAAGGTTTTGCTGAATACCTGATTTATTCTTATGGATGTGAAGACTGTCTGTTACCTTTGCATGTGGCAGTGCAAATACAGTGCTGCTTGACTGGAATGTGCCACTATGAGTGCAAGAAAGGAGTGAGCAGACGGATATAGGAACCTACCACTCCCTGATAAGGCTAAGCTCCTCAAAATAATAGACCACCTTTGTGAACATGGGCACAGAGGCCCAAAGAGAGAGGAAGTCCATTCTTCACTCATCTCCTGAAAAGCCTGAAGTCAGAGAATATCAGCCTTCAAGGTCTTACAAACCTGTCTGCTCTGCAAATATGTCTTTCCAGAGGACCTGCTGGAATGGTATCATTCTGCACCACTGGTCACATCTTAACGTTGCTTAAGTCCTCTTGCTACCACCTCCTGCCTACTGTAATAAAAATGACCACAAGGCATCTTCTGGGTAGAAATAAAATGCAAATGTATGATACTGTGAGAGTTATTTCACAGAATTACAGAATAACCAGGTTGGAAGAGACCCACCGGATCATCGAGTCCAACCATTCCCACCAATCCCTAAATCATGCCCCTAAGTACCTCATCCACCCTCACCTTAAACACATCCAGGGACGGTGACTCAACCATCTCCCTGGGCAGACTATTCCAATGCCTAACCACCCTCTCCGTGAAGAATATTTTCCTTACCTCAAGCCTAAATCTCCCCTGGCAGAGCTTGAGGCCATTCCCTCTCGTCCTGTCCCCTGTCACTTGGGAGAACAGGCCAGCTCCCTCCTCTCTACAACCTCCCTTCAAGTAGTTGTAGAGAGTAATAAGGTCTCCCCTCAGCCTCCTCTTCTCCAGGCTAAACAACCCCAGCTCTCTTAGCTGCTCCTCATAAGATTTGTTCTCCAGCCCCTTCACCAGCTTTGTTGCTCTTCTCTGGACTCGCTCCAGAGCCTCAACATCCTTCTTGTGGTGAGGGGCCCAGAACTGAACACAGTACTCGAGGTGCGGTCTCACCAGTGCCGAGTACAGAGGGAGAATAACCTCCCTGGACCTGCTGGTCACGCTGTTTCTGATACAAGCCAAGATGCCATTGGCCTTCTTGGCCACCTGGGCACACTGCTGGCTCATGTTCAGTCAGTTGTCAACCAGCACCCCCAGGTCCTTCTTCTCCAGGCAGCTTTCCAGCCAGGCTTCTCTTAGTCTGTACCTCTGCTTAGGGTTGTTGTGCCTCAAGTGCAGGACCCGGCATTTGGCCTTGTTAAACCTCATGCTGTTGGTCTCAGCCCAGCGGTCCAGCCTGTTCAGGTCCCTTTGCAGAGCCTCCCGACCCTCCAGCAGATCCACACTTCCACCCAGCTTGGTGTCATCTGCAAACTTTTTTAAGGGTGCACTCGATGCCTTCATTCAGGTCGTTGATAAAGACATTAAACAGGACTGGACTCAGCACTGAGCCCTGGGGAACCCCACTTGTAACTGACCTCCAGCTGGATTTAACTCCATTTACCACCACTCTCTGGGCCCAGCCATCCAACCAGTTTTCCATCCAGGAGAGTGTGCGCCTGTCCAGGCCAGAAGCCAACAGTTTCCGAAGCAGAATGCTATCAAAGGCTTTACTGAAGTCCAGGAAGACCACATCCACAGCCTTTCCCTCATCCAAGAGTCTAGTCACTCGATCATAGAAGGTGATCAGATTACTCTGGCAAGACCTGCCTTTCATGAACCCGTGTTGACTGGGCCTGATCATCCGGTTCTCTTGCATGTGCTTCATGATCGCACTCAAGATCACCCGCTCCATGACTTTCCCTGGTACCGAGGTCAGACTGACAGGCCTGTAGTTCCCCGGATCCTCCCTGTGCCCACTTCTTATAGATGGGCACGACATCAGGCAGCCTCCAGTCCAGCGGAACTTCCCCAGTCATCCAGGACTGTTGGAAGATGATGGAAAGGGGTTTGGCCAGCACATCCGCCAGTTCCCTCAAAACTCTTGGGTGGACTCCATCCGGCCCCATAGACTTCTGGGCATCCAGCTGGGTAAGCAAGTCTCTAACCACCTCCTCTTGGACCTTGGGAATCTCATACTTCTCTTCCAACCCTTGGGGTTGTGCACAGAGGGAACAATTTTCCTTACTGTTAAAGACTGAGGCAAAGTAGGCATTGAGCACTTCAGCCTTGTCTTTGTCCCCTGTTACTCTTGTTCCTTCTGCATCTACTAGGGACTGGAGATTCTCCCTAGCCCTCCTTTTGCTGTTGATGTATTTGTAGAAAGACTTTTTGTTGTCTTTCACCGTCTTGGCCAATCGCATTTCTAGTTGGGCCTTAGCCCTCCTGACTTTTTCCCTGCACGTTCTCACTTCCTCCCTATAGTCCACCCAGGATTCCTGCCCCTTCCTCCAGAGGTCGTAGACCCTCCTCTTCCTATTGATGTCTCTTAGGACCTCCCTACTCAACCATGCTGGTTTCTTACCCCGCCGGCTACTTTTCCGGAACTTGGGGACGGCTTTCTCCTGAGCTGCTGGGAGTTCCTTCTTGAAGAGCGTCCAGCCCTCATGGACACCTTTGCCTTCAAGGAGTGCCTCCCATGGGACTTTTCTGACCAGCCTTCTGAACAGCCCAAAGTCTGCTCTCTGAAAGTTGAGGGCGACTGTTCTGCTAACCTCCTTCTTCATTTTACCCTGCACCGAGAACTCTATCATCTCATGATCGCTTTGCCCCAAGAGTCCTCCAACCTTCACATCCCCCACCAGTCCTTCTCTGTTCACAAACAGCAGGTCCAGGAGGGCACCGTCCCTTGTCGGTTCACTCACCAGCTGTGTGAGGAAATTGTCTTCCACACACTCCAGGAACCTCCGGGACTGCTTCCTTTCTGCTGTATTATACTTCCAGCCTATATCTGGGAAATTGAAGTCTCCCACAAGGACTAGAGGTAGCGATTTTGAGACTACTCTCAGTTGTTTGTAGAAGAGCTCATCAGCTGCTTCTTCTTGGCTGGGTGGTCTATAGCAGACTCCCATCACAATACCTGCCTGCCCATGGACTCCTCTGATTTTCACCCACAGGCACTCAGTCCCATCCTGACCATAGTCCAGTTCGAGGGTATCAAAGCCCTCTCTAACATAGAGGGCTACCCCACCTCCTGTTCTGCCCTTCCTGTCCTTCCTGAAGAGTTTATACCCCACCATGGGTACGCTCCAGTCGTACGAGTCATCCCACCACGTCTCTGCAATGGCAATGACATCGTAGTCTCCTTGCCCTACCACAGCTTCCAGCTCCTCCTTCTTATTTCCCATGCTGCGTGCATTGGTGTAAATGCACTTCAGCTGGGCAGGCAAAGCTACAGCCTTTGTAATAGGGCTTCTCCCTAACTGAGCGGTCCTTGACTTAACTAAGGCCACAGTGCCAGTTTGCTGCCTACCATCCTCAGCTGGACTCACCCCCTCTTGCTTAGTGGTGATATACTGGCAGGCATTGCCAGCACACCACCCCTTTGCCACTGAAGTCTCACCTCCAGGCTCACTCCCACCCTGCCTGGCCTCCATCCCCTCCCCCCTCACATCTAGTTACATAGTCTGTATACAAATAAGCATTGCCATCTGTGATAGTTTTTTCAAATGTGATTTTCAGGATTTGTTTTATTTTTTTGGTTTCTGTGAAGCACAAAAACTGGAAAGTTGTAGGGAAATCTAGCCAAAAGTATTTGCCATTGTAGTACACATTTATCTTTGCAAACAACATTTACTTATATTTCATTTGAGCACTTTCCTCCTCACATTCCCTTTGTCAAAGGAAGTCAGTTGATTGAAAGGAAAGTATGCTTAGTATGAGAAAAAAATGGCATGGTATTTTTCAGATCAATATTGATTTTTCCTATTCCATGCATGTTTTATTTTTAATTGGATGTTGGGCCATTTCTGTTTGGATATATGCAAATATTTCTGAACTTTTTACTCATAAAATAATAAAACATAATTTTAAAAAATGCATTTCAATATATGTAGAAAACCAAATCTAGTTTAGGCTTTGGACAGATGGTCTGATTTGGTGCAGCTGAAAAATAGCACAATTAAAACCTAAATATTGTGTGTTTCTACACTGCATGAGTCAGAGGTCAAATGTAGGCATTTATTTTTAATTTTGCCAGAAGATTTTTTCTACTGCTCTATATAGAGAAAAACTAAGAAAGATTAATTCACATTCCTGAATAAGAATGATTGGACTTTCTGCTGGCATTTATATGTAGGTTTAAATTCATTAAAATATAACTATCTAATATTTGTTTTATATGACTGAATTAATTACATTTGTAAATGTTAACACTCAATGATAGGTCTACACAAATAACCTCATTAAAATACAAGTACACTGTGTACTTGAACTCTTAATTTTAACTCCTTTACAGATAACACGAACATAACTATTGACGTTAAAAATATTCAACTTTTGAGGAGTTTACTTACCATTTCCTTTACCTTCCTTGTTACAAATAAGGGAATCACTGAAGAAACAAAGAAACTGAGATAACAAACTTACTGGATTTTGAATGTCAGCTATCACTAACAGAAGATCATGAGGATAAAAGGTTTTTATATGATTTCCATTGTCCTAATTGAGAAATGACTGAATGCCGCACACAGAAACATGCTTTCAAGTTTTAGAAGTTAGAATTGAAAAATTAACATCTTCCCCTCTGTGCACTCTTTTATGATCTCCTTTAAACTAAATAAAGTTAAATTCAATTTTAATTTTGCTGATGTAACATTGTGGTGCTAGCATTTGGTATGAGAAAGAAATACTCTCTTTTTGTGCTTGCAGGTGATTCCCATTTTTCCACTTCATTTTGTTTCTAAGCTGTGCTTCTATTTCATAGTCTGGTGCAGGTAAGATATTCCAAATTTGTTTGTTCATTTGTTTTTCCCTTCCCTTTCCCATCAAAGTCATTCAAAAGTCCAGCCTCTCCTTGAATCTTACTGATGTTTCTGTCTCTATCATCCTACAAGATCTTCAGATGAGAAACTGTTTTTTCCTCCAAGCCTGATGGTCTTTTCTCTAAAAAAAATACCCTGCATCTCCTGAGGCAGGTTTGGTAAAAGCATGAATAAGCCCACTGAATATTTACCAGTTAGGCAGGTGATCACAAGACACTGTATCACAAGCTGTGACTAAATACATCACCACAGAAGAAAAGCTGGCCATACAGGTTAGGAAAGGGAGAACAGCAAGGCATCTTCAAAATGACTCACCAAACTCTCTCTCCTAAGGAAAATACCCCAGGAATTGTAATGCCCATGAGGTGCATGCAAACAGCTTTTCAATCGGAAATGCTGGCTCCAAAGACAACCACTTCTTGATTGCTTGACACTCAAAGCATCTGGCTTGAAGTTTTAAAAATGCTGAGCTTCTTTGGGGCTTCAGATTTTTTGATATTGTTATTTCTAACTTTCTACTTAGATTTTACAAGCCAGATATTTTGTATCATGTCCTTTACCAATATTGAACAAATAAATTTTAAATGATATGTGTGATGTGTACGTATAGAGAGCACTTACAATTCATTATTACTTTCTTACACCTCTGCTTTAAAACTAAATAGGTCAATGTAGACTACTCTAGACAAGGTGCTAATTTAGATTCTACCAACATATCTACTGAATTGCTTAAAATTTGCAGTATGCTTGCTTGTTTTATTTATAAAATTTTCCTGTCTAAGGAAATCTCTTTGATCAGCTGAAAAAATGGAATAAAAGATTCAAGAAACTGACTTGTGGACACAAAAATTTTCGAAGAATCACCGTGCCATTAATTTACATAGAATTTCAGATTCATTTAAAAAAATGACAAAACATTGCTGAAAGCACATTTGGTAAACTATACAGAAACCTGCTGAGATGGATGCAAAGATCAAAACTGGTGTACTGCAATTTAAAAATTTTCAGACATACCCTTAACAGGATAGATGGAAAGTTATATTCATATGCCATTTATTTGAAACTGTAATACTTGGCATTATTATTTTTATAATTCTTGCACATTCAAAGAAATATTTGCTTAGATGCCCTTCTCTCTTGTTTCTGAAGCCTAAAGGAAAAACTGTCATTTTGCAATGGTCTGAGGAAAGCAGACAAACTTCTTTGATTGATATAATTCTGCAAAACTTCAAACTGTATGGTGTACATGATCCTCATGAAAGAATATGATTGATCTGTGTTGAAGGTCTATTGTTCCATAGAAATACTGGAAACTCCAGAAACAGTGAATAAGTTGCTGTTATTTAGGATCTCCTCTGAATGTTTTCAGGTATTATATCGAATCCTGAATATTAAGTGTTTTCAGAAATGCTTGGAGAATGAAATGAAAAACCCCTAACAAACAATCTGAGAAACAAAACTTGTCAAATATATATTTGCAGCGGGGAAAAAAACAAACAAACAAAACCCACCATTCCCTTTGCTTATTGTATTGTAGGCAGCATATACTTACTTCTTAATGACCTGATGACCTTAAATATAAAAAGAATTTGCTTAGTGTCCTGTACTGAAATGTGTTAATGTACTCTAGTGCTTTCAGATCAGACTCTTTGTATTAGATTATCAGTTTTTCCAGATTACAGCAAAAGGGATACATACGAGAATAATGTTTCAGGTAATATTGTGGCATTTAGATTCTAAATTAAGTCAAGTATATCAAGAAGGACATACATGAATTTAAAGGTACTTTTTTATTTATGCAGAATTATTTTGATGCAGTTTGAAGCAGAAATACTTTCTAGTTTATCTCAGTTAATACATGCCTATTATTCTAATTTCCCTTTCTGAGTACTTATTGACGTTTGGACCGTTAAGACACATAACCCTGATTTGTCATTTTTTTCCTTTAAGAGATTGTTTCTTGCAGCTTTACTGCTCATGGTTTCATATTGATTTGACTGGAAGAAATCAGAGAAATCTGATTAATTTAACTTGTTCATAGGGAATGAAGATTTGTAAACAATGTCCTAGGAAAATCTGCAATTTTGGGTGACTCTTTGTAATCAAGTCTGTGGAGTAGAGCAGTAGCTTAAAGGTATCACATGTAAGACATCGCTTTACGTTCATGTAGTAACCTAATATCAAGGATACATTAGTTTACTTTCTAAAGTACTTCAGAAATTTTAAAGAATTAATTAATTTCCTCAGCGCCTTATAAGATTACTCTGTATTTTATTCCCCGTTTTCCTGAAATGAAAGCTGAGCCACCAGTGTTGACAAGATTAGTTTCAAAGTGCCAGAGTTACCACTGAAGAAATGTTCATCCATGTTCAGTCATTTATAAAACAAATCATGAAATCCTCACATCAGCGACTGGTAGCAGTAAAGGAAGGTGATCACTGTATGACATGGGAATGTAGACAATTGATTACACAGTGCTAAAACCTGAATATACAGTTCAAAATTAGTTTCTTACTTGCTCTCTCTGTTCTTTAAAGGGGCTATCTGCAGACTGGTCATAATGTAGATCATCTTCTGGGTATACATTCTGACAGACAGAAAACCTAACATGTCACAGGAATGTCAGTATGGCTATACTGGGTGAAACATAAGAATAGAGAAAGCATATATTGTGTCTGGCCAAGAACAATCTCCCATCCTCCAGAAATCTATAGCTGAAGGACTCATAGAGTTGGAAGTAGGTCTTTGCAATTACTAATACTGTCTTATCTACAAAATAAGTTTCATCTTTCACCTGAAAGGACACCTCTGTACCATTCTAAATTAGAAATTTAATTTAGATCCTCTACTTCGTGTTCAAGACAGGTCTTAGTTTGAATATAGATCCAAAATCCAACAATCTGTTTCAAAAAAACCCCCATTTATTAGAGTCATGTGATATTTCAGGCATTTACAAACAAACCACATATTATAGGCTTCAGTGTTCCTTGGATATTTAAACTTAAATGAAGGAATATATGCAGAGTGTCCCTGTTTGAAAGCAAAATATATCTGATTGTGTTTTGTAGAATCATAGAATCACTAGGTTGGAAAAGACCTTTGAGATCATCGAGTCCAACCATACCTGTCCACTACGAAATCATATACTTAAGCACTTCATCTACCTGTCTTTTAAATATCTCCAGAGATGGTGACTCAACCACCTCCCTGGGCAGCCTGTTCCAGTGCCTGATAACCCTTTCAGTGAACAAATTTTTCCTAATGTTTAATCTGAATCTCCCCTGGCACAACTTTATGCCATTACCTCTCATCCTATTCCCTATCGCTTGGGAGGAGACTGCTTTTCTTGCTCCACCATGTTTCAAACCTGCGTTCCCTCACCTGTACCTATGGGAAACAGAGAATCCCCCCAAAAGGAGAGCAGCCTCATTCAGAAGCTCCAGTGCTCACATTTGGACATTTACTAGTGAAACAATAAGACCTCATCTGGAAGAGTTTTGAGCTTTCAGTTGTGCCCACATGCTTATGACTTTTGAGCTCAAGATACAGGATGAAGAACTCCAAAGTTGAGCCCAGATCTTATCTCATATATATATATCTTGTAGAGCTCTGCCTAGGCATCCTATGATCTCTATGGTAGAGCTCGTAGGGTGTGGGATTATACTAGGTTTATGTGGCCAGGTTTTGGTAGCAGACAACTGGACTTGCCTCCATGTCAGACAAAACCAGTTTCAGCTGGCTGACCCACCACTGGCCAAAGCTGAGTCTATCAGTGCCACTGGTAGTACCTCTGCGGTAACATATTTAAGAAAGGGTAAAATATGCTGTAGAACAATAGGCAGAAGAGAAGAGTGAGAATACATGAAGATGGAGGGGAAGGAAATCCTCCATGCACCGGAGCAGAGGTTTCCCTGATGCCCATGGTGAAGTCCATAATGATGCAGATTGTTCCTCTGCACCCCACAGAGCACATACACTGCAACCTGTGGAGGACCCCACACCAACACAGGTTGAAGTGCCCTGAAGGAATCTGCAGCCCATGGAGAAAAGCCCACATAGGTGAGGTTTTTCTGTGAGGACCTGTGACCCCATGAGCAACTGCCGCTGGAGCAGTCTGTTCTTGAAGGACTGCACCTCCATGGAAAAGATCCTTACTGCAGCAGTTCTTGAACATCTACACCTCATGGGAATGATCCATGTTGGAAAACTTTGTGAAAGACTGTCTCTCATAGGAAGGATCCCACACTGGTGCAGGGAAACAGAATGAAGAGGAAGGAGCAGCAGACATGGAAGGTCATGGAGCAGGTCATCTTGTGTGCCATCTCATAGCACATACAGGACAACCAGATCAGGCCCACTCAGCATGGGTTTATGAAATGCAAGTCCTGTCAAACTAACCTAATTGGCTTCTATGACAAGGTGACCTTCTTGATGGATGAGGGGAAGGCTGTGGATATAGTGTACCTGGACTTTAGTAAAGCATTTGACACAGCATCTCACAATGTTCTGCTTGAGAAACTGGTTACCCTGGGAAGAAGGGAATGGTAGGGGAAGGTGTGGTTTTTTAGATTTATTCTTATTTCACATTATCCTGATTTGTTTCATTTGCTAGAAATTAATTTCCCCAAGTCAAGTCTATTTTGCCCATGACAGTGATTGGCAAGTGATCTCCTTGTCCTTATCTCAAGGCACATTTGTAGTATTTTCTCCCCTTTTCCTTTTGAGCTTAGTGACCACCTTGTGGCTAGCCAACATCAACCCACTACAAACCTCTTCTGTGTCATCATTGTCTCTGTATTAAATTGCAGACATTTCCTTGATGGTGTTTTAAAAAACGGAGGGGAAAAGACTCACAGAAAGAATTTTGTGTTTGTAAAACTGCTGGATCCAATTTCCAAGTTTCTTACATGACCCTTAGGCTTCATGGGGCAGACAGAAATAGGAATATAGTGAGATGGGAAAAGAATGTTGTCTGCAGACTCTTCAAGCTTAGAGTTCCTTGGCTTTTGAGCAGGATGACAGAAGCTTGTATTAAAAATCAGTTTATTATGAGAGAAACAAAACACCGGTGGATGTTGTCTTCTTGATATCCACTTAAAAAAAAAGAATAATGGGATGGAGATTCTTCTTGGAACTTGACTCCTGACTGTTTGTTATGTCAATCAGGTATGATGTGTAGAGCTCTTTTGTGACCATTGGTCTCCTGCATCTAGACAACCATAGATCAAACTTTGGATTCATGATTTAAAGGAATCAGAGGTGAAAAGCATTATATAAGACTTGTGGGATATGGGAGAGGATTAAACTGTTGTGCAGATCTAGCTCTTGCTCCCTGGGAGAATGACAAACTAACCAAGACGCAGAAGACTTGTAATTGATATGCCTCTGCATTAGCCTAAATGTAATATAACATAGGGCCAGAGAAGGAACAAATAAGAATAATTTTATTTTTCTAGCCTAATAGTGAGCATCCACAGCTGGGACTCTGTCCTTTGAGGTTCTGATCTTTGTCTTAGAACTGTAAATTTGTTCCATAGACTAACATAGACAGTCGTTGGATGAAAGAAGCTGCAATCCAGCAATGATAATAATCTCCCTCTTTGACCTGAAGGACAACCAAAAGATGTACCTTTTGACCTGTGCTCCAGATGAGGCCAGAAGTCTGTGCTTCAGGATTTTCACTGGGTATCCCAATATCTTTTCTATATCCAACTCTGATTTGCCGACTGTCATAAATGGGAGCTCACTAATAAAGTGAACTCACTTAAGTCTTACAAGTATCCATAACAGAACTGGAGGCTCTGTGCAAGAGGTACAGGTAGGGGATAAGATAGATCCTACACAAACTATTTAAAGGTGCCGTACAGAACATTATCACATTGAAGTGGTGATTCAATAGTGACAGTAGAAATTATTACATGCCCTAATTGTTCTACCCCTTTGTTGTCAGTTCTTCTAGGGAGATGCTAGGAAGATATTCTTACGTAGAATAAGTACAGCCTGATATCTTATTGCAACCATAAATTAATTTCCTACATGGCTGCAGTCTTTACTGAGGAAAGTAACTTAAGTCAGTATCTCTTCTTGTAAGTCATGATCAAACCATACCCTCACTCTGTGAAGAGGCAATATGTCAGAAAAATATATGTGAATAACATACATGAACTTTATTTTCTCTGCATTCCTTGTGTTTTTTTAAATGCTCATACTTAAAATAAACACTGCGGCACTACTTTTCAGTTTGCAACTTCAAGGAACAGCCCTAATTGCAATGACAAAACATCAGATCAGGAAGTGTAAGATTTGTTAAGGAAAAAACATAAATTCCCATTTTATTGCCTCTTCTGATAGCAAATCTAACAGAACTTCTGGAGAAATTCTTTAAGCACCTAAATTTTATGTGTGTGCCAATAGCTTTTCTCTTCCCTCAGGGAGAAAAAAATAGCGCAGTAAGAGATAGTTGTGGGTCTTGAGACTTATTGTTTCCTCAAATATAAATAATCTTATTTTTAATATAAGCCCAGAAATCAAGTTCTAGTCATTTTTATATGTAAAGTTTTGAATTTAATAAATGCACAAAACAGAGTCCAAAAGTATTTTATTAACTCTTACTTTAGTAAGATTAAGAAATTGCTCTATACTTTTTAACCAGTGTAGAATGGGTATTTATCAAACCATCTGCTCTGTCCTTCTCCTTCACTTTACCATTGCTTTCTCTCCTGAGTAATATGATTGTGATTGTCTTCAGAACCAAAATACTAATCACTGGCGTACTCAGAATTAAGAGTATATTGATAGGTTTGTATTTATCAGTAAGCAAGGTTAAACATGTCATATGTCATTTCTACCTCCAGCTTACAAAATTTCTGGCCAAGTTTATCTGTACATAATAGTTTTGCTGTAAATTTGTACTCAGTTAAAGGTTAAGGGATGTATCCTCACTTCATTATACAGATGATGATAAACTAAACTGGAATCCATACGTTTTGTTTTTTATATTTCCACCTGATTTCAACTTCAGGAGCAGGGGAAAATATTTTGCACTTTCCTTTTTTTTGCATCCTGGACCTAGATATATTTGATTTCAATCATGTTCATAACTGATTGGACACTATTACGCTGATGTTCCCAAGGCCTTTGCCAGATAATAGAAGAATCAGGCTGTTGCTATGGAGGGAAGTCTGAATAGGACCAAAGGCAGCAGAAGCAGCAGACCCAGTTTTCCAGGCACATCAGTCCTTCCCTTCCCTGTTCTCTGCACCTTATTCTTTTTCCTCTTCCTTCCTCCATTTCATGGCACAGGCAATTTCACTCTTGCCTCAGACCACCTCTTTATCTATGGGTTATCATTATTTACTAACATGACCAACCAAGAAACTTAGAAGCAACTCTGACAAATACAGCAGTAGGTACTATTTATCCTGAAATGGACAAGGAGTGGAGATCAAGAGGCTACCTTCTCAATGTTGTAGGAACACTGCTGTATCCTCACTGTAACACACCCATACAGTATAGCACTGTGCTTAGTTTGAGTACAGTCCTACAAGGTTTGACTGCAGTAGGGGTGTACTTGCATCTCCGAAAGAAATGAACTTTTCCTGTCAGACAGCAGTATTTTGACTCAAATATACAGCTCCGAGTATGAAAA
Source organism: Clamator glandarius (assembly GCA_033459285.1). Classification (NCBI taxonomy): domain Eukaryota; kingdom Metazoa; phylum Chordata; class Aves; order Cuculiformes; family Cuculidae; genus Clamator; species Clamator glandarius. The sequence continues at coordinate 27,788 of JAUNZM010001433.1, forward strand.
ATTTGTGGCTGACAATTCTGTTCTTCCTGTCATTACATGGTTCAGGTGTGGCTTGTCAGGGTATTTGTAGATGGTTTGGGTTAGGCCAGAGATTAGACACTAAGGCCCTCAGGCTCCCACAAGGTTACCTGGCCACAACCATGACCTTCTCCCTACACAATGTTCATGGCTTTTTGTTGATATTTCCTGGCATGTGAGACCCCAAGAAGGAGGCAGATGAAAGAAAGGCAATCAGCAGACAGCAGAATGGACATGGTGAAAAAGTTCTGGGAAGTTCTCCTTCATAGAGTCCTGTGCATTTTATTTCTGGAATAGTCTTGTTTGATAGGTTTGGCAATCAGCCACAGCCATGGTCAGTGCTTGAATACAGCCCTCTGTTTTCTGGTGTGTTTCCAAGGTGTAATGTGACTTTTCTGTATGAGGATGTACATGCGTAGGTGGGTAAAAACATCAAGAAATGTGAAGCTATAGATATCTCTTCGGCCCATCTGCCTCTTCGTCTCTTAAAGGATGAAAACCAAGTAAAAGTAAAAATAAAATAAAACAAATTATTTTTGTACCAGTTGACAAAACTTTCTGAGTGTCCCAAGTCAAGATAAGGTGATTACCTAAGTGTGAGTGACTTCTCACACACAGCCAGGGACCTCAGCCTAGACCTGCAAAGACTACTTTCCACAGCAGCAAAGGTGTAATTATACATTCATTCTATTTCAGTCACGGACTCTTTCTGTGGTTGTCACCTGTGCAGGTGTTTATTTTGACATGCTGTTTTTGTGATCTTGGCTCTGAGGCTCCCACGAATCCTGGGCTATCAGTATAATCTTGCTTCTGTGCTTTGAGATATGCAATAATATATCTGAATTGTGAACTTAAGGTGTTGTAAGTAAGTGATAGATACTTTAAATGGAGGTAGTAAAGATGGTACACAGAACCTACTCTTTTCAGATGTGGAAAATATTGCTGCCCAAGCTAGAGTTTTCAGTCACTGGCTCTAAGTCACTTGGTAAATCTGCAGCCTAAACAAGCCTGCAGCTGGGCCACCTTTGCTATGACCTTGTCAAATCTTATTATTTATTAATTTGAATGTTTAAAATGTAGCCACAGGTGCACCCCTTGGGCTTTGGATTTCTCTTCTGTAATTAAAGTCACAAAATAAGTAAAGGACTTACGGAAGTTCTTTATAGATGAATAAATTTAGCTACTACATTTCTATGTATTTTTATTTTCAAATGATTGGAAGATGTAATGAACACAAGAGGGAGGGCAGTCTGATATCTGCTGCAGTAGTATATGATTGCAGGCAGATGATAACAATCTGTCTCCAAATAATAAGACCAACTAAGCAAGACAAGTTTTAGATTTTAGTGACTTATTTATTTTGTTTAGAAAGGAGATAGCTACAGGAAAGTTTTTTACAAACGTTTTTTCAAACCTTGGCTACAAAAGATTCCATATTGTTCTTTATTCAAAGTCAGACATTAACCTAATCACAAACTAAATGACATTCTGTTGATTAACCAGTAGGCTAAGCTTACTTTTTGCCACTTTGATAGAAAATCTCATTGGTGAAAGCAAATCTTTTCCAATGGGATTTATATTAAGATATTCTGGAACCGGAGGGCACAGCTCACTGTAAAAACTAAGGTATGATCTGTAAACACCGCCTGCTCCAAAATGAATAGGAGATAAGTGTGTGGTAGGAGCCTGTGGTGTGTGGGAATTGTTTCCTATGTAAGGAAATATCTGCCAAGAAAATGAGTACAACCTAACTGACAGAACATTTTAGAAGGTGACTGGATTTGAATACTTTAAACTACACACAAAAAGCTCAAATACAATCCAGGAGAGTTGGTTGGCTGAAAACCATTTTTATTACTTGTCCATACCGCAGCTGTTGTAGAGTGTAAAACAAAGGTCTGTTCCTAATGGAAAATGTTACATTACAAGAACTATTAATAATGTTGCTCTGTTGACATCACACTACTTGCTGGCAGTCACTTCAGAGGGCTGAAAGATGGAACAGGGAAAGAAAATTCAACTATTTGTTTTATTTTTATTTATTTATTTTTAATCAAAAGATAATTTATCCTCATGGTCAATGATGAGAAAAGCTGAAATGGGCATCTGGGGAATTCTGATGATCTAAAATCACTCATAAGCTCACCTCTGTAGATTTTATGTTGTCGACATAGCCATCCATTGATATATATATTCCCTGCTTGCCAAGTTGATGACTATTCTTCTTTTTATTTCAATCTAATAGCTACTGCAACCTTTCTTTTGAAGGTGCAAAATGATTAGTTTACAGTGATACCTCAGTATGCAAAGATTATAATAACATATTTCAACTCATAACTTTATTCTATGATTTCAAAATTATTGCTTTGCTAGTTTTTCTTTCATATCTCTTTTATTATTTGTCTGTTATTGTGAAAGACTGACATGTTTCTGCTGAACATAGTTATTAGTTAATGTTCATACACTGTATAAGTGCAAACATATTGTCCTACAGCTTCTTATACAAATAATATGTTTTCATTACTACAGTAAGTACTAAAATTTTAAGCTTTAAAATAGGATATTTATTATACAGGTGGGTTTCTATTAGAACTTCCTTCTGATAAGAAAGAAGATGATCATGGCAAAGGATAAGTGGTGCCAGAAGTAAAGAGAGAAAATCCCAAACTTTTCCACTTTGAAGCAAATTGGAAAATGTAGCAAGCAAGTACCTCATGATGCTCAAGAAGATTGGATGCAGCTGAGAGTGACACTAAGAAAAATGTGTTTCCGTGTTGATTCATGTTCCTCACCATCTCCATTCAGAGCTATACCTTGAAAACCACAGAATTCGCCTCTATCCTGGGGCATCAAACTAATTTGTTAAAGATTAATTCATTTTTTGTATCAGATACATGGGCTTTGAAATGGATACTGAGTTACAAACATTTTGCTTTATATGCTAGGGCATCTGCTGATGTGACTAATAGATTTCTATTGGAGTTAATGTTAAGGTAAAATATTTTATTCTTGACTATATTTAAGTTGTTGTCACTGTGCATTTGCTTCATACATTGTTACTTTTAATAAAAAGCAACGAGGAAAAAAAAATGTTCCTCCCTAGGACAACCATATTTCTACCCTTTTACTTTTCTTCCTTTATTTTTCTTTTTTTCCAGCTTGTCTACTTCTTCTTTAGCTTTCTGAGTCTCCCTTTCATTCCTTTGGCAGTTCCTGAAAAATTTTTGTCTTTTCTTACTTCCTAATAACTTATATCACCATGAAATCCTTGTTTATATATTTAATGTAAACATAGTAGGCAGGATTTGTCTTGTCTAGCTTCATACAAATTGGTGTAAACAAGTCCATAGGAGCAAGATTTCCCCTTTCCGCTCTTCAGACTTCCATTATAGTCAATTAAAAGAATGAGGCACTTTTAGGAAATGACAGGATCAGTTAAGTTTCCTTAACATAGATGCCTGGTGTCAGAGAACGACACTTAGGCAGCTGAATTAGCCCAGTTCAATTTGTCCTACAGTAAACATACAAAATACACCAGGTACATGGTACCCGGGTATCCCTCAGAAGGTGTCTGCGCATGAGCAAGTTGTCTAAACTACTTCTAGAGTCCATTCAAATATAAGTCAACCCATTCACAACAATATGGGAAGCTATCCAGCTCATCTTCAAGTTGGCACGTGTGCTTGCTCAGACAAATCACTCCAGAAACTCTTCTAGATGAATTTACTAGCAGCTAGATATAATAGGGCTGTAGAAAGTTATATTTAGGCATTTGAAGTTGTTCATCTGCAATACAGAAGACATGTCCAGCACAACCCTCCACCTTGGACCACCTGCTGATCTAGGGTAAATCAGGTATGTTGAATAAAAGAATTCCCATTGTGCCCTCAGTTCTGTAAAAATGCAGTGAGTTTGAGAGTTAAGGCACTCCCTTGACATACTGAAACTACTGTGCTTGGAAAATGGCTCCCACTGCCTGAGAAAGGGACTGATAATCAGTCACATCTTGACAGCCTTTTATATCTGCTACCAGGGTCATAGCCTGAGCCAGACAATACCAGATCTATACAATCTGGGAGGTTCTGGACATATGTAGCTAGTGGAAAATGCCAGACTTGTCTCATCTGAGTTGTGGCCAAAATGAATATTAAAATACTGGCCAAAGTCAATAATCTGTGACCCTATAAAATAGTGATCCTAAGCGAGACCCTTTGAGCTCTCTGGGACTGCAGTGGGCTACATCCAGTCCCCTCTACTGGGATGCCTTTGAGGGTTCTCTGCTGAGATGACCAGGGCAAGTCTAGGTTCCTCACAACTCAACAGTCACCCATTAAGGATGCTGACACACTGAAAATGAGTAAATTTCATTAATATGGAGAGAAGGAAAATTTTGGCCATATTGTCCTCTGTGCATTTGGATCCATGAACTTCTGTATCTGCGTGTATAATACCTCTGTATACCTTGTAGTAAGTGTAGTGTGAATCTTGTCATTTTTGAATCTACAAATAAGTGGCTGATTCGATCATAGCAGATCTTGCTGAATCACTTTGTTGTTCAACCGATAATTAATAGAAATCATACATAAATAGATTACAATTTTGTGATCTACCTCAATAAATTCTAAATTACTGCTAAATCAAAGTCTCATAAAATTCCACCCATGACACACACTTAATTGAATCCCATCCTTGACTTTAGGTGATTTCAGCAAAGCGAGATAAATCATACCCTACTCCATCATCAACAGGAGTGCAGTTCAAGAAGATACGCAAAAGTAGGGGAATTCAGATCCTTCAGAACAACTAAATTAGGATCAGAAAGACAAGAATCTTGTCTTAAAAATTTCTAAACAATGGATTACTGAAACTTCACGGGCAGCCTTCTCTAGGATTTTGTCACAGCAACAGGCTTTTTTCCTAGTATCTAGACTGAATTTATACAAATTAAACCTTTTTTCTCTACTCTTTTCAGCCCTGACAATGAGGAAGAAATGATTATCATTTTTATAACCATCTTTTACATAGTGGAGAGTGGCTGTCATGTTCTGCTCAGTCTCCTTTTTTTTTTGCTCTTTTTTCTAGACTAAATTAATTCTCTCAACCTTTACTCGCAGGTCATGTCTTCTAAACCTTATCTAATTTTTCATGTTCTCTTCTGTGCCCTTCCTATTTATCTGTCTGAATGTCTGATGTTCAAAAGCAGACACAGAACTTCAACTTCACCGAGGTAGGCTGGATAGAATTGTGTTCTGTATCTTACATGTGGCAAGCCTGCTAATCCCCCCCAAATTAGAATATTTTGGCTAAGAAAATCATATTATCAATTTATATATAGTTTGCAACTCACTGTGAGCCCCACATTTCTCTTGTACTTCTGGGTGGTCAGACATTTGCCACTTTGTAAGTACACATAAAATTTTAAACAAAAAATAGAAATGTACTTCCAGATCTTAAGACCTCAAGTGACTTCAAAAATGAGTGGGCAGCCAATCCCAAGGGGTGCAAGATTTGCAATTTTTCATTAAAAGAAATGTTTTTCGATTTTCAATAAGAAGAGGAAAGGGACCAGAGATCAAATTACAAATTCCACTTACTACAATCCATTTTTCATTATGTAAATTTTTCCAGCATGCTAAACTGCGTTCAAACTTATAATTAGCTCTGAAAAAGAGGGATGGGACAGAATGAAATTATATGACGGCCTTAGGAACAACGTGAATTACTGTGGAGCATCTACTAAGAGATTAAAAATGGTGTTTACACTTCCTACTTTTTCTTGTTTTTCGGATAGAGTTCAAAGTAGCAGCACGCTTTTCCAAAACTGTTTGGACAGGAAACTGGAGTTTAAGAAGATTGTCTGATGACAGATACAATGAGTAGGACAACAAGAAGTAGGAGGAAAAGCATAAAAATAAGAGGTAGGAATTGGTAAGACAATACACTAGATCATTCTAACAAGAAAATATCAGTGATGTCTGAACATGTAGTGAAACTTCAAGACTTGCACTTTTCTTTTAGAATTGTGAATTTCTAACTATTAAAGAGACCTCTTAAGGTTCGATAGACATCCTGTCCTCACAGAAGTCAATGCTGTTATTTCTTAAATTGACTTGAGTACAGGTAAGATTTTACTTTCTGATCCACAGTGTTGAGCCAATGCAAGTTTTTTCCATTACTAGATACAGACTTTATTAGAACTATAATGATCGGTACCTCTTGGTCATGCTGACAGTTTCCTAACTGTCCCTGTGACACCCTCTCCCTTCCTAGTCTTTTTTTCTCTCTTCTCCCTCCCAATATACTCAATATACTTTCTCCTTCCAATGCTCACATTCTCAGAATGAAAGGACAAGGTCAGATAGCTTTTAAAAACAAAAGAAAAACAGGGCAAAGAAGGTAGTGGCTGAGGTAAGCCTTTTCCCGCATTAATATTACACCCTTAAAGAGCAGCGCATAGTCAATAAGTGGATGCTAGGGGCTTTGATTTTGAAGCCCCTGCCTTCTGAGATATCTAGATCAAATTAAATCAACTAAAGATTGCTTTTTAACAGAAGAATTCTCCTATTCCTGTGTGAGGGAAAAGAAAGTCATGCAGGGACTTCTAACAAGGAGTGACTCTGTACTGGCATTTTACATTTGTATTCATTCCTTTTTCCAATAGTTGATCACTATGGACTTCATTCAACTTGTGGATCTTGCTTGCTTACATGAAATGCAGAGGACAAGGCTGCAATGTAGGAGAAAAGACCTTTCCAGGATTAGCTGAGGCAGAATTGATATGGGAAGAGCCAGGGAAGAGCAGGACAGATTCATTGTCTCTCAGATTTACCCTCCTCTGTGTCTTTGACTAGAAGGACCGTTCTCATGTCAGTACTTCAAAGCTTCTGCCACTGCCAGAATTAACACGTAGGATGCCTCTTTTCCTAAATAATCTGTTACACAAGCATCTATTAAAGAAAATATGGAAATTAGCAGTTAAAGTCAATGAAGCCAATAGCTCCTACTTACGAAGCTGGGGCCTCAGTGATCACCTTTAACTAGGAAAGGCTGTACTCAACTCATCAACAGGTTCAGACCTGGCAGAGTTGGATTTTGAAGAGAAACAAAAAATCATGAGAAAAGTGACACATAGTTTAGTTTGACTTCACTTCTACGTTAACCTGAATAAAGCTCAACTGAAGTTGATGATTCAGTCATATTTTGGTCCTGTTGCTTCTTTGCCAAAGTTCTATTTCAGTATGAAATACTTGCAGGCTTCAGCCTAATAGCAAGCTGCATTAAAACTTTGTTTTCGTGTGTGTGTGTTAGTGCATGAAGGTTCACATGAATTTATTTTCATTCCATCATTCATAGTGACAGGCATTGTGGCTTGCTGTCATGCCATGGCACCTTACAATGATGTGAACTTTAAATTTTATTAAGATAGTAAGTTACCATCAGTTAAAGATAAGTGCCTGAAATGGAATAAAGGCTGGGGTGCCTGCAGTACTATCAGGTTAGCATGGTTGACAAGAGCCTTTTGGGGTAATTCTCTATTGCCACTGATACAGTTCCACTGATGGAAGTGTTCCTCTCCCTTCTGTCACTTACACTAAAAGTAAGTGGTGTTAAGGCAATAATTAAGAAAAAGTTGTTTCTTGTAAGTAGGAACTCATCCCATCTTAATGTAGATGTTTCAAATCTAAATATCCAAGTCTCTTCTAGTCATATTTGTCTGCCTTTTATAGTGTGTATCTGAATTATTATTGAAGAATAATGCATTCTAATTATAATAATGCATAGCAATTTTAGTATAGGATGCATTGAATGCATTGTAGCCTGGAAGTGCTTATTTTTGTTTCACAGAATCATAGAATTATAGAATGGTTTGGGTTGGAAGGGACCTTAAAGATTTTCCAATCCCTCTGCCATGGGCAGGGACACATATTTAGTGCAGAAGGTAACCTGTGCTGAACCAGTTCAGTCTTAAATGTCTCATCTTTGGAAGGCTAAGTAGATGAGTGCTTTTTCACATCTAATAGGAGACTGCTCAATTTTTTCAAAGTTTTTTTCCATGCCTCAAGCTCTTGGACCAGATTCACAGCCCTTTACATTTATGGGCTAGTAAACAGATGATCAATTGTGGAAAACAGATTCTTGGACCCAAGAGACACTCTACAGAAACCCATTTTTGTAAACAAGAAATTTATTCACTCATTTTTTATTACTGCTTAACTTCTTTTTTGTCTGTTTACAAACATCTGGGTTTCTGTATCCACTGTTCCAAAAATTGCATTAGATATCTTAGGACCTTTAGCTATTTCTTTACAAATGAGCCTCATACAAAATGCTGAAAGGGGAGTTCTTAACAGGAATGCAAACTCATCGTTACTTAGGGAAACAGAACCTGTAGTAAATGCAGGCACGTAGAGCAGGGGAGAAAAAAAATATCAAAAAATCAAACCTCCAAATCCAAGTCCTTTGCTGATAAATTAATCTCAGATTCAATATGAATCACCAAATTTAATATTGCCATGATCAGTATTCATGGAAAATAAATGATGCCAAATATGCTTTAAGAAAAAAGAAATCTGTTTAAATGGTATTAATGGTAAGGCATAATACAGCAAGGTGAATAACACTGATAATATTAAATTAACCCAAGAGGCTCCCTAATCAAGATCCCTATGCAGAAATCTGCTTGCCAACTGTCGTTCTTTTTCCCATTGGTTTAGTTAAGGGTTGAAGTTCTTCTTGAAGTTTCTTTTTTAATCATTAGATCCCGACCTTACAGTTTTCTCTGACTACTTTCCTTCAGGCTGTCTTTGCTCCTGTCAATTTAGGATTTCCAGGGAATTATTCTTCTTTGAAATGCATATTCCAGGCTTGAAATACTGGCATATGTACACTGTAGAGTAATTGTGGAGGCCAAATGTTTAATTACACATGACAGCTGGAGCTGTAGGAGTCCGAGGCATGCTTGAAAACAACTTATGCCCTATGCAGTCTTAACGAAAAGGAACAAAATAATATATATTTAGGTTTTGTGCCACATGGTAGCCGCTGTTCTCTCTCTTCACAACTGAGGGTGGTTTGCAAGAAGTTCAGCTGCTTTCACTTCTGTGTACTGTCTCCCTGAATATATACTTTTTTTTCCCCTTCATACAGTCTAGACATAAACTTTTATACCATGCAATCCTACAAGAAATGCTCAGATTTTTTGTTTCATTTTTTCATAAGTGACAGAGAAAAGGGGTTCAGTAGCTTCTCTAAGACAGCAGTATTCATAAAATTCTATAAAAATGCATTACTAGAAATGACACAATTAAGTGATTTTAATTATAAAAGATTAAGTAACATTTGTATTTTACCCTAATACATGTGATTTGCTCAGAAATGAAACAAATGGAATGACCTGACTTCTAAGCCTTCAGGAAACATTTTTTTCAATCAGTACAAATTTGCCCACCTTTGTAGACAGATGATTTGCAGACACATGAAAACATATATTTAATTTTGCTGACACAAAGTGTTCCTAGTAAAACACAGGTAAAAATTATTTTCTGTTATCAGTATATCTGTTGTCAATGTTCAGCTCTTCTTCTGACATAAATTCATATAGCTCCACTGACAAAATCCCTACACTGGTTTAAAGCAGTTGAGGCATCTGACTGAATATTTGACACAGCTTTTCTATATATACACATATATATGTACCCACACATTTTAAATTATTATTACATTGCATTATTATTATACTTATCATGCATAAGAGGTTAAAATTTGATACTGAAATTTTGGCAAATCAGATTTTCTTTGTTCATTTTGGTACCTAAACACATATTCATTAAATTATTGTAATATGAAAGGGATTTCCTTTTTTTTTTTCCTTTTCTTACTATATGCCTACTTTACATGGGATTGAGGGAAGATTTAATTTAGTGGTGGTGCTGTAAGTGTTTGACAGGAAAACTGCAAGCATTATTTTAGCCCCGGAGTGTTCTGTTCCACAGTGTGAAAAATATATCACCGATGCTCAAGTGAAAAGGATATATCATTCCTTGCAAGGAGCAGTTAATGAAGAAAGCACTTAAATGTACAAACAAGCAAACAAAGAACACTGTGTTATTTTCCTGGTGCTTTTTCTTTTATGTAAAGAGAGGAAAGATGAAATTGATTTGACAAATTAACTTTAAAGGAATATTGTTCAGTGATACTGGAAGTGAACTGCTTTGTACGGTAGGTTAAGAATGAACAATGTTGTAACTGAGGAGGTTAAAATGAAATGATGGGATGGAGGTCTGCACAATCTCCAACTCAATAAGGAGAAAATTAGAAATACAGCCAATGAGCACTGTCACCCACCACTTCAAAGACCCAAGATGAGATACATAAAAGTTGAGCTCTAGCATCTAAAAATCGGTTGTTAGAGGGAGACAAGTAAGTGTACTGTGATCAGCCAGAAAAATCAGATTGTGAAACTAACTGCTTCCAAGACTTTTCTAACGGAGGCACAGGGACTTCCATCAGTCAGGAGTTTTCATTTGCAGGTAAAGCCTTGCTCAGGCTCATGTCCACTGCTGCAGCAGAGTATATGCATGGATGAACATACATACATTCTTACAGTCATAAATACCACAGCTTTTACAGTTTCCTGAATCAATCAGGGAGCTGCAATCAAAGTGCACCTCAGAAAAAGACTGTGATGACTGATCTCTTAAAACTGTATAGCAGAAACCCTGAAGGCATTCCACCTTATTTGGGGCCTCCCTCTGAAACATTTCTGTATGCAAACCATCCACTTCTTATGGCACAGAAACACCCATTCTGCTAACCCTACCCTCATTCTACTCACTAGAGTAAGGCTATTTTATTTTCTTCATCTAGAAAGTTGAGCTACTTGTTGGAGCTGTGTCTCATATAGCTGAAAGCGTTTGATTTCAAACAAGATCAAACAAATGTCTTTGGCATTTTCAGCCTGATGTATTAATACAGTAAGCTCACAAAATGCAGAATGCATGGTGTCAGACCAGAGTCTTCTTTCTCTTAAGGAAACTTGAGTTTGAAGTTAAATCATTATAGTAAAACCCAACAGCTTTTAGCAAACTTTTTGTGCTTTTTATGTTTTCTATTAATATAGAATAACATCAAGACAGAAGGTTGTACAGTACACAGAAAAATATCCAAGGCTGAAAACAAGAGAGATGGGAAAGATTACATTAAAAAGGTTAACAGAGGGAAAAATGCTTCCACTGTTAATGTTGTAGGGGGCTGCATGTGATAGATGAACACCTTTGCATCAATTGGGCTGATTTTCAATAGATATTCTATTTCACTACAGTCTTTCCTTTATCTAGCCTTCATGAATAGCGCTTATCCCTTTGTAACACTGTTTTTCCACATTTATTTGAATGTTACCTTAAGTCTACTATTTTCGGACTCGAAAACCACTTACTGATGTAAACAAAGCTCCTTGGGAGATAAATGACAACATAAAGACATTGTGAAATGTTTTACTTTTAATAGGTAATACTACCTGGAGTTTGGAAGCAAGCAGCTCTAGACTGGCTTTTAATTCAAACCAGGCATACGAGTACACATGTTGACCTATGGGCTTTGCCGGAGCCAAATAGGAACAGAGGAAGTGATGCCCCGAAAGCAAGCCTGAACACCTGTACAGGTCACTGTTGGTCCATCATGCTTAACTAATTTTCTCCTGCCCTCTGACCTGGTTTTCCACAATGTCATTGAGATTTATATCTTTCATCGCGCAAACCCTACAGCTGCCTTCAATAAATGAAAACAGCCTTAACTTTGCTATCTGATAAATTGAACTCACAGTGCTATGTGAACAATTGTTTTATTATTGTATTGACAAATTATCCTATTAACAAGTGGCTACTATGGAAATCAATTAAAATCTTGGCTGAAATACTTGAATATCACTGGAGAAGATGCAAGAGGGAATTAACTACTGAGTCAATTAACTGTTATACTATGCAGTTCATAAATTAGTTGAGCAGCACAAAATCTGTGATTTATATTGATAATTAGAATACAAAATTATTGGAAATATAGAGGGTGACATAATATGGGATTTCATTTTTTATTTTAGAGGGACTATATATGAGTTACTTGTGACGTGCTTGAGATACATTTCACAAGTTCCTCCTTCTCTGTATTTCCTTCAGATATTTTCATGCATGTTGGAGGGAAATGCCAGCATCCCACATTTCAGACTGTGTGAGAAGGCAGGAGCTGTATCTTGAATGGCCAGTATGACCTACATGAGTGTATACTAAACTGAGGTCAGCCCTTTACAAACTGCATGGATGAACTCAGGATATTTCTTAAAACAGCCTGTCTTTATGCAGATATGCTAATTTTGTTTCCAATGGAGGGCTGGAATCAGACTGATTTCTGGAATAAGGTGATGAGACACCAGATAAACACAGTGCTACTTGTCTTAAAGAGCAGCAAAGTTAGACCTGCAGTCTGATTGCATTGTTAATAATATATGCTACCATTGCACTATGAAGAGTTAGTTAATGTATTGCAGAGAGCAACACAGGCTTCTTTTGATGCAAGCAAGGACTTGCTCTGATACCCAGGGAAAAAAGATCCAACACATTTTATTACAAAAAGAAGTAATGCCCTATTGAAGCACTTTCAACTAATAATCACTTATCCAATGTCTTGGGATTTAGTTCTACCTTCTCAACACCCCTCATAAAGTATGGTTTAAGAAAAAGTAAGTAAATTTATATGTACTGTATAAAGTATACATTATACTTGAAATGATTTTAGACTATACCTTAAACTGTGCTTTGGGGAAATATAATCAGAAGTAGCAGCACCATTGAATGAGAGACAATGAAACTTCTAAGGTAAAACTATACTTTCCCTCAAGTATGTTATATTTAATGAAGTAAAGGACTCCTGAAGCATTTAAGTGGAATCCTTCAAAAAAAAAAAGATTTTACCTTGTCCTTGAGCTAGTGCACTTGGACGTAGTGTAGGAAGGCATATATTTAGTTTATCTAGGGGGAGGAGAGAATTGGAGGGAGGGAGGAAAATATCCTCAGGCGAAGTAGGATAGCTGAGTTGTTTTTAGAGCTTGTCTCTTTTGGAGGGTAGTGTGAGTGGGTAGAAGCTGTGATCTGCTATTCCATCACTATACATGTACATATATGGAGTGAAAGACAGTTAGACACACACACACACACATGTATATATGCACATACATGTATACATATACGTACATCTATTTTTATATATATGTAAACACACATGCTATGGTCTAAGGAAACGTGCTGAATACATTTTGCCCTATTGTTATATCTCAATTAAACAACAAAGACCGCTTCCTTAGGAAAAAAGGGAACAAAGCAGTCCTGGCACTGGAATGTCAGAAAATGAAAATGTTGAGAGACTGAAAACAGAAAGAGGAAATTAGAGCTATCGTGCACCAGTGAATCATTATAAGTCTCTCAGCTGCTCTTTGGCAATGGTTGCTGCAGGGAATTCTACATGAACTTGTCTCATTCACCACCAACAGCTTATGGGGACTAATATCACAAAGCCAGTGCATCAAAGCAAAGGAGATGGGTGAGTGGAAAAATCTGCTTACTGACAATGCTCTCTATATGAACAACAAACATCACCTAGAAATGACACTAGCCCTTAATGTTGCAGAGCCACAGAGACTGGATAATTACAAAGTATTTTGCTCTCAGTGGTCTACTAAAATATTATTCACAAGACTTTACACTACGAGGTAGTTTTAGACCTTTTGTTTACTACAGCTATTGTTATCATCACTTCATAAGTGTGATAATATCCAAAAGCTCCAATTAGAACCAAGTGCCACTGTGCTAGATGGTTTCAAAATAAAAATTTCTTTCTTTGAAGACTTTGGAAAATCCTGTAGAGTGGATAGCGTTTCTTTGAAGCTAAAGAGTGTCAGAATAATTAATAAAAACACATAAAATCTTTCCTTTTTAATCAAATATTTTCCTAAGAAAGCTATTATTTCACAACTAGTATAGAAAATCCATACTAGATTGTACTGATCTTTTCAGGTAAATATAATCTGCAATGGCATGGAAAATTGGCAGGGTAATGTGTCCTGAAAACAAGGGAATGAAAGATACTTCCTGAGCTAATACAGGGTAAGAAAAATTTGAGCCTAGTGAACAACATGGGCAGAAAGTCAGCTACCATAAATCATGGTAGCTGCAGTCAAATCTCCACAGTTGCAATAATCCTCTGCATGAGGTCCTTCATTTTGATCTCAGGAGTTTAGTGAAATCTCCTGACCAAACTAGTGCAGTGCAGCAACTACTAAATATACATATTTCACTGTGGTGATGAGCCATACAGATTTATAAAGAACTGGTGTTCTTTATGTTCCAAGCATAAAAGATAGAGCAATATTGTCTGGTTGCAGAAGATTTTGTATGCCTGCAGAAAGCTAGTATGAACTCCTGGACATTCTACCTGGGGTTGATTAAGTGCTTGCCTGCCTGCCTGGACTCTTTCTTTTTTTTTTTTTTTTTTCTGGTATAAACTTTTTAAGAATTTGTGAGAAGGCAGTGGTTATTTTTCACAGGGTGGAGTGGAATCTGTATTCACTTCTCCCTGCAAGATAATTGATAATTTTTACCATAGACCAGTAATAGTCATAATGAACAGTTCAAATCATGAAGAGCAATATTTTTTACTATCAACCTGTCTGAAGTCATGTGGAATACACAGAGGCCTTCCATGTTTAGCTCTCTGATTGGAATTGACTGGCTAAGAATCTTCTGATATCATCTTCGGAAGAAGCTGAACAGTTTATTGTACCTGTCCCTATTGTAATTTTTGTAAATGCATTCCTCCACAGCTCTCCTTGTGCAGTCAAGATGTACTTTATCATGTGGATGCTAGAGGGTATTCTATCCTTCATTAGAATAGTTTCAGGTTTTCACTGTTGGTGCCTGATCTAACCTTTAGCTTTTGAGCCTTAATGAAAAAAATCTGCTTTCATCTCTTTAATTTATCAGTAGTGCATTGCTGTCATTGTTTAATACACAGGAAATAGCAAGGGATCTGCTACAGAGCAGAACAGGCAATAATAATTAAAAATAACTTACAAACACACTTGCAAATGCATAAAATGATTCTGCTTTATTTACTGTTTCATACTAGACATTTTACATTAGTATCCAGGCAACAGAAAGTTAATTCGAGAAAAACTTCACATATCTTAAGAACCCTCCACCACTCTCATAAGCAGATGGACCAGAAGTGTGTCATTCATTCCTTGCCAGAGGCTATTCAATGTTTGTCATTCACCTCTCTCTGTTTCCAAAAGATCTCTCCCCAAATCAGAGATCAGAAGCAATGTTTGGTGACCTACTGCATTTCCCAATCAGATTCGGAGGTGAGTGAAAGGAATGACTTGTGAAGCCCTTCCAGATGCTGGTGGAGGATGCAATCCACCCTGAGTCAGTAGCTACAGCAAGGCTTTCATGCTACTTTTAAACTGTAAAAGTACAAGTACAGTGGTGCATCTGTGGATGTAAATAGGGAATATTTAGGGTAAGTTTTATCCTCATACCTTATGTAAGCATATGAAAATATATCAAGAAAAATCCAAAGTAGCTGTCAAAAAACCCAAGACCAATAAAAATGCAAAATGTACTGCAAAATGATTTTATAGCTTTAATTAAAATTTCTGTTGGGCTTCCTCAATTTAGGTATATTATTTATTCATATTTCTTTGTGCCTAGTGTATGTATGAAGATCTGCTCTATGTTCATGACCATATTGATCTCTAGCTGTCTGATGACTTTGTCAAATGCACAGATCTGACTGCAGCCTTGTGGTGGCATAGACAGATATATTTTCATTTTTGCCATCAAACTGTAACGAGGAGCAACACAGAAGCTTGTCTGCTCCCATTGCCTCCCTTCATCATGTGGAAATGATCAGACTGTTGACTGAGGCTATTTGAGTGTTGTCTTCATAGACATACATGCTACAAAATCTTTAGGTCTTATTTTTTAATTTCGTCTTCATATACAGCTTAAGTTTTCTTTTATTTTTTTCACTGAATATCTTTTTAATCTCTTTGATAGTCTTTTTAGTGTGATGTTTCTGTGTTTGCTGGTCTTTTACTGCATCAATCATTTTATATGCACAATTGTAAATTATATATAGCATTATACAATGCATATTTAATTATCCTATAGGAACCATCAGCCCTATAAGTGAAATTTACATTTCATAGCTGAAATCACCATCCCCTTCATACACCAGATATGATAAAACATCAAAAGAACAATGATATACTGTGTCCACAGAATAATAAATACAATACATTTTCTAAAACTGTGCATAATGATGAGCTCAGGGATGCACAAGCAGGAAAAATTCAGCAATTTTTCAAATTTTTTCTTTCTGTAGCTCCAGCAAATTACCTGTGATAACAAAAATGGACAAACTTTTTAATTCCTCTGTGTTTGGATGATGGTAGAACTACACCTTCTATCTCTTTGATGGGAGCGCCTTATGTGGCTCAACTCAGCCCAGACCTCATTGACTTCTGTATTCTGAATTTTTCAGATAATATCATCTGGCATCCATACTACTTTGGCATGCCAAACAATATCTATCTTATCTAACTCAATCAATCAGTCTGTCTGTTATACTTTGCATTTATATAACGCCTTTATCCAACAAATGCAACCTGCTTTACAAACTTAATTAACTTAGGCATCTAGCATCCCAGGGAAGCAGGGAAATATGATCTCTCTTTGTACAGAGAAGGAAACTGAGATACAGAGAAATTATGAGTGGGAGTCATCTTGCCTAACTTTAGCTAACTAAAAGATAGACATTTTAGCTTGTCAAATCACCCTAGGGTCTCCTTAATGTTATAGGAAATAATTCATTTGCCTTCTTTTAGACCCTGATATTCGAATGAAACTAATTATCCTCTGAAGACTTCTGGTTTTGGCCATGAAAGAAGCCTGGATGCCTACATTAGACTTAAAAATCTAAGGTAGAGAAGGTGATCCCTATTCAGAATGAATTGCTTCAAGTCAGTGAGGAATACAATATAGGCATTATGTTCACATCAAACCACCTTCTGTGAATATAATGCCTGTGTTCTGCTTTTGGCAAAGTGAGAAGACAGAAGGATTTAGAAGGAATGTTTTTATGGTTAAGACCATGGCCTTTCTACTTGAACAATTAAAATATGAAAGACTGTATACTTTATCTTTTAATAAAAATACAGTTTCTCATTTAGAGGTCTTTCTTTTCTCCTGACAAAAATATATTCACTGCAATTGATGAAAATATTTCTAAAGGAAAAAAAAAGTTCAGAAAGGTTATTATGGTTTTACTTGAAAATGTTATGGTAAATGTTATTTTGGAATTTTTCTGCTTTTTTGAACAACAAAATGATGTTCCAATTCCCCTCCCAATTTTCTTTATTCCTATGTATTTTTTTTCTTTTTCAGTTTCCCCCCTTACCCATCTTTCATGGACACACAGTGCGAAAATGAAAATATGAATAGAAAAGAGAGTAGTAAGATCACAAGGCAGAAAAAAAATGTCATAGCAGCAAGAGAATTCTTTTCAAAAGTGACTTTGAAATTAAAATGCATATAACATTCTTCATTGTTTTGTTTTCTCTCTCTGCTTTAACTCTCTTTTTCCTAGGTTGGTTTTTTTGGTGGTTTTTTTTTTCCTTGAAGATACTTACCCTAAGTAGTTCTTGCCTTGAAAATAGCTTCCAAATTTTCTGTTCTTTGCTGACTTGTTTAGACACCTCTGGAAGGAAACTCAAAACACTTTTGCCTCCCTTTTCAACACCCTCAACATGAGACTGAAAGAAAGGTTTCTTCAACCTCCTCCCATTTTTGGCAGTATAATTGTTCTCAGAGGCTTCTTCTAAGGTTCTCCAAGGAGGAAAATACTCTTGTTTTCTGTGAAAATCTGTACAAGCTTATAACTAAAAGTTAAATTTCATGATGCTGTAGGGTTTCTTCATTGGTTTTCCCTGAGCATTCACCAGAGCTACCAGAATTAGCAAGACAGGACTGCCTTCAGAGCTCCCAAGCAATCTTAAGTATAAATCAAGAGTTTAAACTTCAGACAGTGTAAAATGTGAAACAGGAGAGGCCTCCTGAACCATGTGGGAAAGGGAGGAGAAACTGTAAAAGAGTTTGATGAAGAACTGAAAGAATTTGTATGCACTTCGGCTCTTATCTGAAAAAGTGGCAGGTTTAAGGAATGGGTGTGTTGTAGCTTTTAATCATCACAGAATCAATTGATTTTATGTGATATAAATATATGCAACATAGAAGTGATGGTTTAAAAAAATCATAAAAATTAGGGACAAAAGATACATCCTTGTGCTTTTTAAAATCCTGAATTGCAGTTCAATGGGAAGGGAGAATACAGTCAAGTCACCTTCTGTCGCCTGGTCCATGGTTTAAATTAATTTATGTCACCGGCAGGTCGTCCAATAATAGAGTTGGTCTGGACTTGGCAGAACTCTGCCTTATTACAGATAGCTTTACTTTTCAGCCTGTCCAGACTGATCCTAGCTATCTCCTCGCAAACTCTAGGGTGTAAGTGGCACTGATACTGTACATATAGCTTTCCACGTCTTCCATAACAAAGTATTCTTTCAGTCACCATGATCCTTGTGTAGAAGACTATTTCCTCAAGTAACTTTTCCTAAGTGCCCTTGGAGCACTTTTCAAAAGGATCTTCCATACCAAAGTAGTCAATCAATCTCAAGGAAGAATAGTTTCACTTTTCATATATGAACACGAGGAAATTCATTTTTCATTTAAAGACAATTCAGTGTAAGTATTTAGTTTTTACAAATGAAAGCCTACATCTGTTTTTCTGAAATGAAGAAAATTCAGGAGAAATAATGTCAGAATATGCACTGTAACCATAAACAATGTAATATCTCCATGCACTGTAGTCATTACAATTACAGGAGAAGGCTTTTTTTGTTATTATTTTACATAGTTGCTATTCACAAAAACTTGACAATATAGGAAACAAATAATTATGACTAACACATTGTCTAATAAAGATGAAAAATATTAAAATCCCTATGAATTTTTAATCTGAAAATAAAAAGCATTAACAATCCTTAATTATATCATCAAATATTTAAAATTACCTCCCATGCTAAATTCTATCTGCATTTAATATATTTATTTTTTAGATATCTGTAACATTTTTGTGAGTCGGTACATAAAATATCATCAGCTGTTACAAGAAGAGACATCTTGACTTAATGTATTCAACATCTTGATCAAAAATTCCATGTTGTTTATTTTTAAGATAAATCAACAACCTTTGCACATGATATTAAAATTTATATTTTTCTCAATGCAGTCAGATACATCATTAATACTATTACTACTACAGAAACTTAATTGTGCTTGTCAGGCAAAATCCTCATGTAGGCCCAGATTTTCAGATTCCTTTTATGCAAAATACTTGCCTAATTTGTGTGTTCCTAACTCATGAAATACGCTTCTGATTTTGGTGTTCATATTCCATGCAATGATCCTCCTATTGTCTACCACGACTAAGTCTGCTGTTAATACAGGCAGAAATCAGATCTCTCTTATTACCCCTTCACCTCATCCCAAAATCAACTACAAATTTAGTTTCAGGCCTGTTGTAGACTTCTAGGCACCTATGCGTACTCAGTGACATTTAAGTGATTGGTAAGTGTACAAGTCTCTCAGGAACTGAAAAGTAACTATACGGTAAGATAACTCTCAAGAAGAAATGGGAAAAAATGCATTAGCTAGTAGAACCAGGCAAGTGAAGCCACTGTCAAGGGCATCAAGTTCCTAACAGCATCAGGTTCCTGAGAGCATCTTAGGCTATCAGTTTCCTAAGAGCATCAACAAAGCATTGTAGATTATGTCCTGGATTTTTTTTCATCAGATTTTTAAGGAAAGGAAAAGATTTTGAAAATGTATAGGAAAACACAAAATGTCATCTTAAGGATACAAGAAATTCCAATGCAATCAATCTTATCTATCATAGACTTGATATCAAGCATGTTCCTATAAGCAGAGCATTCAGAAAATGACTAGTCACTTTGACGTTTGTGTAGGGTCATCTTAAATAGATTGGATGTTCCGAAAGGGATTGTCCAGTCTTTCCTGGAATTCAAGTTCCCTTAAGGATGTAAAAAAATTCAGGTGTAGAAATCCCTGTCTTTTTTGTCTCTTTATAATTAAAAATCATTTTGCTATACTGGACTAGAGAGCTGATTACCACACAGGATGAATTTCTCTAATCTCTGTATCATGATTTTCTGGGAACATGAGAAAAAGGTATCTACCTTTTTCCTTGTCTAGGTGTAATAGAGAGTCCTCTTCATGATCAGGGAAAAATCTGTCATTGGACAGGTGACAGTTACTTGAATTGCCTGACTACTGCATCTGAAAATATCTCACAATCTTCTTAGGGACTCTCTTATTTTTTGAAGATGTTAGAATAGACACCACACTAGACAGCCAAGGAGTCAATCTCCTCTTACTACCACTGAATAATACAATGTTGTGGTTGTATTGTTCTCATATCCCAACAGGCAAATATTACCATCTATTTAATGTTAATTTTTCATTAAAATGAAAATGTAACATTGCAAGTATGGTAAAGCTATTCTAGGCATGGAACCTTCTTTACTCTATTTCTATATATCTCAAATGTATTTAATTTAAAATAACTTCATCTTTCTAGCTAAAAATAGAGAAGATGGAAATTTTCTGAAATTGGGCTGGCACCAGGGTTTAGTGTGATAACAGCTTATCTCTGCGAACTGGGTCGGAACATAGCTTAAATTATACAAGTTTGATTGCTTTTTAGACAGCTGCTTTGTTGATCATGCTCTTGTATATCGTAGGAGTCCAAGGCACAAATCGAGATCCTAAGGAAAAGAGATAGAAATGGCAAAGAAAAGACAGTTTCTGCCCCGTACTAGCTGTTTAAAATACACTGAAGGCTTATATAATCTGTTGCAGTTCAGCTCAGCTGTGCATCTGCCCCAGAACAACTTCCAGTTGGGTTAACGGGGGCAGGCTCCTTCCAGTATCAGGTACATTGTCTGACAGACTTGCATGAGAAATAAGAGCTATGTCTAATCAACACTGTGTATAGTTTTAGGCAATGCTATTACTCTCTGACTTTCATGAGCATCCCTGATAATTTATTAATTAAAAATTGAAAACATATGATTTGTGAAATTCAGAAAAAAGGAGTATATTAAAACATTGCTGTAGGCATGTTTTGCTGCATGTAAATCTGGTTTGTTGTCATCCTACATAACATACTAAACCAATGTACTTGAGCTCAATGTTTTGCTGTCTTCTAGCATAATTAATTTCCAGGGATGTGTGTGCATCCAAAAAAGAAACAGAAAAGGATCAGAAGAAATGAAATTGTCTGAGTGTATTCAGACAGTACACGTGGAAAAAAACATAGCCTTTTGCTGCTTTGCTACTAAAAGTTCATCAAGATTAGTAACTTTGGAGAGCTTAATTAACAGCTATGGAAAATGTAACCTGGGGTGAGGGGGAGACAAACTGATTAACTGAAACTTTTTGTTTCTTAATTATGCTTTGACTTATACTCTTTTAGATGCTTCTCACCTACTGATGAGCAAACTGCACGTAGTTCAGCATTCGCATTGTATTTAAGTAAGACCCAGGCGTTCAGAACCTTATTAAAAAACTGCCCTAACATTCCTTCTTAGGCAAGACCGCAGATTTTATGTAAAAGAATTCTGTTTCCTGGCCTTTTTTTGTATGGTTGGACACCTTAAGAACAGGTTTTTTCCTAACTTTTCATGACTGTTCTTGTAGCTAGGTTATACTCTGAGTACAAATATGAAAAAATGAAAAAAATGAAAAAAAAACCAACAGCTGAGAAGTTAGAACAAGTATATTTGGTTTGAAATTGGGGTAAACACTCTCTAAAGAGTTGAGGTGACTTAGCTTATTCAAACAATTTGAAGCTGCTTTTCAGAGCAGTCCTCCTCGTCTCCTGCACTCCTGCGTGGGCAGCTGTACATGGCTGAAAGCAGCCACAGGCATGAAGCTATCAGGTGTGCAGCTTTGCATCTACCAGTCACGATCAAAAGAAGAAGCCAGACAGGGTGACTTTCCTGTGGCAAATAAATGGAGAGGGTAATAATGCTCTCCTACAATGGAGCCAGGATCTGAACCTGCTCTAGATCCCTGCAGTTATGCATTAGGAGTTGTTAATTTGCTCAAGGGTTTTCAGTGGACACTGGATAGTGTATTGACAACTCCAACAGCAAGCGTGCTGGCTGCTGCTCTGCTCGCTGGTATCACAGATCTAGCAAGATGCTTGGAAAAGACCCATGTCTCCCTTCTATTCTAATTAGTTGTGCATCTTGTAGCTTTGTTTCTGTGTAACTTTGCAATGCATCTTGGTTATACTTGCGTGTACTTCAGCAAAGCACTATCTATAATTGCATAAGAAAAAAGGGATACATTTATGATTCTTTCCCTCACCACATATATCTTACAAAACATGATTATCAAAAACTACAAAGATTCCTGTCCCAGTCCTTGTAGGTGTGGTGCATCCTGGTCTTGCTCCTGCAAAATACAAACTTTGCTGTGGAAGAGTGGCATGATGCACATTTTTATAATCTTTCCAAAAATCAGTCCAGCTGCCTCCTCTAAGAACGCCAGAGGATCTAGAAGACAATAGAGAACATGAAAAAGCTCAAGGCTGAAGCTGATTTTCACTCAGCAAGTTTGAATAACTAATAGATACACAGGAAAAAAAATAGAAAAAAAAAAAAAGCAAATCTGTTCCTAGTTTGGTTTTGGAAAGGAGAAACCCTAAATTCTCTGTATAAATGTGGGGTTTTGGCATTTGCTCACCCAACAATGAAACAAAGTGTTATGGTAATTCTGCAATAGCAACATGCACCTCTCGGTCACGCAGCCTGCCTACATGTGCTTACCTCTTACACCCTGCAGCTTAACAATAGTTTACTGATTAGAAAATGGTCTGATAGTGTGGCTATGTTTTTGTTTTCATTAGATGGTTATTTTTAAAGAGAAATACCTCAGCCCTTTTTGGGAAGGTAGGAGTGGGCTTTGTTTTTATGGGTTTTATTTTGTGCGTTTGTTTTTGTTTTTTTGTTTGGATTGTTTTTTGTACAAAAAAAGTGATCTTTATATATACTTAATAGCTTATCTAACTAAAGTAACCAAATAGGTTTCCCACTCAGGTAACCAAAATGCTGTCCAGGAGATGGAGCATACCTAGGAGAGCAATGGAAGCTGTCTTCACTGTATCAACTTAATTAAATGTCGGCAATGCTTTCACAAGAGCAAGACCAGGATGTCAGGCAGAGAATCCTGGATTAAAAACAGTCCCCACAGTTAATTAATGGGATCTGCCAAAAGCACTGAGCCCTTAGCCTCTTGTTGCATTGGAGCAGTTGCTTCTGTAATTCAGAGACTAAGCAAAATAAGGGACTATCTAAACCAATATTTAAGATGTTCAAAAAGTGTATTAATTATATTTAAAAAAACACCAGCACAGTTCAGAACACTGCTTGGTGCTGTTGTAGGTCTCTGAATAGAATGATCAAGGTGTCAGTTATTAACCTTCCTCTGCTCGGGTGCTTTTAACCGCGAAAGACACATTTTTAGGAACACTTGTAAATTCCCTGGTGAGCCTGCAGGTGGGGGTGGAAGGGAGAGACTCCCCATTAGAATTGCTGGAACTTTCTTTTTTATGCATTTATCTCTCAGCCTAGAGGAAGAAGGAGCAGTTCAAACAAACTCTTCTCTGGCTACTTTATTTCAGCACATTTGTGACCTAGATAAGATCATTATCTAACAGCTTGGAGTAAAGTTGAAGTTATATAGTTGTTTTTAATAGGGAAAAATAGTTATAATTTAATGTAATCTATGTTTGTGAAATAGCTGTGATATATTTCTCAGACTCTCAGCCTTCAGGCAAAAAGGACACTTTCAAGCAAATTATTCAACAGGTCAGATAAAGTGACTATTTTAAATTACACTGCTTGGGGAGTGGCACAGTTTTAGAACTTTATAATCCTGGGAAGTGCTTATTTCTAGAAGAGACTGATTAAAGAACTTCTTAGGGAAGTCATGCGAGATCTCTGTTTTCAAACAGAGTTTAAACAGAGTTAAGTTTTGAAATCAAGATTGGATATTTTTTCTTGAAGGCAGGTGCTGGGTCAAACAAAAGTTCTTGTGTTTGTCCAAGGAGATTCTGATAAGAATAGAGAAAAAATTATGTAGGTCACCTTCTTCCAGATTTGCCTTAAAATTCACAAGTAGATCAGTAGACAATGATGACTAAAGCTGGAAACTTCAGAAAAGTGTGTGAAAGAGTGGAAAAGCAGGAAACGGATAAACCAGCAAACAGACTTCATTCCAGAAAGTTCATGGTCAGTTTAACTATGCCCATGTCAGCGTTAACTTTCTTTCAGTTCTCCCTAGGAACTTGGGAATCTCTCTGTGTGGGAGGTCTTAACTGCGCCTCAGGAAAATCCTGGCAGTATGACTTAATAAGAGATCTCTAGGATATAGAATCAAAAAAAAAAAAAGAAGGGGAAGGAAAATGAGAAATTTTGGACAGATTTACGATCTTCCATGTTCCTCCAAATGCAGGGACCCTCACAGTCTGACCCTGTGGTGTATATGTCTTTGTGTGTGAAAGTGGAAGTGATGGGAGATCACCCCAAACCTTAACCTCACTAAGCTCAGGATGACGATTTAAAGATGGTTGCTTTTCTTCTCTTTTGTCCTTTGTTTGCAGAGATTCCCCCCCACCATGAAGAGGAAAACATGGCCCTTGAACATGAAAACAAATATATTCTTAGTTTCAGTGAACATTTTTCTTTATTTTGTGTTAGTACAAACCTCCATATGCACCACAATTGCAAGCTGTCCTGCTCAAATCTAGTGCTGAAGCACTAAAGCTCCATATTTTTAAATCTTTTATTTGGTATTTCCCTTCCAGGGGTGAAGGGGTGCAAGTACTTAGTACCCTCTGCTGTCTTTTGGTCTCCTACATTGATTTCCTTCTCTTTGTGACCTTAGGGTCTGATCTGACCTTTTTGCCCTTTTATATGGAAGCTTCTCTGCAGAAGAGGTTGTGCTGAGGATTCTATGGGGAGGCAAGGCTAGCCAGATATTTTCTGGGTAAAGTTTCCTTTTTGGTGGCTGGTAGCTGCAGCTTGACCCTATTGCCTTGGATATTTGCACATTAGAAGTGATAGTGAAGGTCCATGGGCAAGCACCCAGATTACTACTGGTTATTAATCGCTCCTCTGAAATGACTGGGAGTCAAAGATACCACTTTTGACTTATATGGTGATGAAAGAGAATGTAATCTGACCCCCACCGTTTCATTTAAAGTTAATGAAGTGGCACTGATCTAAAATACTGGAAGTGAGGTCCAGATGATTCCTGATATAGGTTTTTCACTCTCTTGTGCTGATTAGAGAGCAACTCTGTGGAATATATATTTAAAAGAGAAGCTCGTGTGAATATATAAGCAAATGTAGCCCTGTGCCAAGCCACACCTACCTCTCAGACACTGTGGAATGTTTTGGAGGGGACTGGGATCCTTTTTTTCACAGAAACAATGCAGTTGTCTTTCCATATAAATCATCTGCAGAGAAATTAAGAAAAAGGAAGAAAAGAAAAAAATGCACCTCTAAAACAAAGCAGTGTAAGCTCTGTATTAGGCATCAGACTGGCTAATTGCTGCTGAAGTCTTTTCCAGCGATATATATATTGAGCAAGAACCAGAAATATGAGGACTTAATAAGTAGCAAGAAGAGAATTTGTACGAAAAACAGACATAACAAGGCGAAGTTAATTCATCACAACTTTCACATAAGCCTTTGTTGGGCAGTTGGCCAGGCCCATCACATTATCTGTTTGACTCAGTGAGTCACTCCAGCTAATAGAATTTTGCCCCGTGTTTGTTGTTGCCATGGCAATGCAATATTATCAGGCATGTCATGTTCACAGATCAGTAGCAGCGGCGCTGCTGCAGACACACAACAGCTTTCAGCCTTTGACCATAAACAGGAATTCACTCCACAGTCAGTCTGTCAAAAAGGAAGTCGGCTGTGGTGAAGAAGCACTAGTGCCAGTACTACTAGCCTTTTCCTTTTTCCTTTGTAAGCACATTGCCATTATCATTAAAATAACCTTGAGTCGTCATGAATTCATTCATTCACAAACATTGTCAAAGAAGGTGCAATAGTTCAAGAGAATCTAGAGGGTCAAAGAGAGGACTAGTTTTAAATCTGTGCCTATTGAACCTGGAAATGACATAGTCTGTTAGATATAATCTTATTCTTACCATAGCAAATCAAGCTGTGTTGACTGGCACCAATGTCCAAGTCAATTCAGCACCATGAAAGGTTACTAGGAGTAAAGAGGTCATATCCTTTGTGGTATTGCTTTGAGAAATAAACTTAGGCATGTGTGGGAATATTTTACAAAGAATAGCTTTTTCACCAAAAGTGAGAAACAAATCCTGTCAGGAATCTATAGAGATTGCAGGTATTTTCTGACATAGCCATATTTAGTGTTTAAATCAAAGATATAATTACTAAGCTTTTTCAATATTTTAAGTGTTTAATTGACTCATAAGTATTCCACCGGATATTTTAATTGCTTTCCAAAGAAAATGGTTAAATATCTTTTTGAAACTGCATTTTGAAACTGAGGACATACTCCATTTCAGAATTTATCAGGATTTTCATTTTCTTTCCTACACAGACATATCAAAAATAATATGGAATACATGGGAAGATCATAGACGTTCTGAATTTTATTTGTTTCATAAGCACACAAAATTTACCCCAGTGTAGCCTCTTTGACATTAGTTGAGTTGTTCTCATTTATCCTGCTTTGAAAGGAGGATTAAGACTCTTTGGATTTAAAATACAGGAGAGAATTTTTGCAAGGATGTACTGTTTTTTAATGCCTCTCATTTATGGAAAGACCTGTTTAAACATTTGTTGTCACATATGTCCCAAAATGTTGTTGACAAGCTATACTGGCATTGAGAGACCCTACACAAAGTTTAGGAATGCATTTGAAAATTATTATGAGCAATAAGGGGCTGATTATGCTTTTCCTTCTGTGGGCTTTAGGCTGGTATAACTCCACAGATTTTAAAGCAGTTGCTGCTGAAATGCTAGAAGTGACTTCATTCTAGTAAGTGCTGATCTCCTTTATTGTAGTACTGAGACCACCAAAGTGTTCACATTTACACCGGTGTAAATGAAAACAGTGTTTGGCCCCTAGTACTTAAAACTGAACTTTGGGACAAGTTTTAGGCTATGCTTGATGAATACAGAATTAGAATCCTGAGATAGAAAGCTTTTGCCTGGGACCCCTTTTCTGCTTAACAGAATGTCTGCTTTTATCTTGCATTGCCACTGAAGTTAAATTTCATCCAGAGTAGCAGAATGGGTTTATACTTGTTATGCAACTGCATGAACCTTCCCTTGCTAACATCATGGCACAGATCCTGCATGCTCACTTTTCTTATAGCAAAAAAAAAAAAAAAAAGGCTGTCTCCCCCATGTTGCTCAAGGAAATTCTGAAGTCTAATTTGACTGTGTGTTGGGTGACCAAGAGAAGTGCAGAACTCCAGCACCAGAGTCCATTAAGGG
This sequence comes from Clamator glandarius, assembly GCA_033459285.1. Lineage (NCBI taxonomy): Eukaryota > Metazoa > Chordata > Aves > Cuculiformes > Cuculidae > Clamator > Clamator glandarius. The sequence goes on from JAUNZM010001433.1 coordinate 55,545, forward strand.
CCATGCAATTAAAACAAGCCTACTGTCACACTTGAGACTTGAATTGGTTGGAGTAATGGTAAAAGTGAACCTTTGCTCTCAATTCCTGTCATGACGAGGCAGACACAGCTTGAGGAAGACCAAAGATTTAAAGTAATATGAGCTTTTAACTGAAATCCATTTGCTTTTATGACATTACTCATTTTACTCTAGTGAAGAAATGAAGTGGAGTAGGGGAACACAATCCCCTTCCACTTGTCCCCTTGCTTTGGGCAGGGCTCAACAGGAAAACTTTCAAAGTAACAAAACAAGACATGAGAAGTAGTTAAGCTCTAAGCATCTGCATATGTGTTTCTCGATCAGCCTGTAGCATGCTCATCTAAGAGAGGAGGAAAGGAAGAATGCCACATATATCAATATTTTTCCTGCTCTTAAAAGTGATAATGCTGGATTTATATTTGTTAAAACTATTTCAGTGAAACTGATGTATCCTGTGCCTGGTTGTCCTTTGATCAAATCCAGACTGACAATTGTTAGTCTGGTTTACAGGAACTCACACAAACTCCATATTAAGTGGAAGAGAGTTTTAACCAGTGAAATGACACACAATTCAATAACAACATATTTAAACAGGTGCAGTATTAGTGTATTGAGAAGGAACGAGATGCACGGAGTCTGCTCTAGTCAAAATCGTGGAATAAACCAGTTATGGTTTGGATCATTACATCTTAGAGTAATGACTGTTCTGTTTACCCCAAGGGTCAGCAGATTTCTGCCATTCAGTGGGAATCTGCAAATGCATTATAGCTAATCATGTCAAACTGAAGGGAAAGGCAAAGGAAAATCAGTCACTGAATTTTAAAAATGTGGGTTTAACACATAACATTTTTTAAAGAGTGTATGTGATCTACAGTAGAATAAAAGATTCCACTGGATGTTTGCTAGTTTTCTTCTATCACAGTTAAATCACATTTTCCTGGAATTTGACTCCACTGCAAACACCTTTGATTTTATTCTTGCCTTTGCATATATATTTGTATTATTTGTCCAATATTTTCTAACATAACCAAAGACAAAGACTAATTCTTTCCTTTGATTCAGATAACCTTCTTTCTGAAAAAATAAGTTTAGCAGTTTAGTTCCACATGCAGGGATGTTTCTGTTTCATGAAGGGTGTTCTTACATGCTCAACCTCATGAATAATGACTTAGTGAAAAATATATATGATATTCTATGAGTATTAGAGCTGGTAATTACGTCACACAGGTAGTTTGATTATAAATGTAGTCATAACTATGTACTTTCATTGGTAGACAGATCTGGTAAATACCCGCACTGAAAAATGAAATTTCAGGTCTTCTGCAATGGTTCATAAGTTTGTCATGACTACAAAAGAAGATGTTGACCCTGAGAAAAAGAAAAGATTCAACAAGTACTGAGAAGTTTTTATGCAGACCTTCTTATACATCGTGCTTCCTATCCAGCACCTCTGCTTCCTTTTGTCTTATCAGGAAGGGGATGGGTTTTTTTGTATCCCTCAAAAATAAGGATTGTAAAATAGCCTTAAATTTTGGCTGCAAATGTTCTTTTAAGATATGTTGTGTTAACAAAAGAAAAATCAGCTGAAAGAGTGGCTTTATAGAAAATGAACATTTTGTGTTTGCAACTAAGCTCAATACTAATATTTTGTATAATTTACTGGAAATATTTAAATATAAGTTACCTTCTAGAACTTAAACAAAATATCTATTTATAGGCTTTTCCACAGCATTTTATACTTTATGTCTTTGAGTACTGAGAATAAGGTCATGTCTTAATTAGCAACTTAAATCTGTAAAAGGAGAGAAAACTTCTCAAAACACTTTTAAGCAAATCCAGAAAGCTTCAGTTCCAATTAATTTAAAAGAGAGAAAAATGTGTAAAGAATGACTGGCTAAATATAAAAGTTGACTTCTTAAGCTGACTTAAGTTAAATAATGAAACACTTATGTAATTAACTGTTATGTGGAATCATTTTCCCCATATCTTCTGTGTCAGAGATAATTAAGAAAGTATACCGAAAGGTGTAAGAAGTGGAATCTGAGGTTAAACTCTTACTTCATTACTATAAGTCTGATCGTGCTGAGGTGTTCAGAAGGACAAAGTTTAGCATCTGATATGACAGAATATGATTAGTTGTGATCTAGACTGCAAGGATCTTGACTTAAGCCAAACTGATTGTCATACCAAGTAAAATCATAATCTAACTGAAAACTATGGCAAAGCTTTCACTGATTCTAGTGGGCCTACAGTTTTCATCTGTGCATTTTAGCCTTGTGACCGATGGTGATGCCACCTCCATCTCTAATCATGCATACAGAGTTCCTTGCTTTTCTAGGTTTGGTATTTTCATGTTGCAAATAAACACTGTGAACCACCAAGAAATGGCCGAGGGAACAAAACCAGGGGGAAAAAAGTGTGCAAAAGGTTTAGAAACAAAGAATTTTCAAAAGAGAACAAAGGTTTCACAATTTTTCGAGAAAAAAATGCAGTAAAAAAAAAATAAATAAATTGAAAAGCAGAGATGGAATGAAAACAGTAGAGAGAAAATAGTATCCTGGAATAAGGAGGAGATTGTAAATGAGCCTTGAAAGGAGACAGAATTGGAGGGATAGGAGGTAGTTGAGCATTCAGCTCTCATGCTGTGTGTAGGCTGAACATTTAAAAATCCTAACACTTTAGCAGGTAAAGCTACAGCACAATGATAGTAAAGTTTATGTTCAATTGCTCTGAGCTGCTCTTTAACATTCACAGTGGCACATCTAAACAAATCATCTCATTTTTAATGAAAATCGCTGTGATGTCGATCTATGCTTTGTTTCAAATATTCTTGTTAGTTCCTCAATCAATGTAAAAGACAACATTTTCAAGTGCATTAAAATGAGGCTATTTACCACTGTTATGATAATGATGGCTCTGTAATGTCTAACAAATATTTATCCAGTTTGTCTAAATCGGTCAACACAGCGACATTTCTAAAAATGTTTGTTGCAGTTTTAATAATAGAACCCCACATTGCATGCCAACTACTTCAGATTTTCCTCTAAGCCTAAACTAGGGCCAAACTACTGCCCACGTGGAACTAAAGTATGATTTTCAGTATGGTTACTAGTGTATATTGCCATTAAAAAGGTTAGCCAATTTATATCCACATTTCACAAGGAGACACTTTTGATTGTATATAACTAATAAAATCCAAGGTTCAAAGGGTACACAGCACTCAATTTTGACTGCAGTGAAGAAAAATTCATACTGATCACCTGAAGAATTAGTCTTATATGCTTATTAATGCTGAATTAAAAATGAGAGAAATTTTTAGTATCAGCCAGGAGACACTAGAATTGGAAGGAAATATACCTATGGATAACCACTTCATAAAATGAAGCATCTTCATCTCTAGGAAGAACTGTTATCTTTGCACCCACACATTTTATGCTTAATTTAACTTCTCTTGAGGAATATTTTGGAAAAATTAATGAGGTCCAAAGGAATGATCCTTTTTGTTCAGAATTTCTGTTTTCCTCAGTTGCTCTATTTTTGTCACATCCTTCTTTCCAGTGTCTTTAGAAAACAGTCTGTTAGAAAAAGAAACAAAATTGTATTTACAATGTCATCAAGGATTATATTGGTTAAGTCAACACAATTACGGTTATGACATGGTGAACTGCCAGAGAGAAGCAGTCTACTTATTTGCTACTAAATTTGTTGATTCAGTGAATGCTAAAGCTGTTCATTAATTGTTCAACATAATATTTGTTATGTACACTGGAATATGTCTGAGAGGTGGGAAAGACAGGGAAAGAGAACTAACCAAGCAGAACATAACAGCTTCTCCAATGCTCGTGTTCTTTACATTATTTGTCTAAACAGAAATGATAGTTCATAATTTTATCTGATGTCAGATGTCCTTCCATGTATTTTATTATTCTTCCTATGTCTTACCTTTCAAAACCTCTATAGTTCCTCTACCAATAATAAATCAGAATTTCCTAGCACTTCTTCCATATTCCATTGCTTGAGAAGTCCATCAGTCTCTTTACCAAAGTTAAGGCAAAGCATTTCTCTTTCCAAATTGTTTTACCATTCTCTGAAAAAAATCTCATCTTAGGTATCTCGTCCTTTGTTCAACAAAGATACGGTTCCGTATCTTTCTGGATCTATCTTGTGATGGCAAGACTTCAGTAATTGCAATGACACCTTGAATTGTGAAGGCTGAATTAAAGTCTGGATTAGAGAGGGATGTAGGCAGTAGATGTTCTGTCTTTGATTCTGATTTCATGTGGATTTTTCCAAGACTGTGATTTGCCCTGAGCTGAGTCTGCACACTCCTATAACCTGCAGTTTACCATCGTATATGTAGGCTTTTTTTCAAGACTTACACACTAGACCAAGAGCAATAGCAGGGCTGCAGTCTGAGGCAGGTGGACATACTGCTGTACATTTCACCAATACATTTTGGAATTCAAAGGTGACATCTGATCAGAGTCACTGCTTTCAAGCAAAAGCATTATCCTTAGGTAGAACGTGAATCACCAGCATCTTAGTCTAGGTGATACTCTGGCCAAGAAATCAGAGACCATACATTCCTTTCCTAATCCTATGAGTTGAATGGTCCCCTCACCAAAGAGCCATTTAGAGCAATACTTACACATCAAGGTAGTTTTGTCTTTTTTTTTTTTTGAACCTTCAAAAATTCTCTGACCTTTCTCTTTTTGTAAAATATCCCAGAGTGTAGTTTACTGTACATTGATTTTAATAAGCATTCTCTACAGACCCGTACGTATAATGTTGGAAATGGTATAATACAATTTTCCTCCACTGAAAAGCTATAGAAAATTGCACATTTTATACTGACATGTGCCACATCAATAATACAGTTTTTATATCTTATTTGTAGCTATTGATCTCAACAACATAATGAAAAATTGATTTCAATGAAGTGCACTACTTCTTAAGTGTAAATTTCAATGTCAAATTATTTTTATCTATGCTTCCCAATTATAGATGAAGCTTATACATTTATATATGTTTGCTTTTACAAAACTCTGGATCAGTAAATTAGATATGACAAGAATCTCCTGGGTCAATAGAAACCTTGTTGCTCTCACTAAAATATGATTCCAAAATTAAATACACTAGTTCCCTTTCTTCATTGTAGAAAAAATTAAAGTCTTCATATGTGATATCACCTTCCTGGGCAATTTAACAATATGAAATAGGGCCCTAAATCTTAAGGGGATATAGGCACACAAAGTATTTTATTGTATGGGAAACAGCTGAAATTCATGTACTCATTCTGGAACCTCCGTGGCAAAGTAAACAAGGAGCAGCATATTCTTTCGCTATCTCTTGAGACCTTATTATTTTCAGGGGAAAACATTTGTGTTTGGTAAAACCTTCTGTTATTAGACCAGACAAAAAATGAGAATGGCTTCCATACTTAGCATAGGGGAGGCACTGTTTTCTACTTGTTTTGTTGTAAAAACCAAGTAACTATTTCTGTACCTTCTTCATACCCTTTTGGAAAATTCAAACTGGGAAATTCAGGCTATTCTTCTGCTGGGTCACAAGCAGAGATTATCTTCAGAGAATGTTTCCTCACTTATTCTGCTTTCTGGGGACAGGGATGCTTAATGAAGAACTGCTTCTGCTGAGAAAAAATAGCAGAAACATTGCTGATTTAATTAGACACACTGCACCTCTCATAATCAACAAAAGAGTGAGGTGTCCAGCTAAGCCAGTCTGCTAGGTTTTTTTTTTTCCACTCAGTGAATAGAGGTGGAAACCTCTGAGACAGTTTGATTTGTCCCTTCCTAAAGTGATGAGATGGAATCGCATTTTTAAAGTGTTAGTCACTTTGCATTGATGATAGAGCAGCAGAGATGATTAGTTCAGACTAAAACCTGTATTTAGGGTTCACGATTGGAGAGGATGGATCTTACCATAAGGCTTCATATAACTGTAGGTAAGTGTTGGCTTGCAGTGGTGCCATCACAATGTTCAACCACTACCGTATGCTTAATAATTCAGTTCTCTCACTGTCATGAAGGTAGATTTTGGAAATGTTTGTGGATCCATAGGTGGAAAGTGGAGATGAGTGTGTTTTGAGTGTTTTTTGAATACCAATGAATTGTATCCCAGTTCTTCAGTTTCTCAAAACAGAATTAAAAGCTTTTTCCCAAGCTGATTGTAGATCTAAAGCTTCTGAAGGAAGTAGGAAATGATGTCTTGGGCAGATGATCTCCAGTAATCTGCCTTTTCTAACACTGCCAATAAAAGAAACCTGCCCAATACCTAGAGATCATCTCAGTCACAATCTGGTGTTCAGGATATTTTTTTTAGTGTCCTTATTAAATAGCATAATCTCTGTTCTTGTACCTTTTTCTCTTAAAGAGGGGTATTAGTGTTTGCTTTCCCCAGAATGGGTGAGCTGGTAACATTTGTTGTGATAAATTGCTGAAAAAGGAGGAATGAAAAGCCATCTCATGCACTGTGATACAATGAAAATCTGTTTTCCTGCATATTTGTGCCTTGCGCTTCTCCAGAAAAAGGGGTCTTGACAGTTAGGACATGAACAGTTACTCCTCTCCTATAAATAATTTTTCATTTTCATAAAGGTTGAGTTCATGCTGAAGTCTGTTCTTAAGTGGTAGTACCTATAAGGTCTCCTTCTTCTGTTCAACTGCCTATGTTCATGACATCTGTTGACATTAGAACAAGCTCATCTCTCAAATTTCGTTGATATGTGTCATGGGTTCAAAACTGACTGGAAATCAAGTTGAAAGTATGAACTGATTATGGTGGGCATTATTTGCGAGAAGGGACAGCATAAGTATCTGGACTGAAATGATGAGAAATATTTCCCCCCTTCACTGCCCAAGTAAATTTTTGTTACAAGCTGGCACTGCTGAAGTGGCTGCTCTCTCCCACACCACACAGGTATTCACTTTGACCCTGCCCTCAAGTGGACATTTGGTGCACAGATTTAGGATGTGCTGACAAAAAAATACCGAGTGCTATTTCAACGAAGTCTGCCTTTTATTATTTTCGCGCATTTGTTTGGAGATGGAGTTTTACAACTTTGCAATTCATTTCAAGATATCCTTAAGCAAATGTCCCATGCATTTGCATATTTCATGACTGATTTTTAAATACATCCCACACAGGAACTTAAAAGGTATGCAAATCCTTAAAGAGAAGATGATGATACTCTTACCAATTAGATAATTATTGTTATTGTAATTACTGTCTAGCAATCAATGAAGGCTCCAATGTGAGCTGGACTACATGAAAGAGGCAGTGGCATGTCCATGTAGGAAGAGGACTTTTTCCTGCCTTTTGGAGTCTTGTGTTTCTTCTTTTAAGACAAGGGCACAAATAACCTCTGTGCATTTAAAAATCTTCCCCAGAAGTTAGTCTGATCTGTATTGCCATCCACATATAGATCAATGGGGAAACGTGAAATAAATCACAATGATCATATCATGAAGGCTAAGATAATTTCCATATGACTCTCTGAAATCAAAGTGCGTCCTAATGAGACCGGGCTGAACAATGTTTCCACTACCCTAAGTGACTTACTGGCTTTTCAAAGCATAGAGCATATTAATAGAACTGTATGAGCGATGAGCATGCGTGAGCAGTTGGAAAAAATATAAAATACTAAAACCAAATAAATTGAGATGGAAATTGAAAATCTCCAGAAAGAAGCCAAGGAAAAGCTACTAGACCAAAAAAATATTTAAAGTAAAATAAAAGCAAACCACAAAACACTGAAATAACTGTGGAGATAATAGATGTGATGAAATCATGCTAGTAAAAAAGTGATTATTTAAATTGATGATCATCAGTTAGGGAAGGTTAAAACAAGCAATTGCAGTCAATACTTTATTATTTGTTATTTGTTATTTGGTGTGGTTTATTTGTAGGCTGAGCCTTTTGAGATAGCTGGCATTGGTGTCTTACATTGCTTGGCCAGATGGAAACCTCAACCAAAACTTAGCAACAAGACTGAAAACTGCAGTATCAAGGTTCTCTGAGAAGGCTGTTGCCCATTAGAGGGATGGAGAAATATGGGAAGAAATATTCAAAACCTGTTAAATTTCTGGTGAATACTATGAAACACCAATCAGAAGAAAGAACTGCTAATTTACACTTCTGAGAGAAGGTCTCACTTTAACTTCCTTAGCCTTTTTCTAAGGCAACACCCCTTGGGTGTTGATATGAGCTCTCATCATGTATCTTCAAACTTTCCACTGTATGCCAAAAGATAGTGTCATACAATGAGCTTCTAGAAGGGATGTGAAAATGTTGCCTTATAAATCATCAGATTAGGTGGAATGTGAGTTCGGTTCTTAATGTACACAAAAAAAATACACAGACAGTTGCTGTGACTGTCTCACCCACATAAAAATACATTCATCAGGCATACCTTATCAGGCACTGGAGAATTCAATTCACTGTTCCCTGATTCTTAATGAAAAAAGATGTAACATAATTCCTACTAGGCAAACCTCAGCTGCGTTGCTGTTCTTCTTGCATGGAAAACAGGGAGTAGGACTGAGAATTCTACAGAATTTTTTTTTTTTTTTAGCAGCCCAGACATGTAGACAGGATATTCTCAGTGTCTAACAGAGTAAGAAAGAAAAGGAATTATTTTTTTTTGGAAGCCACGGTTCAGTTCTAACTTTTGAGTGAGGCATTTCAATGAGTTGCTCTTTCATCCTTTCCATGAGTCCTTTTCAGTCCCTAAAGAGCATATTTTCATCAAAATTTAAGAAATCATTTGAAGGAAGTATGAGAGCTAAGTGACTACTAGACCCATGTTTCACATATTTAGGCAGATTTGGTATTGCTCATATATCATTATATTCCACTAGTTTATGCAGAAATCCACAGGCTTGGGCTGAAGAATTTCATGGATGTAGTCATTCTTCCTTCTGGCTTAGTGGTAGAAGCAGCTGATCTATACGTGAAGTGATATAGTGGGAGCCAAAGCAATGGCCATGTAGGAAGACCAAGAAAATTATACTGTGCTGACTGAAGGAGCTAATTGAGTCTTTACCCAGGTAGGTTAATCACTGGTTTCAGCGAAGTTTGTCTACACCAAATGTCAGCAATCTGTATGGACAAATTATGGTTGGACTCAATGATCCGGTGGGTCTCTTCCAAGCTGGTTATTCTGTGATTCTGTGAAAGTGTTAAAAATTACTCAGTCCATTGCAATTGCCCTAAAGGAAGTCTAGCAGTTTTGCCACCAACATCAGGCATTGCTATATCTGCGTAACACTGAACAATTTCATTTGTATAAAAGACAAACATCTGCTCTACTTATCTTAAAGATCTCCAGTCAAGGGAGAGAGGCAAGCACCTCAAAGAATCATCTCAACGTACCTGCTTTAGCACAGGATGGATGGATTACCCTTGGGAGGCATTGTCCTACTGGTCACAAAGGGCTTCTTGATAGCTATTTGAGACCAGACGCCTCATTATGCCTATGCTTTAAGATGTTTTACTCAAGCTTTAATGCAGGGTGTTAATAGCCTTTATTCAAGGTATTCATTAATTGCTGCATGGCACTTCTAGGTTGCCAAATGGAAATAAAGTGTTATTTTCCACTGGCCTTACCTTTCACATTCACTGATGTGATCTACACACCATGAATAGAGTTTTACTATGCTCTCTGCTGTTTCAATGGTACCACGGAAACCCTTTTGTCTGCTGCAATTAGTTTGGCATCATTGTTTCCCACTGACTTAGTAAGTCATTCAGCAACTCTTTCCCAGGTTGTCTTTCCACATCAACATGAGTAGAAGGATAAGGGAAATGTAGTGAGTTTCCAGATTTAGATTGTAGATACAGGATTTGGTGGTAACTATTTCTGTCCTCTCTTGCTCTGATACGCCCTTTAGGAAAGCAGCAACTGTGCTGCTTTGCTGGACTATGTGCAACTGCAGAAGGAAGAATTCAGTGGTTTATAGTTGAATATCTGATCTAATAATTTAACTTAAGGAAATAAGAAGTCACATAATGACCTATCCTTATCCCTTATATGTAAAACAGTGCTAAAATGAGTCACCTTGCTTCACAGAATATTGCAACCACCCCTAGCCAGTCTTCCTAGTTATATTTGTGGAGTTTCACCTTTGTCTTCACTTGTGTATTAACTCTCTTGTTGTCATATGTAGCAAATGTTATGTAAGTAAAAAAACAAACAAAAAAAAAAGCATTTCATTAAGCTCTCTGGAAAGTATGATCTGGTACTTATGGGGACAACACCTGGGAATCTCTGAAACCTCCTGCAGCTTAAACATACCCTTTCTTCCCTTTGGGAATTATCTTTATCAACATTTTGCTTAGTTTGTATTAGTTCAAGTTTCATCAAAGTAGTATTTATTAGTATAAAAATGTACACCAGATGTCTGCGGGCATGAAGCACATAAAGTATTTTGTTGCCAGCATGACCCTGGTGGTTTCAACAATTATAAACTGAAGCAGGTCTGTTTACACAAGGCTTTAATGTTAAACTATATGCAAACATAACTATGTAGACACAGAGTCTCCAAGACAGACACATCCAGTTTCACAAATAGTCCAGCAAATGAAATCTTAGAACTTGTAAGCTACTAAGTATAGCACAAAGAACATGAAATCACGATGCAGTAGTACTTAGCACTGATATATATAGCACTTTACATTTTCAAAGTACTGTGCTAACAATATCTAATTAATCCTCCTCAACTAATTAATCCTTTCCAGATCAGGAAGCTGAGACACATTAATTACAATTATTATTTATGTACTTATATAGCACCATAGGTGTGCATGCCACTTTACAGACTTACAGACCAGTCCCTCACTGTTGTAAGTAGCTAAAATTTATCTTTAATACTAAAAGGAGAAAGTTCATGGCATGTAATATTTGGAAGGGAATACTTTCTCTGGAAAAGTTTACAGCTATGCACAAGATTCTACTCTCAGATTTGTCCATAAGAAAATACAGTGAACAGCAGCTGGATATAAGGAGCTATATTGCCATATTTTTAAAGAAAAAAAATTCTATTGTATATGAATTGGTTTCCAAGAAGGTTCAGTATGTGTTCCAGCCTCTGAAAACATGAATTATCAACAATAGTATCTATGATGTCAGTAGATTTTTGTGTGTCTCATTTGTTACAAAGATTGAAAAAGAAAATTCCTGAACTATTGAATGGCCATGTCCATTATATGCACAAAAGATCTAAATACTTATGTTTGTGACTCCTTTCTGTAAGACAGTCCCAGTTGTCTTAGATTTTGGGTTATTGCTCTGAAGGCCTAATTCTGTCTATAGTGCGTGATTTCTCAATGCAGAACAAACCAGAGTTTATAACAGAGATTATTTCTTAAAAATTACTTAATCTGTAGCACCAGTGCCTAAACAGAACTAGGTAAAAAATTAATGGTCCCTTAGTTCCCTACCCATTACACAATCCTTTAGATGAAGGAATATTATAGGGAAAATAGAGAATATTTTAATGTTGATCAGAGTTTGACCTATATACCTATTCTGTTTCTGTCCTGTCCAGACAGACCTTGTAACTAAAATGACACCACAGAAAGAAGACTAGAGCTGTCAGGAATAAGGTCTAGTAACCAAACCTTATTCAGGAAAAATAATTATTAGTAATTTGCAAGTTGATCCAAATCTGAGCAAAGTACTGCTTGAACAGTAAAAATTTGCTCTAGTAAACTTAGGGGAAGCACCCTTCAAATGTAACGAATGGTCTAGAAATGTCTTCAGAAACAGTCAGAAAAATACATGTAAGGGAAAGTATTTTTCAGTCTGAATATGTGTGATTATATCACATCCTATGAAATTTTCTGTATTTTAATCTCAGACTTGAAGTCTGTATTTGATGCTGTCATATGAAAATTTTCATATCTAGTCAATGGAATAAATCTTGTCTTTTAGAATTTCTTAGACTGAGAGGGCTAGAAAGTATATGGCTTAGTCCTGAATGAAAAAATTGCATCACAAAATCTCTTGAAAAACTTTGGTCTTTTTCACTTGTATATTGTATGTTCACAATTCTAAATTACTCAGTGGAGTTCTTGGCCTGTTGACAATTCAGAAGCACTTCATTATAGGTACTAATAAATGAGATTCAACTTCTTAGGCAGTTTGCTTAGTTGCGACTATTTATATTGCTTCTGCATTATAGTTCTTGACCAAAAGTGAAGAATAGAGTTTGAGTCCCCCCCATCTGTAGTTGTAAGGGTTATTTAGGAAGGTAGAATGTAATTTCCTGCTGGCATTTGTCCAGTATATATGGTTTGACCTCCTTCTGGTAGAGATTTTTTTATTTAAAATAGCAGTGTACAATCAAAGACCAAGTGTATTTTCAGAAAAGGAGGTGAGGAAGTGAAAACAGGGAGCACCAATAAAGAATTCTGATCAGGAATGAAACACCTAAAACTGTATTGAAACAGTGTTCTGCAGTGCTTTCATTAATCCCAGGCTGTTTTAACTCATGCAACTGGTACTTACAAGACAAATAATAAGAGCTGACGCCAACCAGTCTCATGTTTTCACTAGGATAAGCCATTATTGCAGAATACTTCAGATGTATTGAATGACAGTGAACTTGCTGCTCTCAGAGTGTGGAGGTGCAGTTCTTAGTTCTCCCATGGGCTCAGGCACCTAGGCTTAAACTTTTCTTTAGGCTTGCATTGATCGTCTATCAACCAAGTGAGCTACAAATGAGTAGCAGTTTATTAAGTCTGGGAGCAAGTGTTGCTGCCTACTTTGCTCTGTGTGTCACTGGCTAGTTAAATGAGAATGCCTTTAATATCAGAGTGTGATTTGCAAGCAAGAGCTGGACTGAAGTTGACCTCCTCTAAGGCATCCAGTTTGGGGGAAAAAAAGTGAACATCTATGTTTTCCCTCCTACCACTTTAAACCCTAATATTTCAGAAGCCTCTAATAAAGTCTTCCTTCCTTTGGCTTTTTATGGACTTAACTGGAAGCTCAGCAACACTTTTACTCTCCTGAACTTTCTGAATGACCTAAAAAGCCAATGCTAAGAAATATATATATATACACACACACACACTCTCTCTCCATCTCCCTGCCTCAGGTAGGTGAATATTCAAGTTCTGTATCACCATCATCAGGAATGCAAGTCCTTATTGTTTCCTTAAGTTAACAATATATTTGATGCCTCATGTTTGATGAGAGAAGTTACTTTCTCTTGCGTACATGCTATTGCATACTATTACTGATAGCATGCGAATGTAAGAATTCTCACCAGTACTAGTCATAGATTAGATTAATATTAGCTGTGTGCTTTGTTATTTAACACTTCTGAAAGCAACCAGCTATTGCAGGATGAGTTTCACTGCAAAAAACTGAACAGACTGAAATACAGCCACAAAAGGAAATGCTGATTATAGATCTGTGCAGAAACTAAGAGATGGCTTTACTATAGTCCATGGCTATCCAGGTATCTATCATGAACTTGGAGCAGTGTGTCTAATGAAATGTAGAAATGGAAGAATTGTATGGATTATGATTGGAATTTGTAAGGAGTCTGGAAGATAAAAGCATGTGTAAAAATGGATATTGCCACTGAGATTAAGACCAGTGGCTGAAGGACAGGTAGAGAAGACTAGGAGAGGGAAAGAATAAGTGACCAATTTAGAATTATAAGGAAGAGAAAATCCATTACTGATTTGTGTAACTAAAGGTGAAACATCAGAGAAGGAAGAAGTCCCTAGCCTCCTGTTTGTGGTGATGTAAGATTGGTAGAATGGAAAGAAAATGCATGTGTAAGACAGGTCAGTTTTAACTAGGTCTTGAGATCAACACAATGTTATGTTCCAAGGTAAAATACTGAAGGGTGGACTTCTCTTGCCACAGCTGAATGCAAATGGTGGAATGACAAGAGAAATGAAGTTTCTGAGAATCCGATCTTTTATCTGAGAATCTGCTTCCTTTTTCAGATGTAAGTCATGTGCCGAATATGAAAATTTCTTTTAAGAAAGCATGGGCACAATACCCTTTTAAGATGTTAAGTGGAAGCTAGGTTTTAAAGTGTCCCTTTCCTCTTATTTTTCTGCATCTTCCTTCCTCCCTTTTCCCTCCTTCCTCCCTTCCTTTCTTTTCCTTTCACTGTAGGCTCACACTGTGGGGTTTTTTTGGTGTCATGGCAACATATCATCAAAAGTAGCAAGCTCAGAGAAGGTGCTCAGGTCATTCTCCCAACCTGCTCCATGAAACAAACTCGTTCCTGTGCATTACTTGCTGACAGTAGTTGATTCTTTGCTGATAAAGAAGGATCAACATATACAATCAGATTTGTGCTATTCCTTCCCATGATCAAAAGGAGGGGGTTCCCTCTTCCCTCATTTGAAAACTTTGCTGAAGTACGCAGTCAGCAAACCTCCCTGCTAAGTGCCTCTACAATTGTTATACGTTTGCAGATCTTTTTCTTTCTTCCCTCTCCTCTGCCACTGTAGTTAAAAACCAAAGCTCTTGGCTTCTATCGAAGCTCATTCAGGAATCAAGCTAAAAGACAGGATCTCTATGCATTATTCCAATACTGATGAATTACAATCTAAACCCTTTCTTGTATTTCAAAAACACATTGAATCCATGCTTAAAATCAGAATTGTCTCCATCAAGAAACAGTAAGTTCAGCAATAAGTTTTAATCTCTGTGGCTTTCAAAAGAGAAGATTCAATTATATTCTGTGTTCTTAATTGAATTACACCCCACCCCCTCAAAGTAATGACATTACTTTATATTTTCTCCAAGCCCAGATTATTTGGGTTGAAAAGAATTAAATAAGACATGGTTTGAGAAAAATATGTTTGTTTTTGCTGTCTAGTAATTCACAGCTTTGAGAAGAAGCTAATATCCTTTAAGTAAAAGACTAATATCTATCCATGGAAGTGCTTTTTTTGACCCATTTGGTTTGTCAGAAAAGTCTTCTACCTCTGATATTTATACAATATCATGCAAATGTCAAAATCTGAATGTCATCTTCAAAGACCCTTTTATGTCAGGCAACCCCTTTATAGGGAAAAAATAAACAATTTTATGTATGCATGCTTGATGCCAGTCCAATTAATAAAAGCCTTTTTTGCTGTGCTTGGCTACAAGCAAGTTTCTCTTTTGAAAATGAACAGAGGGAGAATGAGATAAAAGGTCTGTATTGTTTCCTTGCAAATTTTACAGTTTCATTTTTAATTTGTGTTTGGATGTGAGGATCTTGGTGCAGATGGTGTGATAGTCCACAGTATGTTCTGAGAACCTGAAATGATAACAAAGATATGCAAATTGAGAGGGTGCTTTGGATGAAAGCCAGGATATCCAATTTCACAATAGCTGAAAACAAATTGATGTGCCCAGCAAACTACTCAGAGTAGCACTAGGAAATGTAACAGTGCCAAAACAAATTATATTAATGACCTGAGCAGTTTGTTGAATTCTATTGGCTAGCTTAATGTTGGTTACATTTGTCTGTACTGGCACTTCATTTACTGCACAAAACAACTTTTGTAAATGAAAAAAACCCTACCCCAACAACAAAAAAAGACAACCCACACTTAATGAAAAATCAGTCTTGGTAACTGCAAAATAAAGTTATATAAGAATTATTTTTTCATCTCAGAAATGTCCAGCATATTTCATGCAATGCATACCATAAATGTTGATACACCTGAAATTCAGAAATAAGAAATTATTTCTGTGAAGAAATACAAACCTTTAATGCTTCAATCTAGATCAGCATTACATTTCATATTAACTAAACAAATGATAATATTTTTAGTTTTTGGTAGGGAAAACTAAAAGAACATGCTTTCAAAGAAAATATTTGTGTGTAAAGTCAGGAGTAATTTGGAAACAGTAATGTTATTCACATTTTTGCTGGTGTTAAAATAAGGATCTGAGCTCTTGGCTGCCATTTTTGTCTTACCTTCCTCCTTTCCTTAAATGAAATATTCCTGTCTCCAAGTGAATTGCTTTAAACAGACTTTTAAAAATTTTTCCTCTCCTAAACTATGTTTAAATGGATGAGAAAGAAAGTCTGCCAAGAATAGTTGTAGTTTGACTCTCCCTTAACAGTTCATATAATTTTACATGAATAGTTTCTTTCTAGTTCAAATGAGAAAATCAAAGACACTTTCAGTTTTCATAAAATCATGCTAGCAATGCAATGAACTGAACATATCTTTCACATATTTCATTACCCCATATTAAGTAACATATTTTGAACTATGAAGATCCATAATCTGAATCTTATTAAAGCCTGATTTTGGATTTGATTCCAATCACATGAACACTTTTTATTTTCTAATACCATAACTAAATACAGTCCAGTTGTGGAAAAAATAAACTGAGATTTGATCCTTCTGCTCCTGCAGTCAATAGGCGATCTCCCTAGCTGGCATTAGAATACCCGAGTTCCAATGGAGAGATGCCAGTCTGAGTCACTGAGATGCCAGTGAACTGCCTACTTTCTTTTGATTTCCAAAAATACTGCTAATCCTTTGGTTATATTAAAAACTCTAAGGGTCTTTTATAAAATCAAAGTAAAAATATAAGCAGGTGCACCCCAGCCCCACATTGTGTACAACTATAAATTAGAGTAGTTAAGGATGGGTATTATATATTAAAAAATTAAAGTATGAAGCAGTTACTTATTGATTGCAACTTTACTTTACCCTTTCACATGATTAAAACCAAATACTGTCAGAGAATTCATCATTCAGTACCAAGACAATGTACCTCAACTCTTAAATGTCACCTATTATATGTACACTTGTGTTTGTCCTAATGCCATAAAACTGTTATTGTGAAAAGCACTCTGCATCCATATTTTGCTCTGCCACTGACTTTAGCCTTTCCAGTACAGAATCTGTAACTAAAAAGTAGGTAGTTCAAGTCAATGCACTAATTGCAGTTACTATAATTTCATAGTTAAGCATAGAAAATACCTCCAAAAAGCAAAACCATAAACGAACAAATAAAAACCCAAAGCTCCCCTGTCCAAAAAATCTCTCAAAACACCAAAACCCTTGGTACAAGCTTTGTTTCCTGACATATTGTTTCAAGTTCTTTTCTCAAAACACTCATCCAGAAGGATCCTTCTCCACAGATGATTTTACCCTGGCTGGCAGAGAGTGATGTTTCAGTAGGATCTGCAGCACTACTCCTGCATTTGGCCTCTGCCTGGAGGTGTTTTCTGCAGGACATTTGTCATAGAAGAAAATTGATGTGGAGTTACGGTAATTCAAAGGGAAATGAGGTGGACTGAGGAAAGAAAGATGAAAAAAAAGTGAGATAGGTGTGTAATCTCCTTCTTGGTCCTGAGGAACTTACTCAGAAAACATAGCACAGGTATGTAGCTCCTATTGGGAATTAGGCAGTTGAAGCCAATAGTTACAGGGCAGTTGGCCCTTTATATCAAGAATCATTATGTTTAAAAGGCTTCATGGCCTCCCCCTCAGAAAACAAACCCCATCCCAGTGACAGGATAGGAATCACATATGTCTTCAACAAGTTGTGTGGGAACGACCCACATCCGTTCCTTAAGCCTTCTTTTCTTGTGATAACAGGAGGAGATGATCTGGCTCAGTGTTTTTTAACTCATCCAGCATTCAGAATGATTCATTGAGTGAACACAGAAGGTTTTAGAAAGTAGGTTAAAGGTTCCTTTACTTGGTGGCATGCCCTGCATGAAAATATCAAAGTTTCCCTAGAGCAGGTTGGATGGGGGAAATGACAACACAAGCCAGGCTGGAAAGTCCCTAAAGGCTACATGACTTATCTGCAGAGGTGGGAAACAAATTAGGTGCTTTTTGAAAAAAATATCTCAAGAAAGACATACATACTCTGTTTAGTATGAATCACTTTTTTTAAGGCCTATGCCTCCATTTATTTTGCTTTTCCACTTATCACACCAAGAACCCACGTCCTCCTATGTGTATCTGTGCAAAGGAAGAAGTAGGGTAAAGGGCATGGAGAAGTAATGAACCTGTGAAGTTTACAATCTTTAGTACTGTTCACCACTTTTTATTCAAATTCTGTGGATTTTTTAGAAGAGCTTTGCGGGTGTTAGTTAAGTAAGCCCCAAGGGGTAAATCTACCTCCTGCTTTCAGAGTTGCCGGGGTTACCCAGCAGTGGCAGCAGCGCAGTGAACCTCGCTGCCTCCTTGCAGAACTGACTTTGCAAAGTGAGGCTGTGCTGGAGCTTCAGGTGGTGCCTGGAGAGCAGGTCTGTTAGGCCTCCCCATGCAGCAGGTTACACCAAAGTGCTAGTGGGACCTGCCCCTGTTGCAGAAGATGCACATCAAAGGGCAAGTCTCATTGCAGCTGGTGAAGAAGTGCTTGCTCCCCACTGCAGGCAGAGAGCGACAGGCCCGGCTGAAACATCCCCTGCTTTGCAGAGGCAGGTTGCAAAACAAACACCTTCTGCAGGGAAAGTGGGAATAGCTCTTCTTGCAAGAAATGGGTAGTGTCTCTTTTTAACTGAGCGCTCTCAAGCCTCAGGTGCCTTTTCCAAACACTCTCCTCTCCCACTGACTTCATTCCTCTGCATTACTCCCACACTCTCCTCAGTAGGTGTGCAGCACTGTGCCATTTATATTTTGAATACAATGTGTCTGAGAGCAGAAGTTTAGCTTTTCTAATTAGGTACTGTGCTATTTTAAAAATCTTTTTTCATTGCAGGATGAAGGTGTAAGTGCGAACTTGATGCACATTTGTCAAAGGAAATAATAATAATAATAAAATCCTCACAGAGCAATTAATAGCTTTTATTAACTGATGTAACTATGTAACAGCAAAGTATAGGTTTTAGATGAGGCCAGAAAATGACCCTTGGTAAAAAGCTCGCTAAAAGAAATACCTTGGAGCTGTCCATCAGTTGCACAGACGCACACAAATCCTGCGCAGCGAGGCAATGTACTCTCTGTCTTCATGCATAATACATACAAAATAGGTGAAGTGGTATGTAAAGTGAATTTTAATTGGTTATAATTGTCATTTCATTTAGTAAAGTATTGTCTGGAGACTAGGATATCAATTAGCACTCTATGGACTCTGTTACTTATGAAAATATGCATATATAGAGATGATGTGTTCTAGCAGCAGATATACTTTAATTAAGAAAGTGGTACAGTAAATTAAAGACCTTTAAAGTATTAATTAATTGGTGTATAGATCAGTTCTGAGTTTCAACTTGGTAAAGTTAAAATCACTGCACCTGATTTAAATGAGAAGAGATGCATATTCTGTGTTGTTACTAGCTTTTTAAAGGTGTTCCTTTCCAGAACCATATTAGGTTAAGTGTGAAGTGCAACTTTTCTCTGTACAGTGTCAAAGTTTTATCTTAAGTTGGAGCTGTTTAAAATTATCCTTTGTTCATACTATAATATCAACCAGAACTTTTTTTTCAGGAGTCTTTATCCTGCTGTTCTTTGTATATGTCCTTAGTATTCCTTGGTATTAATAAACATCCCAGCATTAAAAAGATATAGAGTAGCAATTGATGTATTCCACATTATTATTAATTTGTTGGTAACCAGGGCAGGTGTTTCTTTTTTTTTTTTTTTTTCCCCTTCTCCTTTTCCATAGAGGATGAAGAGGAACCTGTCCTTTTTTAACCACTTGCTCTGAATGACTCTGAATGACTTCCATACCAAATATAAGTGAGAAAAGAGGATGAATGTCACCTCTCTTCTCTTCCTCCTCCTGTCGATGCATACTCCTTCTTTTGATTGACAGCTACTAATAACCTTCCTGCCCTAAGTGCCATGGAGACACTTTATTAGGACAAACAGCCAAGGAAATCTAGGAATGAAGCCAAGCCTGCAGTGAGTTATTATCGGGCTTGTATTTATCTCAGCTTTGTAATTTTTTTCAGTGATATGCAAATCCTGAAATAGATCTTCTTCTGTTGAAGGACAGGTCCCTCTGTTAATTGATCCACTGAGATTCAGCCTAACCTCTTTTAGCTATCAGCCAGGGAAACAGGCTACATAAAAGAGTCTCAGTGCTGTATACAGTTCACATAAATTCACTGTGCATTCTACAAGGAAGACTTCCACACAGAAAATGCATTTTTAGTTCCTGAACATATTTTACATATTAGTGTTATCTGCATAACAGATCAAACTGATTTGTTTATTTGTTTATTAGATGTGTATGAGGGTGCACTTTTATAATCAAATGTGATTTTAGATGGAGCTTGCTTTCTTTGTGGAATAATACACTACAAACATGTATTGTAAAAACACATTAAATGAAATTCAGACATAATGCAAATGCATTTGTTCAAAATCACCTTTTTTTAAAAAAAATAAATGCTATGTTACAGAAACACTTTATTACTGAGCAATTTGGCTGTTTGAGAATTGGCAACACAGGTGCATCTCCTACATGCCTTGAGATGGAGCAAATGTTTTTTTCTTTGTGGAGATTTTCAGCAAACAGGTAACATCGTTTCAAATAGATCTTTTAATAGCATATTAATAACAGCATCAGGATGGATTTACATCTGCTTTATCTTTCTGTAGGGATAGACACATTTAGTGAGCAATTTATTTGACAGAGAGCAGAATTTGTAACAAAGGGAGACGTTTAGGGAAACATAATAATATTCATAACAATAATAGTAATATTAAAGAGTCCAGAATGAAAAGGAATCAGCGCAAAAAAAAGGGCATTACATTCACATTTATGTAGCATCTCTTGTCCATAAGAATCCTGAAAATCTTCATTAACCCCTAGTATATTAATACCAGTACAAATATAGCTATTGCTGGGACAGGGAAGACAGCTGCAAGAAGGGGCAAATTCAGATCTCGATACAAACTCTCCTGAAGAGTGAACTGGGATCAATAATGCTCACAGAGCGTGGACCAGCTTTCATTTTGACACCTCATCTAAACCTCTGCAACATGAAGAAGTACAGGGGAAATCTATTACCAAAACCTTCCCAGTTCTTCAGCCTGAGAGACAGAACGATGTGCAGTAATGAGGAGTGAGGCATGAAAGCCTGTGCTCTAATCCCAGTTCTGCCCGGCAAATTATGTCATGGCCTTGAGCAAGTCATTTCACCTCTGCTGCTTTAAAATGAGGATGATAAGCCTTACAAGGCTCAGTCTATGATTCTTACTCAGTAAGTGTTTGTAAAGTGCTTCCAATACGTGAAATACTTACGCAGGTACGAATAATTTTTGTGAGCATGACCATAGCACCTGGAGTGTGAAGCTCCCGAAGGGGCAGCATTATTAGTGTTGGTGAGGATATAAGGGAATCTGCATTTCAGCTTAGATCTGAACCTCTACAAACATTGAAAATGATCACTTCCACAGGCAAATTTTGTGCCTTTTTACTGTGTCTCCAGTAAGGTAAACTAGATAGGAATGTCTTTACATGTTAAGGAGCTGACATTCAGAATTAATGTCCAGCTGCAGCACTCTTGGACATGCTTGAGTCCTGCTGATTTTAGTGGTATTGTGACCTGTGCTTGTAGCTGATATTTAGGGCTGATGGGGAAGGGAACACTGAAGATCATAACTGAACTTCTAAATTATTATACTGTTTGGGAGTTAGGTGTATCTTCAAACTTTAATATGTCGTTGAAAGTCTAGCTTTTCTAAATGAGGAGGTTTAGCGATGAATTAGTTTTGAGCTGACTTCTGCTCAACTCCTTTATTCTTTCTATTTGTCCTCAAAGAATTGTCTATCAATTACTGCACAGAAGTCAACTCATCAAGCAAAGCAATGGTTAGCAAAGCTCAGTTTTCTGTAACTCGTGTCTCTGGTGGTACAACATCAGCTCTAGATAAAATGTCTGTGTTACATTAAAGGTATGGCACTACAGCTTGAAAGATGTTAAATAATAATGGGTTGTGCAGATGATTACTAAATTGACATTGCAGAAGTTTATTCCTTTACATTTTTCTGCTTGAGGTCATTTCGGAGTAATGAAGATGTGAAATTAAATTATCACTCAGTTGTCTTCAGATTTATCTCTCTTTTTCTTCTCTGAAATGTCACACTTCCATTTCCTCTTTGGTAATTTGCACACTAGTGTGTTAATAGTTTGGATGAAATTTCTAGCAAATGACATCACTTCAGGGGCTACTGCTCTGCAGAGGGGTAAATACATTGACATGAGTTTCTAGAGAAATTGCAGATCTGTGTATTTAAGTAAAAGCATTCATGTTACAGGAATCAGTACTAGGATCTAGTAGATATTCTTTTCAAAAAAAGACCTTGGAAAGTAGATTTTCAATCTACTTTTTTTTTGACAGAAGAAAATAACTCTAAAGAAGAGACACCACTGTACTTTTCTGAAGTGCTAGTTTCATAGCAAGCTTTTCTTTCTTTCTGAGATTTCTGTTTTGTTTGAGTGAAATTCATCAAGCTGAAATTAGCTGGGTTTTTTGCCTAAACCCAGAAATTTCACAGGATTTTTGGAAGTGTTTATTTTTTATGCATGAAATGACAGTAAAAGGCAAGCATCTCACATTATGAGGATTTTTTAATTTAAACGAGGGGTTTGTTTGTTAAGATATATTGGCACAAGCAAATAAGATTGCAACTAAAAGATATACAAGTAGTAAGTCAGCAGCTTAGTATACAGGGAAATCATAGTGTAAGTACAATAGAACTAAAAGGCTACTGTGGGAACCTACACTTTGTTGTGTTAGGTGCTACAAAAGAAAACAAAAAAAGGAATTAATTAACAGTTCCCTAACCTGATTCTCTGAGGAAGGTGATTTATGTATGGAATACTTGTGAGGGCTTATTTTTATATTTCTCTTTTTGGTATTTGATTTGTTGCAAACTAACTCAGGTAACCTGTGCTAGTTTTAAGGAACAGACAGTAACTGTCTATCTATATCTTTCTCCCTCTCTCTTTGTTACATATACATAAAGGCATGTATACTCACATACACATATATGGGTGTGTACATATATGTTTGTATATATTTATATATACACACTAATGCATACTGTATCTGTTACCTTATTGAAAATATTGAATGGAAATCTTATATTCTGTCTTCAATAATAAGGTGGGTTTTTTAAAACAGTTCATAAGGCTACCTTGACTTCTCTGGGATCACAATTAAGCCAGTGTTAAGTGTTTTTTGGAACAGCGGCTTAAGTAATAAATAAGTGAAACAATAGTATGACAAAACAATACTGACTTTAGAAATATACTAATAACTAAGACATGCTAATTTTGATTAATCGAATTATTTAGAGGCCATAAATTCATAAATTAACATCTGAAAAGATCGCTTTTTCTGGAAGTCATAAACCTCACTGATTTTATATTTAGTTTAGCTGCCATGAGCTGGGCAGGGATACATCTCAAAAACATCAGAGTTGGCCTGTGAGGGCAAATAGTTTTATTGGTATTGATTTCAAACCTAAGGCAATGCCGAGTAAAAGGTAGCACAATTTAATCTGACCAAAGCAAAACACAGTGTATTCTTTTTTTTTTTATTAATACTGCCTTTTATTTTGTATCCACTCACAATAATCCGAGAACAAGGAAACTGTCAAAAAAGGCTCTTTTAAAACTCAGGATATCAGAATAGGGCTAGTCAGCTTTCCTTCATGGACAAAGTGAGTGAAATGTTCTGATCCTTAAGGTGTGAGGAAGTAAAGGTTTCTCTAAGTCAGGGCAATACAGCAGGTGACAGAGACCATATAGCCTACAGGCACGTCTACAGGCCATTCCTGGTTTCCTCACACATGCTGTTAAGAGGATGTTTTATCCTGAGGCAAAGTTACACTGAAAGAGTTAAAAACTGCTTCAAAACATCAAATATCATGTCATAGCACTTCAGAAACACTGCTGAAGTGTTGCAAAGCATATAATGCTTTTTCTGCACTTCATTTATTTTACCCAAGAAATAATGCATAAGCCTGATCCAAAGCTTGACTCAATCCTCAGCACTTTTCCTTGTTTTTTAAAAAATATTTTTATTTTTCTTTAGCACTGACATCAATAAGCTTTAGACTAAGCCAAATAATTTTACAATCCCAAACTGTCAAATGTTAAGAATATTAAAATATTCCAAATTCGGAATAGCTTTGGCCAGATATCTAACTGTTGAAGACTGGTGTTAATCCATTGAAAACAATGAAACTACATGGATTTACATTATCCAAGGTGCTGTCAGAAGATATTTTGGGGGTAAAAGAAAGAAAGAAGAAATTAAACCTGAAAAAAGCACTTATGCTAAAATGGAAAGGACCAGCACTTCACAAAATCTAGACTATATGAAGAGGCACACAGATTGTCTTGGTCTGAAATAGAAGATAACTAAAAACCATTAATCTAATATTTGAACTGCTACAACTAATGACAGTGCTAAAATAGGAAAGTGAACAAAAAATCTTGTTTATTAGTATGACTGAAGTCCTTTACCTGCTCTTTGAGGGTGTCTTTGTATAAGCAGGATCTTCAAAAGTGTCTCTGCACACAAACCTGACCATTTGAATGTGGTCTAGCTTAGATAAGTATTAGTATCTTTGCTGCCACTTCCAACACGGCTAATGCTGACTCTAAAAGCCCTATCTAATGTGAAAGTATGGCTCATTATGTACCTAGTAACTGGAGTGAAACCATCATGCGTTTTCAGTATAAACAGCTTACTGTGTCACATTGTAACAGCATTTGATTTTTTAACTGTCTGGGTACTTTCAAGCTGACTCTTTTCTCAGAACTCTTTCCCAGATTTTAACAACCCCTTGGCCTTGTGCAGTTCCCAAGATTATCTCTTCCGCATTACATAATTTGTTTAGGTTAACATTTTCACTCTACGTAGAAACCTGAAATTTCTTTCTCACATGATGATGTGTCCATCTTGTTCATCTCAATAGCCTGAAACAACATAACATGAAATACAGGAATGTTTCTACAGAAAGATGAGAATCCCTCTGGCTGATCTGACATACTCCATGTTAGATCATCCTAGCTATCATATACAGAAACTGTCAGAAATGGCAGTAAGGCCCAGCTGTACACAGCTTCTCCTAGGCTGGACCAGCTATCAAGCCATGATTACTGTCACGAATTGGATGAGTTATACAAGAAAGGAAGAGTTGGCTTTTGTTACGGTAACATGCCTGTCAGTGAAGTGAGAGGCATGCTGCTTCCTAAAAGGTGATATATAGCACACTTTTCACTTTACTAGAAGGGACAGAGAAACAAATAAAGTACGTGTTTCAAATGCCTTGTCTTTCCCTTACAATTTGTCTAAGTGATTTCCTTGCTATTGTTTTCCATAAGGTGCTCCAGTCAGCAAAGAAACTGATTTTAGCCTATTTACAAAATGGAATGTGTTGTCTTCTGTGCGGTTTTCGCCTATGGAAAATACAAATAAATAAACAACAATATAAATATATGCAACTCCTGTTGCTAAATAGATCTAATCAACAATGGAGTCCAAACCCGAAGCTGAGATTTGCAGATCTGCATGAGGAACCTATAGAGTTTGGAAGATTGCAGCACGGTTGCACATTGCAGGCACTGCTGTCACTAGAAAACACTCTCAGTCTTCTGGTGGAAAGTCTGTATTGTCTCCAGGGCTACTACACCCATGGACAGTTTTTTCCATAAAGTCACTCACTGTCTCCCGTTATCTTCCACCTCCTTTTTCTTCCCCAATGTCCTTAGCATGCTTTTCATACTTTTTTAGTCACTGTTTTTATTATTCTGTGAAAAACAATTTAGTTATATTCAGTACCTTAGGTATTTTGCTAATTGTGTTCATAATTGAATAATCTAAGTTTCACTTGAAGGGACCAGAAACAGATGGTTTGTTATTAAACCATTGCTGAAATACAAATACTTACTATGGATAGAGAACTATGATTCAGAAGCTGCAGGAACCCACTTCTGATCCCTGGCTTGTGTGCTCTGTTTGGTAACTGTTTTGCAGTTTGCAGCAGCATATTAATTCTGAAAGTGATATACTGCTTTTGAGTCAAAGGAAGTTATAAAATGAGCCGGAAATATAGTGGCTCAATAATACCTCCATAATAAATGTTTCACACTGGGTTTCATTATAAGTGTCATATTCACTCTTATGGCTTTGCACAGGAGCAAATTTCATGATTACTGCCAGGGCACAAGGAGAAAAGTTTCTGGAAAATATTCAGGCCATTAATCAAAGTATACTCAAGATATGGAGGATTACAAAACTATACCAGAATACTGGCTGCTAAAGCTCTGAATAGTGATTGCAAAGGGAATTTTTTTTTTTTTTAAAATACCAAACTGATTTTCAAAAAAGCATTTTGAAATGTATATTCCTATAGGTAGCTTTTCCTAGATAACAACTTTGATCATATAGCAACACAGGCATGTCCTTTGTGGGAGGATTTGTTTAGCTGAGCACACTAGAGGTTCAACCTCGGCTCTCTTTAAGCACCACAAAAATACTGGGAACTAGGAACTAGGAACTAGCTCCTGAAAGCTGCTGGCTGACTAGTGAAGGGTTCAATGTTTTAAACATCAGTTTCTGTTTAATGAGTGTTCAGTTTCTGTATTTACATCTAGTAACTATTTAATAATACCTGTATTTAACTAGATTGAATTAGATCTTCCTGCTCTAGGTAAATAAATTTTAGGCATTTCAGGTAGGATTGATATACCCAGCTGTAGTGATCTAGAGTTCACACATTCTTAAGGTGTAACAATGATCCTCCTCCATCTATGCAGGGAGGGAGGATGAGAAAGAGGTTTTTAGTGCTTGCCTTCTTATCCTAGAAAACCACCTTCATATGAGATGAATTGTCTTCATCTCATTGACTGGTAAGAGAAACTTGGATACTCACTTCAGCTAGTGTCTGCATCTGGCCACAAATCAGAGGCCAGTGTCAGAAAGGATGAGTCCCACACCAAAAGTCATAATGACTTCTCAAAACCCTGAAGAAAACCAAGGATTCCCTCAGAAAATGATATTGTTCCATGGAGCTATTTTCTCATTGAAAATGAAGGACCATGTGCTGACTCAATTTATTTTTTTACCTCACTGTGCCCAGAACTACTCATTTTCCTGAAAATGTAACCCTGATCAAACTTATTATTAATCTGTGTAATATGTATGAGTAGTGATTGAAAAAGTTAGTCTAACCTAATCACCTCAAGTTACAGAAAGATCATTACATTTTTTCCTTAATTCTCAAATTTCATGCTTTCTTTATTTGTATCATTTTCACACTTTATTTCTTCTTCTACAGTCCTTTTGTAGTTTGGATTTTCTCTCTTCCATGCAATAGAGAAATTTCTCATTTACAAGCTGACACCTGTGGTTTTGAATAGCACCTTTTAATATAAGTTATACGAACGAGATGTGCTGCATGATTTTTCAGTGTACCTTACACAATAATTGACCTCACATAGATTGTCAGTTATTCATGGCCCCTTGCTTTAAAAAGGGTCCTAAACAGCCAATCACAATTTAAAGGCATATTATTCTGCATTAAACACATTTGTTCACAGTACCTTTCACAAGTTATTGGCCATTTTCTTTCACAGAATTAGGGATTATTGAAGCTTGTGCAATGAGAACTTTGTTCTTCATAACTCATTCTCTTACTTGCTTATGCAATGAAGCATTATATTGTGCAGACAGTTGCTTCAGAGGACTTATGACTTCACTAGCTGGACAAAGACAGGACAAAGACAAGTCAAGAGGAAGGAAAACATTTACAACATTATGAGAAGGTAAATTAACTTGCATTTACTTCAAACAGGTTGATGGAAAATATCACTAATCTTCCCTTTTAGCTGTGAAGATAAGGTGCTTCTACAAGTCCTTTTTCAATTATATTGCTGTAGTTTCTGTGGTCTTGTTTTTGTGGTTGAAGATCCGAGACTGTTCATATCTGATTTCTGATCTTGAGACAGATGTTAGAAGTTGTAAAAAAACCCCAAAAAACCGAAACAGGGTAGGAAGTGGACATCATGATACTTCCTCTACTTTAGAGCTACAGTGGGGTCCACTACTAGAAACTTGGTTTGGAGCTTGAAAAAATGCCCGGACACTCTGCCAAGGTAGCTGGAGTTATGTTCATCACTGGTTTGTATCCTGGTTTCCTAATGTAAGAGAGAGGAATTAATACCGTCTACTGATGGGCATATCCAGAATAGCAAATGAGGTGTGAAAAGAAGAATTACACTTTGGAAATTATCCAGTCAAGAATCACGTCAGTTCTACTATCAAAACATTCCTGATAGCTCTCAGGTAACAAAAGCACAAGGAATTGCAGTGGAAAGGAAAGGAGCAAAATTTGCTAATTTTTATTGTTATTGATGAAAGACTGAAATAAACCTCAGCAGGTTTTGGATCAAAGCTTGAATTACTGAATACACTTTAAAGACTTTTTTTACTCTCTTTCAGTTTATAAGAAATATATGTATGTATACATAAACAACACCAGAAAGAGAAAGGTAATAACTGAAGCCTGAACAAAACTAGCAACTTCTCTTGTGTTTATCTCATATCCTTGGCTGTTTGTTTTTCTTAATGACCCTTATGTGTCAGGAGAAGAAAGAATAATATATGATTAATTTCTATTCTGAAGCTTTGTTTGAAAGGTGCTTTATTTGCATTAGCATTCATAATTACTTAATGACAAATCAGATATGGTTCATTGCTAGTAAGTGTAGAAACATGTTGTCTGAAGGATGTAGTTTAATTAGTATACTCCTAAAAACATGTCCCTCATGACCATTGGATGTAATCATTATTTTATGTATTTAACTGTGAAATTTATGTTTACTCAGCAGGCTAGAGATCATCTTTTTAAAAAATTTTTTTTTTCCAAAGCTGTTTAAAACAATACATTTAGACTTTAAAGAAACCCACAAAATCTCCCCAACAGCAGATACTAAAAAAATTAAGACAACTATTATTGCCATGAAGCAGATATACTTTTTTTAAAAAAGTAGCCAACATAATATTGCACCTATAAAACATAACAGGAGGAATAAATATGCAGGGAAGCTCATTTTAATTCCTCAGTTAATAACTTAGACAGAGGAGATGCACGTTCTCCTAGATCAATGAGACAATTTGGGCATTCTTTTATTGTTGATTAGTGAATCTGAAAATGACCTCAATTCAAGGGCATTGAGCGATTTCTTTTTCTCTGTGCTGTTATAACACAAGTGAATACTGTGAACAGTTTTTCTACTCAAGCTGCTGTAAAATCTGAATATGTCCTTATATCAGTGACACAGAGGAGAGTGACAACAAACAAAAATCATCAGAACTTTGGAAAGAGTTCTCAAAAAAATCACATAGACTTCAGTAGTAATCTTATTTTCTTTAAATGTCTTCCTGAAAAAGGAAGCCTTCCTTCATTGAGCATTTCCAGTGGGCTGTGGAAAACCAGTTATGGAGTCAACTGTTATTCAAGCTGTGTAAGGCAGTTGGCCCCATTTTCACCTGCAAAGAGGCTACAGTTAAGAGATAGTAATTTTCCTCTACCCTTCCGCAATGCATATTTCTAGAATACTTATACTTTTAGGATACATATGATTTTAGGATTTTAGTATACAATTGTTAACGTTTTAGGATGCTGCCTGATATACTTTCTACTTTATTATTTCTACTCCTGATTCTTCATTGGCTTCAGGCTAGGTATGGTAACTTAGAGATAGGTGCCTTTTGCCTCTGCAAGTACCATGCCCTTAGGTTTTAAAGTTTTTTCCATTTATTACAGTTTGCCTGTATTGCTAGGCGTAGGCATCCTAAAGGGGTTACAGGTGTGTCTGTGTTTCTGCCACCCTTACTTCCCAGCTACAGCACTCACGGTATCTGGCTTCGCAATGCAGTGCCTCCAG
Organism: Clamator glandarius; assembly: GCA_033459285.1. Lineage (NCBI taxonomy): Eukaryota > Metazoa > Chordata > Aves > Cuculiformes > Cuculidae > Clamator > Clamator glandarius. The sequence continues at coordinate 85,439 of JAUNZM010001433.1, forward strand.
TGATCCCCACGTTGTTACTGTCACTTGCCTAGAGTTTTCTCGCCTGGGTGCTGGGCAGAAGTGAGAAGCATTTGCTTTCCACTTGAATATCCCCTGCAGCTGCTGTAACTGTGTGACCCTTGACAAGTTATGTGATAAGAAAAGAGGGGAAACATGTTTCCTCTCTTTGGCAGATTGTCACTGGGGCTGTGTCTGTATGAAGAGCAGCTCATGATATTACATTAAAAAATAAGTAATAGATACGTCCATTCATCTTGAACAGTAACAAAGAAAGCAGTAGACTTTTGGAGCAATAGCGTCATAGACATTGCAGGATGCTTTAGGACTTACATGGTCTGTCTTGGCCTGGTTCTGCAGGGTTTGCTGAAACAGGGTGAATGCTTTTCTTTCCCACCATCCATGCAGGCCCTGAACCCACCTGTGTAATCCCAGGGGATGTGGATGTTTTCCCAGACTACATTAGAAGTTTGGACCAAGGCAAAATTGTATATGATCCTAATGCCAGCAAGTAAGCAAGTACAGCATATGAAATAAAAATGAAAAATAAAGCAAGAGTCCCTTCAAAATAACACCAACTGAAAAATGTAAAGCACAGTCATAAACCAAAATAAAAAATGTTTTGTTTTTTGTTTTTTCTCATTCCGGTGTTCAGGAAATATACCCTTTTGCTTTGCTTTTAATAAGTACCTGAAGTATCACATAGCAAAAAAAGGCAAGTTTCCACAAAGAAAACTCTGTAGGGAATGACACAGGGTCATTGTCTGAAGGACACTTCCTTTCATGATGAAAAAACAATTTAATATGCAAGAAAGTGCATTTCCCTAACTGAAAAACAGATTGAATAGCTGAAGCAGGGGTGTGTGGTTGAAGACTGCAGCTAGGAATGCTCAGAGAGCCTGTTGAAGGGGTGGAGGGCAGGTGGTACAGATTGGCAAGATTGCGGGGTGTGGGCTGCTAGAAATCTGTATGAGGAATAGTCATGAGGGAGTCAAGAAGTGTTGCTCACACCACAAAAAACTTTTTTGAGGTAGAGGATGACTATCATGAAGATTCAGAGAAACATTTTACCATAAAAGTTTGTTCTTTTATCTCAGTACTCAGGACATTTTCACATTTATTCATTCCCAGTCCTTTTTTTTTTTTAAAAAAAAACAACAAAACACAAAACAAAATAAACAAACCACAAAAACTGTGAAATTTAACTAATCCTCTGTTTTTAGGAAAAAAAATGAATAGAAAAAATGCAACACTGCTAAAAGTTGCCTAAGCTTGTATCTTTCTTTGTGTTTCTACATGCTGGTCTTTTTTTTTTTTTTTTTAATTCATAAGTGGAGAAGTAGGAATCATCCCACGTGACAAGAGGTGCACATTGAAACTAAAATGAGTTTTCATGTCATATGAGTTCCAAAAGTCCAAATCTTTCACAGCAATGGATCAGCTGCCTTGCCATACAAAAATTTCTGGTTTTAGAACTACAGGTTGTCAGAGTTATTTAAAGAGAAAAACATTTTGTTTTTGAAATTCTCATATGTCACTAACAATGAGGGAAATATTTTAAAGACAACAATCAAAATCAAATTACCATGATAATACAGCTTTGTACCACTCATGCACGCACAGCAAGGAACAGTAGAAGAGATATTTTTTACAAATGAAAAATGAGAATTCTGTATTTATAATCTTACCTGTTCTGAAGGATCTAATTTTACTGAACTAAACAAACAAACAAACAAACAAACCTGTTTAAGAGCAAGAACTGTACTTACGATTACTTGACTACGAAATGGAAAACTTCTAAGACAAATTACCAAACAACGAAGACACTATGTAAATTAGAAAGTTTTTCTCAATATTGCTGGATACCAAATATCCTATACAATTGACCCAAAGTTGTCACATGACGATTTGCAAAGGAAATCTGTGAAATTATAGTGAATATATCTTGAATTTAATAAAAACATTTAATGATCCAAAAGTTAATTAAATAAGATAATCTTCTTTGCTTCATCAAAGACGCCTGTTCCATAGATGGTCTCCTTGAAACTGAAAATCATTCACTCACTTTGCAGTTTTCATCCTCTTGCAACATTGAAAGATAACTAATGGCAACGACATCTGTTGTACAATGCAGTCCTGTCAGTGGCATGTAATGCCACAACCCTCAGGAACATGAAGGAATTGCATCTCTCTACAAATGCTGAGAACTATTAGTCTATACCAATGCAAAAGCATGGAGATAGCACTGAAGATTATACAAAAAGTCTGCCTTGTCTTGCCTTTGATAACAACCAGCAGCAGATGGAACACGGAAATTGCATAAATGATATTTCTGCTCCTAGATCTCCCTACATCCAGCAGCTTGGTTTATGCTGCTAGTTCCATTAGTTTCCCTCTGATGTTAGTATCTTATGACAAAAGCAGTACGACATGCTACACATTCTTTTGGCCATCTCAAGCAACCTGCCTGCTTATTCATATTATTTCTTGTTCAGCAATAAATCCATCAAAGTAAAGATTTATAGAGTTTAGTGGGACCCAGATGAGATCCAGTGGCTTTCATTGTTCTTTCAGATCAGGGCTTTAGCTGGAAAATACCAAGGCTTTATACAGTTGTACAGTTCCTATCATGATGATAGTAAGTAGTATGAACAACCTCTGTTCATGATTACACTGTGCTTTGTTTTGTAAGAGCTGATATTCCTTACCAACTTGTTCTACCTAGTTCCTCTGCAGGTGCTATTTTTGTTAACATAATTGCTTTATCTTTCTTGAAACTTTCCAAGCAGCCCTCAATTATTATTTAATAATAACATATGGTGGTCAGTTCAACAGGCTAATTATATGATGCAATGCCATAAAAAGTTTTTCATTTTATCACTTCTCCATTTATTGCCTTTTCCTTTCACTGAATGCCCTCTGTGTCTTACTGTAGAACAGAGTAGTGAGGACAACCCACTGCTTTTCTCTGTACCACTCATTATTGTATGTGTCATCTCCTATTCTTTTTGCTTCACACTAAATAATCTTAATCTTTTCCATTTCTTTTCATATGAACACTCCCTATCCAACTAATACGTATTTTCTGCCCTTTTTCAGACCTTTCTTCTTCTACTGTATCTTTCTGAAATGTATCTGAAAACTGGTAGAGTATCCAACATGACAATGTAACCTCCATTTATAGAATGACATTTTGATAATTCCCATATTAGTCTCCATCCCCTTCTTAATATAGCCTAACATCTGAAAACCTTATCAAATAGTGAAATGTGAAGCAATTAAATCTATAATATGTGAATTTGAACCTGCCAGTTAGGCCTATGAGAAAGATACTCTTTATATATACAAAAAATAAAACTCACTCTGAATTATGGGAACAAACAAAAGATGATGCATGAGAAGTGATAAAGAGGATTAATAACAAGAAATGGCTGTAAGACCTTCATCACAAAATCCATGAGCTAAATTCTGCTCTCCATTACAACCCCAATGGATACTATGAACATTAGTAACCTGCAATTATGTTGTATAAAAGCTGCTGAGTTGCATTGTAATTAACATCCTTTAGGGTGACCACAGTAATTTTAAATGTTATCATTAAATATACAAATGAAAGTAGAAGGTGTTGAATATTCTATAACAAAGTTGAAGCTGATGTCGGTTTTATGTTTTCTTTTTTCATATCATATTCTGATAAGCAGGCCCCCACAGAAGGATTTCTTCCTCACAGAAGAATTGCAGTCAGGCACAGCTTGAATATTTTCCAAATTATTTTTTCCATTCTTGTCCAGATTTACTAAATATTATCACCTATAGACTTTGAAATTAAAATATTAATGATAAATATTGTTATAACTACAGGAATAGCCCCTACTTGTATTACTTAATTGGGAGATTGCTTTATCTCTAGTAAAACTAAGGAAAGCCTTAAGGGTGATGTAAAACTGCATCTTTTTCCAGTGCTGTCTACTGGCAGGAGTTATCGATAGAAGACTCATCACAGTTGAATTGGGGGAAAGAGGCTGTAGTCCATATGACCTATGCCATACTTCCTTCCTAAAATGAGTCAGTATTCTGGAAAAAAAAATGTTGCAAATTTGGAAACAATGGATTTCCTTTGCACTCACCAAACAGTTAAGGCAAAACTCAAGAAAGTATACTGGGAGCCTAAGTGTACTGCTGGCGAGTTGCATAGTTGTTCTGAGTTCTGGAGAATGGTTTCAGATGCTCACAGTAAGAAAGGCAAGTAACAAAATCCAAAGCTGCAGGGAATGTGGAATTTTAATACATCTATGAGGTTTAGCTAATCCTTTCTACTTCACCCAGCAACATTTACAGTCCTCAGAAAGGGCCCAGTTATTTGTGAATGTCTGACATTTTGTGCTGGCATGAATGGTGTATAAATGGTATGCAATGATTTTCTGTGTCAGGATTTTCTGGTCACTTACGAGTTCTCTGGTGTTGTTAAAAGCATACTGATGACAGTAATATAATGAGATCTAATTAAAAAAAAAAAAAAAAAAAAAAAAAGATGACATGCATCTATTAGACCAATGGTGTCTAAAAGACATTTCATCATTTTCCCAAAAGTAAGCTGAGGAGCTACAGATTAATTTTCACTGGTCTTCTTTACTGCTCCTCTTTACATTATTAGTTGGTCTTTATATTTCTCTTCTACTTATTTGTGCTTTCCTCTTCATGTTTCTCTTACGAGAACTTAGGGCTGTGGATCTATATTTGGGCTTTTTTTACCCCAAATGGAGGCCATTGCTGTGCTGTAGTGAATAACATGCACTTCATTCAGTTCAGGGATTTGCAGCACTGAGGACTTCTGCAGCTACATAAACACCTTGAACCTCAGACCTTATACCGCAATGGAGTTTGTAAGGCAATTTGCGTTGTGCTATAGGCATTCTCTGACTTGTTGTTAGCCCTGGGTTTTACCTTTCTGGATGTATATGGAATAGAGAAATATTTCCTTCAGCATAAAAACATAGCAACTGGTTATCTGCTTGAAAGAGCAAAGCAGTATCACACAACAAAGGAAGAAGTGAATGTTTCATCTAAATGAAACATGAGAGTGGAATCTTCTTTTAGACAATATAGTTTTCCAAACAGGATTTTTGCACTGGAACTGGCTAAAATTTCCCAATTTATGAGAAGTTCATAGGACCTGTAAAGTTTCAAGCTGTCAGAAAGGTCTCTTTGCTACTATTTTTCTAAATGTGGAAGCTACTAAGCCAGATTAAAGATTAAATTCATTGCCTAGATGAAGATGAAATAAGGTTTTTATCCAAGTGAAGTCCTTAAACATGTGGGTAGGTCCTTTGAAGTAGGACATTTCACATGTAACTAGTGAAATACTGGAGTTCTGCACTGCAGATGACTCTCCTTTTTTTTGTGTGTGTAAATAGAAAGAAATCTTATGCATGCCATTTTATTTTGTATCATTAGAAAAAAAAGAAAAAGTCTAATACAAATACATATTATATTTAATATTTTGCTTATATTTTGTTTGCTTGAAAATGATTCCTTCATCTTCAAATACAGAAATATGCCTTCTAGCCTTTGAATAAAACTGCTGACATTTTGGATTGATAGCTCTTTAAATTAATGATACATTTAAATAAATAGCTAAATTGCAATGGAATTTCATGTTACATCTACATTAATATCGCCAAATGAATTACTTATGATTAATGTTATAAAGAATATCAAATGAATTAATAATGATTGGCCACTTATTGCAAAATGGGCAACACTTTATAATAAGTGGCAAATCATTCTTACTTTCTTTGGTATTTCTTGCAATAACTTTAATCATGATGAATTCTTTTGGTATTTAGTTGCATATAATAAAATATGCCATAGGAAGTCCATTATAATTTAACATAATCCTACTTAAATGATTCATTTAGAAGCTGCCACTATGTGTAGGGTGAGATCTAGGCTGAACTTAGGCACAGTGACATTCACCAATCTGGCACAATGTAAGTGTTATGGGATGTCCCTCAGTGTCACGGATGCTGGTGCAGAAGTAGGTAGATGTATGCAGAAATGGGCAAGTAAGTAAGTGAGTTGGATTCAGTGGGTGTACAGGTGACTGAGCAGACCTGTTCATGTTGAATACATTTTACCAAATCAAGCTTCTGATTGAAACTCACTTAGCTATGGCACCTTTAAGATTTTAGGTTTTTTAGTACATATAGGTATATATGTATAAAAATAATTAATACCATTAATTTATTCCAGTGTGTAATACCATTAACTTATTCCAGTGTTAAGGTCATATCTAATGTGCAGTGACAGTTTCCTAATATCAATTCTCACATTAGGGAACTCTGTTTCCTAAGAGCCTTCATCTTCTTGTAGAAAATCCTGCTACTGCTAAGAGCTGATTTTTGCAAGTATCTGGTTCTCTGTTTTGATTCTGTGGTGAGCAGGAAAAACATGAGTCTAGCAAAACAAAGCTTAAGCAGACTTAAAGAAGAAGTAGACTTAAAGTAGAACCAGAAGATGTTCTAGTTTTGTAACAGAAGGGAAAAGAAGAAAGTGAGCAAAAATATAGGTGGCTATGCTAATCATGCCCTAAGCCTGCATGTGTGCACAAAGGCACAGATGAATGTTAGGCTTTGTAGAGAAAAATTTTCCAGTAGAGAAGTTTGTGGAGTTTTTTAAAAATGTACATAAAGAAATCAAACAGTCAGATGAACATGTACATGGAAATACCATGTAGGAGAACTCAAGAATGGTTTAATGTTTGGGTTTTTTTTGTGGATTATTTTTTGTTTGAGTCTGTGGGCAGCCATCACAAGAAATGTCTGGGGCTAAAAGTCTTGCACTTGTCTACAAACACAAGTGTGTTAACAGGCTTCAGTCTAACAAATACCAGACCACAGGTTTCTCTTCACACACTGTGAAAACTATTAGTTAAGCATTTTATTTTCCATTAATGTAGCATTAAGCACTTAAAAGAAAAGGGATAACATTAAATTTGTATTAGATCTGCAGTGATTAGATCAAGATTTTATTGTTGCTGAAAAAGACAAACTAACAGGTTTAAATATAAGAAGCAAAAGCATTTTGGCCAAAAAATGTTTAAATAGTCTGAGAGCTGCAATGCCATGTTAGAGCTTTGTTTTAGTTTTATGGGTTTTCTCCTGAAGATTTTTAGTGAGATTTTCATGATTAAATAGTAATAGGGAAAAAAAAAAAAAAAAGAACAAAACCAAACAAAAAACCTAGTTTAAGTATGCATTAAAAGATGTCATTTAGAGACTTAAAAATACAGTTTCTATAGGGAAAAATCAGAAATATTGAGTTTGCAGGGAAAAGGTTTTCATCTTCCAGTTATTCACCATCTGAGTAGAGCTGAATATTACCTTCATGGTGATGCTTGTTAAATGGTATATCAGAGAAAATACCTCATGGGAAACATTGTCATTAACACTGTTAATCCTGAGTTTGGCCTTATTTTGTTAATTTACCCTGTTCCCCTCACAGTTTCTATTTTGCTCAATGGCATTTCAAAATATATTTCTTGAGTAGATCTACTCCTTCTTCCTGCTGAACTGCTTTTCTATCATTTTGGCTTTGCACAGACAGTGAAAATTACATCAAGATCATCATTCTCAGTGTACTGATGTCAAACACCCTTTATGTCTCAGAAGACCACCTTGTTGGGACTGTTTTGATTCCATTTACTTTGATCAGTTGGATGATACCACGAATAACTATGATCTTTATTTTGTTACTCACAGGTCTCATCCAAGCATCTATTTCTTTTTGTTTTCTGGAGGTAGCAATGGAAATTATTAAAGAAGAAAGCTGAACCTAAAGTAGATCCCTCAAATGTAAGAGCAGATTAGATGGAGCCCTTCAAGACTTTCTTAATCAGAAACCCTATTGTTTCCTTAGAGGAATTTGGATCTCTGCTTTTCCAAAGAAACAAATTGCCTACAGACTCGATCATGATATTTTTTGAGTTGAAGGTTTAATAGGTTTTGAAGGTAAGTCAATATTTTTAAAAACTCCTTAAGAAGCAAAAGGAAAAGAAAAGGACCTCCAATAAACATCACACTTTTGCCATTGATACTGTAGTCAGGTTTGAATTTGTTGTGGGAGTTCTTATTGCTGAAATTCAAGAACTGACCCTTCATAAAATTCTTGTTTCCTCCAAAAAAAGTCATGGTCAACTACAAGAGACATGCATAAGAATGCAAATTGTATGAGAAGTTTTTCAAATTCTATTATTAGATATAAACTTCCTAGCATCTATATAAAAAATATAGATAAATGTTTCCAAATTCTTTGTTATTTCTATGTAAGCAATAAAATGCAAGTACTGCTTTCTTTCTTAGGCTTTTTTTTTTCCTATAAAGCTTACCAGAGGTAAGAACAGCAAGGTGTATGACTTTTTATCCACATATTATGTATACAATAATAATCACTTAACATGAATAGAACCAATGTTATTAGTTCTTACACAAATGACATTTCCTAAAGGCAGACTATTTTTAAACAGATACTTACATAAAAATGTGTGCACCTGCAAGCTTAAAAGGCCACTGCAAGCTATCAGTGTGTAAACCAGCACCTACAAACAGACTCTATTTTAAAAAAAGACTCTACACTCAGAAAAATTCCAAAGGATACGTGTTTAACACCTGTAATATGTTTAAATTTGTATTTTAGCTCTTTTACTTGCTTTCTGTCACAAGCATGTAGCTTTTTTCTTCATTGACTCATTTTCATAGTATTTCTATAGACTACCATTAAATACTAGTTGTGCATATTTGCTTACGCTGATACAATCCTGGAAGAAAAATCAGTCAAATGTATGATTTGATGTTTAAAGTACACAATTTCTATTAAAAAAAGAAATCTGGGAAACTGAACCATGAAGACATCCACACAAGTCTGGCTGGCATTTCTAAGTAGAGTTAAACATTCTTATTCTTATAATGATGATATTTCTACCTTTTCTTGATATTAATGGAGTTCAGTCATCTGCTATGATTATGTCTTTTTGTCACATGTTCATTGGAACCTCATTTATAGCTGATTATAAGACACAGGTATTTGTACAAAATGTATTTGACCCATTTTAGATATTCACCTTAAGATTAAAAAAATTAGACTACTCTGTAATCATTTTAAGAAATATTTTTTTTATTTTCTTATTCCAAACACAATAGCAAGATAAAATATGTAACACCAATTTTATACTCATGTCCTGCCTTGATACATATTACAGATCTTTCCAGGAAATCTGAGAGGTGAATTTTTTTTAACACTTTAGATGAAGACTCAACGTTTCTTAGATCAAGGGGACTAGCCTGTTGATTCTAATTAAACTAAGATTGTGTTTATTTCTTGAAAATACAGGCTAAGAAAATTTAAACTTTCTTAAGAAGACCACAGTCTTTCAAGAAGTTTTATAACATAGATTTCTTTGTGCAGTGTTTTGTTGAACAGAGGTGCTGCTGTATCTGTTTTGCTTTGATTGTTATATTCAACATGAAAAATTTAGTTTTTATTTGATTTGATTGTTTTATTTAATTTGAACATCACAGATAAATTGTCCCTCCCACCTCTAATTTTTCAGAATGCAATAGAAGGCTGAAAACTGAGAACCTCTTCTTCTGCATTACTTAAGCAAAAAAGTGTTCTGCTTCAATGCAACACAGGTGACCTGGTGGGGCAGCAGAATAATTTAGCATGCAGATTTTAGAAAGGGAGTTCTTAAAGGGAATATACCCAGAAACTTTAAAAATGTTAATAAAAAGTTCTTCACTCTAAATCACTGGTGACATTTGAGGGCAAGCCTTTTGCATTTTGATCCTCCAAGGTCAGGAAATACAGACTGCTGCCACATATTTCTCCCATTTCTGGAAGGAGAGTCTAAGAAATTATAATGCTCTTACAGATACATCTTTTTTTTTTTATCGCAATTCTTATGAGAAAAAGAATCTTCACTAATAATTCACTTTGTTGGGCTCTATGAAACTAACTAGTAATATCTCATTATTGTTCTATAGTCTGAAAAACCTTTCCATCTGTATGCTTTTATATTTATTGTCCAACTGTGATTTGGGCTATTCATTAAGAGAAGTATCTCTATTACTTTGACAAAAAGGTGATAACCTTGCCTTATTCTGGCCCAGCTATTTATTAATGACTCCCAGATACCATTTTCCAGTTCTATGCACGCAGTATTTTAATTTGATGACACAAATTGCATAATACAAATGTCCTCGAACCATGCTTACAACTCCCAGTGATGGCAAAGACCATGCCCAAAATGCTCTGTTAGATTGTTCTTGATGATTGCCTCATCCAATGTGCTTCATTTGGTGACATTTTTGCAGGCCTTGCAGAGCCTCTGGACTGCTTCAATCAAGCACTTTTCCTGCTGTAGGGGATGCATTTCCACACAGTCTCCAAAACCTTTCCAATACCTGCCCTGCTAGTGAGTTATCTGCAGGAAAAGTTATCCCTGAGTCCAACATATAGCCTTACGTAAGTGACCTAGGTTGGCACAGCCTGATGGCATCCCAGAGTATCTGTGCTAAACTTCGGAAACGACATCTGCAAGCAGCCTCAGTTCAAAGAAGGTAACAAGACAAATTAGGAGCTCCAGGATGCTTCAGTTCAAGGAATGAGTAAAGCTCAATGTGGGTGATGCAATGGTCTTTTCTGGTTACCTAACACATCTCAAGGGCTGTGAATTCTCCCTGTCTCCATTAGTACCAGCAGCAACTGTGTATTTCATATTGCCTTATGTCCAAAGAGCAAGTCTCAGTTCTGGAAGATCATAGTATCATAGAATAATTTGGTTGGAAAAGACCTTTAATATCATTGATTCCAACTGTACCTGTCTACTACTAAAACATATCCCTGAGCACTTCATCTCTCCATCTTTTGAATACCTCCAGGGATGGTGACTCAACTAACTCCTTGGGCAGCCTGTGCCAGTGTCTGATAACCCTTTTGGTGAAGAAATTTTTCCTGATGCCCAATCTGAGTCTTCCTTGATGTGACTTGAGGCCACTTCCTTTCATCCTATCATTTATCACTTGAGAGAAGATATCAACATCCAGCTCTCTACAACCTCCTTTCCGGCAATTCTAGACAGCTGTAAGGTCTCCCCTCATCCTTCTTTTCTCTAGGCTAAACAACTTCATTTCCCTCAGCTGCTCCTCATAAGACTCGTTCTCCATCTCCTTCACCAGCTTCATTTCCCTTCTCTGGACAAGCTCCAGCACCTCAATGTCTTTCTTGTAGTGAGGGGCCCAAAACTGAGCACAGTATTCAAAGTGCGGCCTCACCAATGGCGTGTACAAGGGCAGAATCACTTCTGTGGCCCTACTGAACACGCTGTTTCTGATACAGGCCAAGATGCCTTCTTGGCCACTTGGGCTCATATTCAGCTGGCAGTAAACCAAACCCCTCAGGTCCTTCTCTGTCGGGCAGCTTTCTAGTCACTCTTCCCCAAGCCTGTAGCACTGCACAGGATTGTTTTGTCCCAAGTGCAGGACTAAACACTTGACCTTGTTGAATCTCACACTGTTAGTCTCAGCCCATTGGTCCAGCCTGTTCAGATCCGACTGTAAAGCCTTCTTACCCCCAAGCAGATTGATGCTTCCTCCCAGCATATTGTCATTTGTGAATTTAATAAGGATACACTCAATCCCCTCATCCAGATCATCAATAAAGATACTGAACAGAACTGGACCCAGCACTGAGCCCTGGAGACACCGCTTGTGACCAGCCTTCAGCTAGATTTAGCTCCTTCTACCACCACTCTTTGGGCCCGGCTATCCAGCCAGTTTTTAGCCTAGCAGATGTTATGCCTGTCCCAGCCAACGGCAGGCAGATTCTCAAGCAGAATACTGTGAGAAACGGTGTCAAAGTCTTCCCTAATGTTCAGGTACACCATATCCACAGCCTATCCCTCACCCATTAAGCAAGTAACCTTGTCACAGAAGGAGATTAGGTTAGTTTGGCAGGACCTGCCTTTCATAGACTTATGTTGGCTGGGCCTGATCACCTGCTTGTCTTGTGTGTGATGTATAATAGCACTCAAGATGACCTATTCTATGACCTTCCCTGGCACCAAGGTCAGACTAACAGGCCTGTAGTTCCCTGGATCCTCCCTCCATCCCTTCTTGTAAACGGGCATCACATTTGGTGACCTCCAGTCAAATGGCCAAGATGTCTTCATGTTGAAAAGAACAACAAAAGAACACAGCCACTAGAGAGAATGTGCAATCATGACTTTCACTAACATTGAAAAACATACAGGATGACAAGTTTCTTGAAATAAACTCAAGGTTTCTCCCTGCTGCACTTTTCATCCTCCTGTGTATGCTCAATTTTAGATATTCAAACCCAGATTCACAAAAGCTCCAAGGTGACATGGTGTTTTTCATGTCAGAATGCACGTGAGAATGATTGTGGAGAACAAATTGTAGGCATATCCCAATATTTGATAGGGAAGAACTCAATCACTGTTTGCTACTTTCTGAAGTACAACTATTCAAAACTGTAAATCTGACAGGTAACTGGGTTCTCATTGGATCTGGAAGTTTTCCAAGCATGAATCAAAACATTACTGTGTGTCTGTCCCTGTCTCATAGGACTGAAAAACAAGTGTGTAATTGATATGAATTGCGTGAATTGTCCTCCACACATTTGTGTCAACAGGAGATGTTTAGGCCAAGTCCAGTCTTCATGCAAGCAGTTAAATTCCTAAAATGGGATGAACATGCATTCACTGTTTTGGGTTGGTCACAGTAGAAAACCTGCTATCACAGTACACAAACTAGTAAGAAAGTGCTTCCCTTTTCAGTTCCTTACAAGGACTTCACTATGAGATGTTTGCATTGTCTTCTATTTTCTTTGAAGAAACAGTGGCAGCTGAAGAAATGTCTTCTTTCTTTTTGTAGGCTTAGAAAAGCAAATTATTTACTTTTAAAAATCATAATGAGGAACATTTTTCTGCCTTTTTTAAAATTATTGAAGTTTCTTTGTTGACTGCAACTATCAAGAAGCTCTAGGTCACTAATTAGTTACCAAATGATATTTGTTTCATAGTTTGTTTAAATGGTTCAAAGGAGTTGAGCAATAATAAAATCTGCATTACAAATGTAATTTTTTTTTTAGAAAACATTACTCTAGAGCAATTGAACTGGTAGAAAGTGATAGGAAAATATTATTAGAAAAGGTACAGATCTGGGGAGGCCAGTAACTCTGATTTCAAAGGTAGTAAGCATGCCTTGTAAGACATTACATGCATTCATCCAAGGATGCCATTCAGTCATGGAGTGTAAGATGGGATTTCATGCATGTCTTGCTCAGTTATGTGTTAAAATTATTCTTTGCTGCACTTTTCCTTCTCCATTCTGAAAGATGAAATTTCCCAAATCCTTGTGATAAGAATCTTGAATCTATTAAAAATGTTGATGCTGCTGTTCTCCTCAAGAATTTTTACTTTCAAAGAGTTTGATGCTAGGATAAGAATACAAATGTGTGGAGTTCGCTTTCCCTAGATGTAAGCAACTTGTATCTGCACTTGCTTGTTAGTTCCTCTTCATTCATACTTTACATACATTTTTTGAAGACTGGCATTTTAGGTCAGAGAATTCTATCAGTGGTCAGCCTTTTACCTCAGAAAGCATTATCATGATATTAAACTTTGACAATAATAAGTATCCATTATAAAAACATAAAATAAAATGAAAAAAAAGATGAAGAACATTAGATCTGAAGAAGATGCAAATTGTACTGATGTTATTTCTTTCCTTGTGTCCATGTGGAGGCTCTATGGCGCAGAAGTTCCTTGCCCATATTACTGTCATGTCCCTGGTAATGCTGTATGAAATTATTGAGGTATCTTTGAAAGGAAAAAAAAATAGAAAAAAACCCCCACACTCCTTTAATGAGATCTTATTTGCAATGTTTTGTTTATGTGATAGTGTCAGGAAAAAACAATATATCCTTTCTTTTCAGTAAAGGTCAAATTAGTTTTTCCTTTTACTTCCTTTCATTGCTTGTACCAAAAAAAGTTTTAAAAATACTGTACAGTCTGTTGATGAGAATCTTATTGCCCACAATATTTTAACAAGTTAATGGCTTCTTACAAAAAAGGGGCATAATGGCCAATTAGGCTTGCTAATAAGGACTGATATCTTTTGTAAAGGTTCCTTATCTACTGTATCAATGTCACTATTCAAGATGTTGCTCAGATTCAAATAAAGTGTTTAATATAGAAATCTTGTAAAAAGTGTGAAATTTCTTGCTTTTCACAGCAACTTTTATAAACGAAGACAGGAAGTTTATGATCTTTTGGCATGTATCAGTCAATATTAACTAGTTCTTGGAGTGCTCTGTTACAGAATAAACCTGGATGGTACAAGATAAAATGCAATAAAATAGTTATTACATTATGAATGTAGACTGTGCAGTTTTCTACAGTAGGTTTCCACCCCAGATTCTGACATCAAAATGTATTGTCCAAATGTAGTTTCCAGGTTAGAGCTAGATGTCTAAGATCCATTTACAGTTACTGGAAATATGGAGTTTGACTTACCTATCCACATGCAGATATTTGTAACATTGCATTTCCCCCACACAGCCCGTGTGTGAGTGGAAATGGACTTTTTCCAATCTGACAAATATTTCTAAAATGGAGTTAAACTAGTATCTCTGAAGACAGGTCCATTTTAAGGATGCGTATATTTTTGACATGGATATTTTTTTAGTTGTGTTGGTATATTGAGAGAAAGGCTTGAGAACGAGGAAAGATATTTAGCTGCTGAACATTTTGTCTGCCTAAAAATAAACTAAAAATTGAAAATTACATTTCTTATTCATATGATATATTCATAGTGTAGAAATGAAAAAAGGCCACATGTAAAAGAGTAAACAGAGTTGTTTTTTTGAAAGAGATGGTTAATGAAACCCTACTGGTCAAATTTTGACAGTTAAAATGCTTAGATAATTTCATACACCTGTAAGCTAGACAGAAGCAATGATGTCACATCTCTCCCAACTCTACAACAAAAAAACTGTCTTTCAACAGCCAATTGGCATCAGTGGAGATGAGGATAGGAAACTTATGAGCTTTACTTCAAAGCACAACCTCAAGATATTTATTTTCTGTCACCCTGGTGTGCTTTGATATGAACTCTGCCTCACTTATATTTATTCATCTCTTTGGGGCACTAATATTGAATATTGAATACCTGAGGTCTCTTTCTGCACCAGGAAGGTCAGACAACTTGATTACACCAGCTATAATCAAAGAGTATTCATTTTTTTCATATCTGCTCACCATTTCTGCAAGAACTGAACTTTGCCAGGAGCAGCAGTTTGGATGAAAAAATCTCTGGTAAAAGAGTAGTGCAGCACTATGTGTATGGAGTGTTGGAGGAAGAAAATAATTTTTGGTACATAAAGAAAAAAAATCTCAGAAAGACTAAAATGTGTGCAGATATGTTTATTAACTATAAAATGAATATATTTTTACCTCATGCAGAAACAAAGTGAGAAAGCTACTGTAGGGGCAGGCCATCATGTGTGAAAAAGAGTTAAAGATTATACTAAGCAAAACTGAGCTTTCTTGTTGGTTTTCATTCATCTGTACACATCTATAAAAGATCTATTAGAAACATCCATTAGCTGTTAATTTACAATATTTCAGAAAGTGATCCCTAAACCTTCATTGATATCTTTCCAAACAACCTCCTAATCTCTGAAAATTTTTGGCAAGAACTACACTGAATCAGCCCATGATCAGTCCTTGCTTTCATTACTTGAGTTAACACAGAAGCACTACCTGCAAACAGAAGAAATATAGATCTTCCTTTTTCTTGAAAGGAATATTTACAACTAGAATTTGATTTGATGAATGAAGCTGCTTCTCTTATCTATGTCATCTCTAATTAATGACACAAACCCAGCACGTAATTTAACAGCAGTAAAAACAGTAATCATCCCTGTGCACTGCAGAAATTTAAAGTCAAGAATTACTGCTAGGACATTGTTAACGTTGTTTTGGTTTGGGGTTTTTTTTTCCATTTCAGAAAGTGTTGCATTCTACATAGACATAGTTCAGCAGAAACTTTGCAAAACTCTTCCATACGTATTTTTCTTTTGCGGGGGGTGTGTGTGTGAGATACAATGTTTGCAACAACAAAAAAAAAAGATATTTTATGATATGATTAAATCAACTGATAAAGGTATGATGTGCTATTTTACTTTCACTAAGGTAATAGATGTAAGATAAATAATGCAACCACAACCCAGCATCTGCTGAGTTTCTAACAATGTAGACAAACTTTGGATGCAGCTGGATATTTGGCTTTCTTTTTGAATTTAGAAAACTTGAAAATGGTGTTTTCAATGAACTGAAAGATAGAGAAGTCAACTACTAGATTTGAGATTTGTTTGCTGTTAATTTCTTGATTTTATATGATTTTTGCAATATGCATTGGACTAGAAAAAGTCACTGATGGTGAAATAGTGGATTGGAAAATATTCTAATACCAGTTAGAGAGACATTACAGGGGAAGAGTTATTAAGGAGTATTAAGATTAATTGAGTGCCATTTAAATACCTTCAATTATCGCATGTAGAATTGCCTCTCCATTTTTAAAGGATAAAGCCATCCTTACATATCATGGAAACTGGAATTTCTTCCAACTTTTTCTCATGAGTGCTAGGCTGAATAGCACTGTTTATGAGTTGCTCTTAGTACAAACTAAAATGTATTCTAAAGGACATCATTTGACCTACCATCCAGGCTACTGTCATGCCTCTTTCTCTCAGACTATTTTTTCTATATACTAGATCATTCACCTGCAAATGAATTATCTGTTCTTCCTGCAATGCAGGACAATGCAGAGGTAGTTTTCTAAACTGAGACTGATTTAGGAGGATTTTCTCACCCTTATTTCTTAGACAGACCTACATCCTCCCATTGATTTAACAGGGAATGCAGACCCTAACTTTAAAATGTGTTGTCCACTGGCATGGGATACAGTTTCAAAATATTTGTGAGTCTGAACTTAAACCAAACAAAAACATTGAATTCACTTTATCTGGGATGTAACTTTTATTTTAATGGACGTGAATACATTGGCATGGTAATTCATGCAATATTCTGAGTTTTTATTAGTTTAAAATATTTCCTTAGACTAATATCTATTGCTTATTTTACAAGATACTCTTTTGTTCCTAAATTGTAGCTCTGCATGATAAGAATTATAACACAAAATCCTAGGTGGTGGAGGATAAATTGCTAATTGTCTCAAGAACTCATCTTCTTTCATATGAGATAATTATTTTAATACAGCATTCCTATGGGTATTGTTGGTGCTAGGGTTGTTTTTGTGCCCCATACTTGCACCTTTCTCTTCTGCCAACAGTCTCCCAGTACAAGATACTATCAACTTGGATAGTTTGGAAAGATGTTAGAACTTTTGGATAGAAGGTTGAAAAAGCAGGCTTCTCTTGTTAATTTCAAACACTAATTTTGGGAGAAAGCAAAATGTTTAGAATAGCATTTAAAGATATGTGAAAAAAATATGAATGCCAAGATAGAATTCTAATGAAAAATTGAAGAATCTCTCTAAGAGACATAATCATGACTTAGATTTTGCGATGGAAGTTTGAAAAGTATTTTTACTTTCAAAAAATCTATGTACATCCATGCTGAATTCTCTTTTGCATTCTAATGTTCTTACTTTCAAAAAATCTATGTACATCCATGCTGAATTCTCTTTTGCATTCTAATGTTCAATCACTGTATCTTGAAGCTGAGAGGCTTTAAAAACAACCACTTGGAATGCTTTTTTTAGCTCAACCACTTTCCAAAGATGGAAGCACAAATATATGTTTATATTTGAAAATAATTTTGGACTTCAATCAGCATGAACTGTTTTTATTGCATCACAAACCTAAGCACAGTTGTTGGTGTCCTCCAAGCTAAATTTACAGAGCCAAGTACAAGAAATTCATGCAGAGCTATAAATATTAATCTGAATTACACACCAAGGATGTCTGCTAACACAGATTCAACAAACTAATGTGGATTTATTGCTTGTTTTTGTAGTCAACTGAACTAATGTAATTACTTACATGATAAGTAAGAAGATACGTAATAATTTAAAATAATCCACATACTATCTCCCTACTTTCCACTGCCAAGTGGCCATTAATAAATACTATCTCTTGGGTAAGATGAAATGGATTTCATTGTTTCTTCACAATTTATGTGACAACTTCTTTGTTTGTTTGTTTTGCTCTTTTGAAATAGCAGTTTCAAACAAAAAGAACAGACCTATTCCATTAAGATTCAAACATGTGAATACATAGAAGTTGCATTCAGGGTATTTTCTTTTTATGGCATTCACCATAATCCATGGTTTAATCATAGTCTTATAATTAAAACACATCTAAAACATGGATAGCAGCAGATTATTCTACTAAACAGCCACTGAAGTACAATATAATTCCCTGTTCTATTTAAAAATTCTTTTGGTCTGGCTTCAAGTTTATCAGAGATAGAGGATCCATATCTTTCTTAAATGCTATCGGCATAGGATGACAAATTAGTTATTTTTCCCTTGAAGTCTACACATTAAAATATTGCATTCAAGCTCATGCTTAAACCCAAATAAAAAAGAACCATTGACACTTTTCTTATATGCTTATTAGAATAAGTTTTAACACTTAAATTCTTAAAGGACAATAGTAATAATACAATGAAACAAAACCAACACCAACAAAACACTGCAAGACAAGAGAACATTGCAATGACATTGAATAATGGCTGTTAGGCAACACCTCAGTATTGTCTGTAAGAAAATGTGGCATTTCAAAAAAAGAAAGAAACAGCCTTTGGAACACGAAGGATGAAATCCAAAAGGATTTAGTATTTCTTGTATACACGTAATCATATATTACTTTGGATTTTCTTCTTACCTTTTTTCACAACCTGCCTTAGGCTTTTTATATGTAAATATGGGTGCACCAGGAAGCTAACAATAACACTGGAAACTCCAAAATATCCTATGAGAGCTATGGTTTTCAACATCAGATTTAAAGAACATGTAAACGACCAAATAGTTACATACAGCAAATAATTGTTTGAAATCCTAATTTATTGTTAGCATATATTTTATGCTCAGTTGTGTGCCTGATTTATGGGCACAGTTACTGTGACAGTGGTAATAATATTTTTTTCATGAAATCATTTTTTATTTCTATAGCCTAGTAAGATTTGGAAGTAGCTCATGATCCTCCATTATATATGAAATCATGGTAAATGCACATAAATTTGACAAATAGTCACACTCATCTTTTGTTAAGCTCTTATGTGTGCCTAATTGAAAAATCAGATCAAATGATCTTCTTTTTTTATACCTCATATGTACAAAAATGCATAAAACATGTCCATGAGTATTCATTAAAATTTTTATTTAAAATTGACTCAAGAATGTGTGGAAATGCTCTAAATAATATTATATTATGTAGATCCCAGACTGAAATGGATGATGTTCTAACTTAGAAAACCAGACAGTTTGTTTTCCAGTCTCTCATCTCCCCTTCAGAGTACGTTATGCCAGCTAAAACCCATCATCTACATAACTCTGTTTCTCCAGGGTATATGGTACTCAGAAGGTATAAAATCTCTTGAATCTCAGCTTTAGTAGGTGTACACTGGCACAGTCCTTGTGGAGTCAAAGGAACCAGTCCTTAAGGAGTCAAATTATGCCTGTAAAGGATTTGGCTCAACTGTACCTGAGATAAAAATCAAGTCTTCTAAGAGATTGCAAACATATATACAAGTACATACAGAATTTGAGGAACAACTACACTAGGTGTCATTAAAACAGCATTAAGTGCATAATGATAGAGACATTTTTCTGATAGATCACCTTTTCAGGCCCTGACAACACCCATGTGCCTAGTGGAACTGCTTGATGAAATGCAGGGTACAGATGTACTGCAGTTCATATGCTGTAGTGATCAGTGTGACATAACAATGTAGATTGATGGATGCTTTTGAATTTAACTTGGAATGATTATTTTATCATTATTAGTATTTATTGCACTTTTATCTCTGATTTCTACGTGATACGTTATTCTCTTCTACCTTTTTCTGCTTTCTTGTTTCTTTCACTTTTCTCAGCCAAATTACCAGTTACTCCATGACTGCCACAATCTATTAATTGACATTAACCTCATATAATCCCTGATGTTTGTCATACTAAAAATTTTCAGATCATAATTGCCCTAAGTTTAATAGGGTATACTATGGTGGATAAAGACAAGTAGAGATTACATTCATTTTCTTGGACTGATAGATGTAAAAAATCTTTATTTTCTCTTGAAAGCATTCCTTGAATGTCTCTGTAACATTACATTACTTAATAACCTCTTCTGAAAGCAAATACCAGGTGAGTTCAGCATCCACACCTATTCACTTCTAACACGTTATAAAGCGATGGGAAAAATTAATAATAAAAAGCAGTGTGAATTATACCTGGGATGAAAGGGAACAATAAAACAGAGCAAACAGAGAGGCAGATAGATAGTCAGGAGAAAATAAGCTTATTTATTGGGGAAGGAAAAAAAAGAAAATTACGTTATTTTGCCCAATTGAGGGAAGCACTTAAATAGATGAAAAAATTCATCCATATTAAGGAGCACACTTAGGCTCTTGACTTCAATGGAGCCTAAACTTGGTTTTCACTCCAGGACCATCCTGAACAGGAGCCTTAGGTTGTCAGTTATCTCCATAAAACACAGCTGTCCATGAGCAAAATTCCTTCTGGGCTGACCTTTGCCACCAGTACAAAGTTATGCTGGTCTCTGTAATATGTGTCTCAGTGCAGCAGGCAGCGAATGAGACCTGAGGCATATTTCAGTCCTGGAGACAAGTTATGTCTGATGATGAAGGAAGGACTAGATGTTTGATGAAACCAGAAAGGAAGAATAACTTTGCATTAAGGACCTGAAACCTACTAACTATGAAGGAGGCTGATACATGTTTTTATAAATCAATATAGGGCTGTAAATTGCTATCGCTGGTCACTGTTGAAAATGAGACACTGTTGAAGAAAGAATCTCATACAATTATAATACATGTCAGCCTTAAGAAGGTTCAGCTGATGTAGCTAAGCTTGTCTGACAAACAGTGTAATAAACTGCATAAGATACAGGTGTTGTGATGAATAAGAGGAAAACAAACAGGGTTTGCATCTCCAAACTTGAAAAGATGCTAGGAGTCAAGAAAGGGTCAATAGATGTTGTTGCCAAGCCACTGTCCATGATATTTGAAAAGTCATGGCAATTGGGAGAAGTCCCTGGTGGCTAGAAGAAGGGTAACACTGTGCCCACTTTTAAAAAGGGTAGAAAAGACAACCCTGAGAACTACTGATCTGTCAGCCTCACCTCTGCGCCTGGGAAGACCATGGAATAGATCCTCCTAAAGCTATGCTAAAGCACATGGAGGACATGGAGGTGATTAATGGCAGCCAGTTTGGCTTCACCAGGGGCAAATCCTGTATGACCAACTTAATGGCTTTCTATGATGGGAGGACTGCAGCAGTGGATGCAGGTAAACCAACAGATGTGACCTATCTAGACTTCTGTAAAGCCTTTGACACTGTCCACTACAACATTGTCCTGTCTAAGCTGGAGAGATATGAGATGAGTGGATGGTACGGTGGATAAGAAACTGGTTGGATGGTAGTATTCAGAGTAGTGGTCAATGGCTCAAAGTCTGGATGGAGATCTGTGACAAGGGATGTCACTCAGAGATTCGTACTGGGACCAGTGCTGTTTAATATCTTCATCGATGATATTGACACTGAGATTGAGTGCACCCTCAGCAAGTTTGCAGGTGACACCAAGCTGAGTTGCCACACTGGAAGGACAGGATGTCATCCAGAGGGACCTGAACAGGCTGGAGAAGTGTGCCCGTGAGAACCTCATGAGGTTCAACAAGGTCAAGTGCAAGGTCTTGCACCTGGGGCAGGTCACTCCCCCTTTTCAGTACAGGATGGGGGATGATGTGATTGAGAGCAGCCCTGTAGAGAAGGACTTGGCAGTGCTGGTTGATGAGAAGATTGACATGAGCCAGCAGTGTTAGCTCACAGCCCAGAAGGCCAACTGTGTCCTGGGCTGCATTGAAAGAAGTGTGACCAGCGGCTCAAGGGCAGTGATTCTACCCCCCTATTTCTGTCTTGTGAGACCTCATCTGGAGTACTGTGTCCAGTTCTGAAATCCTCAGCATAAGAAGGATATGAAGCTGTTGGAATGGGTCTAAAGGAGAGCTACAAAGATGATTTGAAAGGGGCCTACAAGAAAGCTGGAAAGGGACTTTTCATAAAGGTTTGTGGCAGTAGGATGACAAGGGTGGATATAAACTGGAGAGGGGCAGATTTAGACTAGACATCAGGAAGAAATTCTTCACCATGGGAGTGGTGAAACACTGGAACAGGTTGCCAAGGGAAGTTGTGGATACCCCATCCCTGGAGGTGTTCAAGGCCAGGTTGGATGGGGCCTTGAGTAACCTGATCTAGCGAGACGTCCCTGCCCATGGTGGGGGGTTGAAAATAGATGATCTTTAAGGTCCCTTCCAGCCCAAACTATTCTATGATTCTATGATTGGTTAGGAATTTAAAGCTCTTCAAAAATTTTTATTGTCACAAGGATAGTAAGTCTTAAATGCCTAAAATTCCTCTAAAAATGCTGAAAGAAGATAAAAAATGAAATATAAAGAAAAAAGAAAGAGACCCCCACAAACTTGTTTTAAATTTTATTTCTTATGCATGTGCTTTTAATATTTTATTACAGTTTACAAGTTTCTGTTCTTCAGCTTATGTAACATTTGAATTTAAGTGAGTAGATGGCTTGCATCCTCCCATGCCTGTTCACTTTATTCCATGAAAAGAGGTCCCACAGATTGTCTTTCAGGCTGTTAGAGCAGGATGCCTTTTGTATGGAATAGTTACATAACTTCAACTTCCCTCACATTCTTTCTAAGAGACAGATATATTATTTTAAAGATACCTATTGTTAGTTTCAAAATTATTTTCAGGGACTCTGTCAAACTACTGAAGTTAAATTAATCAGTATCCAGTTTGTCAATTGTTAATCAGGTCTGAAAAAAGACAGTATTGTAGTTAACCAGGCAGCAGCAGCTTACTATCCTAGCCATCTTTGCTGTCTGTTGTTGCATAGAATGAAGATGCAATTAATAAGGAGGCTGATTCCAGGAAAATAAATATTCACCTCAGCTGGGAGGATAGAATCACACTGTCAGTGATTTAAATATTTGTACTGTAATATCATCAGGACACCTAAGCAGAAATATTACTTCTGCTGGGAACACAGCTGGTTTTGTTGAAATTGTGGTTTTAAATCGTAGCCCACCATAAGAGGCGTGCTACAGACATTCCCATTCTCTGCCCCAACCTTCATGAAAAAAGAATGCATAGGATGCATTATCTGTTGGTACTTCAGGCATTCTGAAAGGGAACAATGTTTCTAAGCTGACATGTGGGAAGAGTCCACCCCACTCTTTGTTTACTCATGGGCTCTTAACCTAGCTTTTAGCCACTTTTTTTCCCAGGTGTTCTATCCTGAGTACCTCCTCCACTGAAATTTGGAACTACAGTTTGGGTGCTTGCAATAAAGGCGTTGTAAAGGACCAAACCTGCCCTTTTTCCTCTCCTGCACCTTCCACAGCTAGTACATCCCCAAGCTAAAGTAATTTAACACATTTAAAAATGCATTAAAAGTGAAAGATTGACACCTAAATAAACTTCTTTTCCCCTTTACCTAGCAGAATATAATATGGCTTTGCACCAGTCTTAGAGTAGTTTTAAAAGCAATAGTCACAGTCCTGGAAAGGAAGAAAGGAATGGTAGTGCAGAGAAGAGAGGATGAACAGCTCCATAACTTGCTCCTATAGTCCTTGAGGTGTTGGTCACATTCAATGAGACAATAGGGCAATGGGGAGACTGGAGCCACCTCAGCCTCTCTTCCAGCCCTGGTAATGCAGCTTCACACAAGACATGCAGGGACTATACGTCATTGATGTGACAGCCCTGACATGCTCAACAACGTGACACATTCCTAAGGCTGGTTGTTTACATAAAGGCAGGATGGGATAATATCCAATACTATTTTATGAAGAACTCAAGCAGATCCACAGCTTTTACCAGATGTTTCTGTCCAGCACAACCACCAAAGAGCCTCTTTAAAACACTATACGCAAGTCTAAATCACAAAGGCAGACTCAAAACTAGTTCTTTCACACAGTGGCGAATAAGCAAAGTACAGAGTAAATTGCAACTACAAGAAGTAAGGATATTTTTGCACTGTTCTGGAACATTTAATTGACAAATATAAAGGGAGACATATATGGCTCTTGTAACCATGTGTCAATGACGAAGTGCAATATCAAAAATTTTAATTTTACTGGAATTACAATTGTCAAAATAATTGCATTAGTTAATTTAAAATTCTTCATTGGAGAATGGCCCAGGCTGTATCTCTGTTGCTCAAAATGTTTTATTGTGTAATCACTGTGCTTTTTTTGATGAGTAATTTCTTTAATGTTATGCTATATATATGTATTGCAAAACTGTGAGTGATCTTTGTTTTTACACTGTACTGTGTTTTGCATATAAAATACATTATGCATTTTCTTTCTCTCTGTTTCCAGCTCCTACCTCCAGAAAGCAGAGAATGGAGATCCAATGTTTCCTACTGTATACGGGTTTTTTCAGTTTGGTTTTGAATGTCTTTGTTTCTCAAACAATCTACCAGTAAAATAACTGTAACAATCTTGGCCATGCAGCTAGTTTAGAATCCCAGTCTGAAGACTGATATAGTGCATTAGACGTGTCAGCCCCAGCCTCCTCCCTTTGCTTCTGCACTTTCCCTGTGTTACAGTGGCAGCTTGGAGAATAAGCAGGAATTATTTCTTGCAGGGGAATAATCCTTCCTGGGCTGCTTAAATTAACTTTATGCAGAAAATGGCCATGCTACATCATAGCTGGGCCCATAATGTCTTGACAGAAAAAGGTGATGAAGTATTCCCTTTTCTCTGATGGCATCTTTCTCTGGATGCTGATCTACAGTGTCTGCCTGCTTGTTTTACTTGCTCCAAATGGTATGTTCGCTTTCACTAAGCTTCCTCAGAAAATACACTGACTTATTCTCTTTAAAATACACAATTAATTGGTCTGTGTGTCCAGTGATGAACTTGATGATGTTGGCAATTGGTTTGCATTCCAGCAAGCTTAAGGGCAGTGAAAACAGGTACGGCAAAGATCAGACATCAGGTAATAGGGTTTTGCTGTCCCCCTAAGGAGGAACAGAACTGCAATCAGCATCTGTTCAATAGCAGAGGACATTTGGGGATGATGTTCTATGGAGCTACCATAGAACAGTTCAGAAGAAAATCCATGATTCAGAGTATTTTTTCTGCTATGATTGTTTTGCCTGAGTAAAATAGAAGACTATTAGTGCTCTGTTCAGGTCTATGCTGCTAAACAGTTGGAGCAGACAGTGTAACCTACAGTGAGATGTATATGGAATGACAGTCAGCCAGACACAGGCACAAAGAAGAATCTGGGAAATCATATATAACCTGAAATTATTTGTAAGTAATGGACCTGATGGTGCTGTGATGCAAACTGTGATGCCACATGGATTTCAGAACAGTTGTCTGACTTACATTCTCTGAGGATTTAATCCCCAGACTATCAAACTATTCACGCTGGAATGGCAATATTACACTAACCTTGGAGAGCTACAAAATGTACATTAACAAAACAGTCCACAGAAACCAGGAAGGCAAAGCAGAGTGTCAATTCTCAGTGGTACACCATGATATACTATCTGAATGTGATGGAAATGGTTAATTGATAAACAAAGCCACTAAATAGCTTTGTCTGTGCATTTAGACAGTATATTGAAGGGTTTCTCATTGTGAAGGGGAAATAGGTACACTTCCAACCACCCTGATTCACCCTTGGACATTTCATGACTATTTCTTATCGCTCAGTTGAGCATAAATTCATAGATTTTACGGTTAAGGGAGCTTGAGATGGGCTGCTGTATTTTCAGCACTTAGTTCTGCCACTTCTTATTGGACCATCTGCTGTCACCTTAAAGAGACAAATGTACATTATCAAGGTAAACATACAAATCACTCCTGCATTTGATATTAAAAAAGGGAGAAACCTTTAAATGTATTGATCCAAATGTGTCAATAACATTACAGAGATAAGTCCTTGAAAAAGAAAATGACATAGATTCTGTCTGTGCAGATTCAAACAGGATGCTTTCACCATAAAAATTGTTGCTGTATACAGAGCTTTATAATTTATTTTCTTCAATGAAAACATAAAATTTATTCTAGTTCCAATAAGATCATTTTAAAAGGAAGAAAAAAAATGAAAAATGTTAAATTTATCACAATTATTTTTAAAAGTGAGTGATATAGCTACCACTATGATTAAAAGCTAATGTTTCAGGGACTGGGTGCATCTGAAAACAGATGAAGGCACTGCAACATTCATCTCTGTGCACACAAAAGATATTTATATACACAAATATATGTAAACACACAAAGGCAAGCTTAATGCATACCATTCTAGAATTCTAGAAAAAAGATATGTACATGGCATACATTGTTAGGGGAAAGATCACTGAACTTTGAAGTAAAGCTAAGTCTTATTATGGTTCATATACATTTGTGCTACATAAGACTGTGATAATACTATGAAACTACACAATGATTATTGTACATAAGATCTATGGTGTGAATAAATCTGATGATACATTTTCTTCTGCAGTTTCCATTATTAACACCTGGACCTTATATGAATATATATATTTAATTATTGTTGGGTTATTTCTTCCCTTATCAGAAAATAATCTTAACTGTAGAATGTACATACTGGGTCTACCTCCTTCATAGATGCCCGGTGTAATGGTCAGATAATTTAAGATGTGTGATTGGTAGATGACACAACTTGTGGAAAAATGAATATAAAGAATGTATATTTGAAAATACCATGCTGTTCTATAGCAAATATATTTGAAATGAATTCTTTTTATTGTCTAGATCAATATTGTTGTGATTTGAAAAATCAGTACTGATTAAAATGGAAAATTTATGAACAAAATACACTAAAGTTTCTCAAATTAATTCCCCCTCCTGAACATTTAGAAAATAATTCACAAAAGATTTTGAGCATCTTGCTTCTTTTGAGGTAGTGTAATCATACATATTTTTATTCATATCTGAATCTACAAAAGCTACAGAAAGATTCTATTGCTAGTATGTGCCATATTATTGGTATTAACACACTCTAAATATGTGGAAATCTCATTCCAGCAGGGTTTTGTGTTTAATTTGTTCCCTTGCGATAATTACAGTTTTTGTCTGAGTTGAGAGTCTTTTTTGTTAAGCTCCAGTGCTTCTGTGCTGTCCAACTGTTATGCTGAGAAGTAAATGAAAAAGCCTGTGCTCAAAAGCAATGGAAATAGGCCTCAGTACACTCATTTTCAGGTCTCAGCTCTGTGCAGAATGAAAAGACACAGTGTAATTTTCAAAGATGGTGTCTTGTTGATGTGTCAGAAATTATGGGAATTTTCCATTGAAAGATGGGAGTTCTTCCAAATAATTAGTTTTATTTCATTATTGTATTTGGCTATCTTACTTTTTAATTGTTTGCATTATGAGCAGTTTAAGCATCAAGTATATATGCATATACATATAGATGCATGCACACTTAGGTATATGTATGCATATACCTATGTATGTATTGCTTTTTACCCTAATTGCATTTTACCAAGGTCACCTGAAGTAGAGTGATAGGTATTATATAGGTTTTATGACTAACAACATTAGCCAATAACATATATGCTGGTTTTCTCAATTATGACCCATTTTAGTGAGAGAAGAATATGGTGCAGGGTACCACTATCCCTTAGATGACATCTGTCATCTCATCCTGCACCTACTACATAAATAAACATCTGATACACAATGATATACTTTTCCCATTTTATTTTTTTCATAAGGGTATGTGCATACACACACAGAGTTAAGGACATAGAGAAGTATCCTTACTGACCTTGCAAATGGCATGAAGCTGAGAAGAACCATAAGCACGTTGCAAGACAGGCTTAGAATTAATAATGACCTTGACAGACTTGCAAAATGGTCTGGAAAAGAAAAGGGGGAGAGAGGATGGGATTCAGGAAGGACAAGTGCAACACACTACTTAAAAGAGAAATGATCAATAAATATAGGATGGAAGTGTGGCTGCTCAGGCAGAAATTTTTCTAAGAAATTGGTAGCTATATGGGTCAGGCTTACTGCAGGCTGAACGTGTGTTAGGAGCATGAAGATTTTGAGGAACAGTTAAAATTTATCCTGTGGTGGATGTGCATGAGGTGGTATGAATAACATTTAAAACAAAACAATCCTTTTCGTTTACTCAGTATTGCAGAGGCCTTAGTGAAAGTACTGGCATTTTGACAAGAATGATCAAAGACCTAAGAAGACCTTCAAAGAGACTGAACACATTTAGTTCATGTAAGGAAGATGAAGAAGGGAAGCATGGTACAGTTTTCAGGCAGAGAACAACCTGTCTCTCATATAACTGGTCAATCTGAAAAGAATACATAGACTCAAAATCCAGCCAGAAAGATTCTGTTTAAACATCAGAAGAGATTTTGTAGAGTCAAGAACTGCGCAGCAAGTTTGTAAGTTGGTTTTGGGCATGAGGAGGGGACTTCAGTGGACATAGGAACACAGGATGCGCACAATTTAGTCTTTAAGAATGGGTTAAGCAAATGGATAAGTTTACCTTCACTTAGGGAAAGGCATGGTCAACAAGAGAACTTAAACTCCTTCTAGCTCCACTTTTCTGCTATTTACATAGAGTGCAGTCTCTGCTCCAGTGACCTGTTCTTCTGCTTTTGCATTTAATTTTTCTGCTGCACATGCTATACTCTCATTCCTTATTCTTTTTCTGTACAAGTCTTTTTTTTTTCCCATTCACTTTTCCATGATTCCTCTTCTATCCTGCTCCCTCTTTCCTCTGTCTCCTCTCCCTTTAACTCTCCCTCTTCTAACCTCTTCGTGTATTTCAAGAGGAAGAAAAAGTCTGGCGCTGAATACTACCACATTCCTCTTCTGGGGATTGAGAGTCAGAAGGCAAGGAGTCAGACCTTCTCTTTCTTCTTCTGGCTCTTGAGTTGCCAGGTGGGTGAGAGGAAGCAGCAGCAGGGCAGCAAGATCTACTGCTGGGCGAAACTTAAAGAGGAGAGATGCCAACTGAGCCCCAGCCATGGCTACTGATAGTCTCCCTCTGCCCCAGCATGGAGGTGGCAGCTTAGCCATGGATTATTTATTTACTATAGCATCTAGTTTATGCTTATTTTCACTCCTCCTGGCGTTTCATCTTATTTACTAGCGCAGGGCAAAGAAGTTGGTTTCAACCTTCAGTGTCTCAGAAATGCTGTGAGGGAACATCATTTGCTTTTCAGGGCATTTGTAGGCGTAACCTTTTTGGAGAGGGGGAAGGGTAAGATTATAGTTTTATCTCATTTTTTTTATCAATTTCTCCTTGTCTTGAGTCAATCTAGACTGTGTAATTGCACAGCTCCTGCAGTGGTCTCTTCCCCTGGGACAAAGCACAGGGCTTACTGCTCAGCATACAGCAGAGCCCTATCTTAGCATATTTGTTTCTCCTTTTCCTGTTTCATAATTGATATTGGTCCTGCAGATGTTTATACAGAAACTCACAGATACCACAAGAACACTCGCACATGCATGCATCCGTTTGGGCATGCACTTGGCTCCAAACCACCAGCATTTCCTAAGTAATCATACGGGACTGGATCTTGTAGCCCTTCCTCTGATCTTTCCACAGGGACTCCACAAGAATGCCTCGACTGCACTGCTGCTCCCTTCTCCCTTCTCATGAGGGCTTTCACTTGGCAGCTGGTGCCAGGAACTGCTTTAATTGGTCCTGAAATATTAATCCTCTCTGGGATGGTATGAGCAATACAACATTGTTTTTACCATAGGGTGTCAGCTCGGCACAGTCACTTGGATGTAGCGACTTGGGAATGTTGCCACCAATAAAATCAGACACCATGCACGTACATAGAGTCTTGGCTGCTCAGAGTACAAGCAGTACGATGCCCACTCACCAATTAGCAAGGCCCATTTAGGAGGGCAAACTGCCAAAAACTAAAGGAATTTGGTGGGTCCCCACTGGCTGCTACAACAAACATCATCTCCCTTGTGGGAGCTCCCTTCCCTGTGGCTGAGCTGGCCGTTAGTGCCAGGACTCTCCTTCCAGACTCTGCCAAAGAAGCAGGCAAAACCCTTCTGACTGCTGGCCTTGGCTCTAGTTGTGCTGCGGACCGCAGGGCAGTGAGTCTGACTCCTGGGACCCTCTGGCTGCCAGCACAGCCTGACAGGCAAACAAACAAACAAACAGAAATCTCAAAGAAAATAAGAGCGTTTGAAGCAACATACAGCAGTAAAAGTGCCCTGAAGGGTTTCAGGAAACATATTTGTCACTAAAGAGGTAAAAAAAGGGCAACAGCAACCAAACCCAGGTATAGCAGATTTGCCAGAATAATTCTCCAGCATTAGTGCATTTTAAACAAGCTGTGGAAATATTGGTTATGTGGTGGGTAGCCTTTGTGTAAACCAAATAAACAATGTACACACTCCAGTAATGCAGGAGCTACTCTCAGAATGCATGTTGGCTCCAAGCCACATCTCCCGCAGTAAGGAGAGAGTGGATATGCACAGCCTTGGCAGCATTTTCCAATGCCTCAGGCTCTCACATTTTTTTTTATTTATTTATAGGTTTTTCTATGGCACTAGTCATCCTTATATCTAAGCATCTTAGAAGTATTAGCAGACATACTCTCACAACCCCTCTTTGAGGTAGAAAGTATTATATCCCCATTTTATAGATAGAGAACTAATAGCTTACCAACTTGCTCAGTTTCAGAAGCAGAATTAGGCAGCATTATGGACTCGACAAGCCCCTGAGTTTCCGTCCTGAGCTTTAACCACAGAAATCTCCTTCCAAGGGACATTAATGAGACTGATGAAATATAGAGAACATAACGTCACAGATATACTTGACTCTTAATTTTTTTCCTACAGTGCTGTGTCAAGCATGTGTTAAATACATACATAAAAAATAAGGTAAAACTATGTATTTGCACTTCCCCTTATAACTGAGATCTGATTAAGGATATTAATATGGCACAATTTTTTCGTTATTGTGTTTAATAAAAGAAGCTGAGCTATTTTAAACCAAAGTCTAACATGTTTTTGGCATGACACTTATCCTAAATTAGTTGCTTTATGGTTATTTTTATTTTTTGCTTCTGTTTTTTGGTTCATTTTTCTAATTTGAGGGCAATCTGGTGCTGCTTTGAAGTAAGTTTCTTTGTTCATTTCATTTTTCCCCAAGTCCTCTCAGTTAGTATCTTCAATAATTAAACTGTCATGCAGCTATTTCAGTATTCAAATGGGCCAGCGCTATAAAGATTTGTACCTCCTGCTTTCTATCAGAGATGCATTGCCACTGTGCAGAAAAGCAGCAAATACTACTGTGTGTCAAGAAACCAGGAGGATCCCATGCCTCTGCAAATGAACCATGTATTTCCAGGGTTCAAAGGACAATGAGAAAGACAGGAAGAGTCATGTGACTTTGGGTTGCACCCTGATAAATGGCAGGTCAAGGAGGGTTGTGTTTAATAGTATATTCCTCAATGAAATGTCACTTTTTCCTCAATGTGTCCTCTATGTGAGCTAATTAAAATCATGTTTTACTGCAATGTCAGCACATGAAGTTGCTGACTTTCTTGTTGTCTTCTACATAGTACAAAATGAATGTTGTCATTTGATAAATTCAAGATCTTAAAGGTTCTGTCTGATGGGGTCTAATGTATGCTGCTCTATATATGTTTAATGTTTTCAAACTGCCCCTTTTCCTTTGTTTGAGTCACAGCATTTGTGACATGTTCATAAAATTCTTTCCTGCCATACTTAAGCCTAACCATCCTCAAAATTAACAGAATTTTTAAAAAGAGTTCAAGCAAATATTCACAATGCTTTCCTTGCTAGCTGTTTCATTTAGTTTTTAAGCAATGCGTCTGAAAAGCCATATTTGTATGCATTCAATGAGAATTGTCAGTATAGGTGTTAACTTTCTTACAGTTTATTTCTATAATGATGTCAGGGTATGTTTGCTGTGTTCATTTCAAAAGAACCTCTTCCACTTTACACATTTGATAATAAGCAGTAGTTAAAGAGCATGAGTGATAGAAAGCACTTCCCTAATTTCCCTGACCAGTAGCCATAGAAGGATTTGTACCAGAATTCTTATTTGTAAAGCTATTTGGAATTGCTGCAATAGCAAGATGAGTCAGAAAATTAAACTGATCATTACTGCATATAACTTTGCTTTCACTATTTCTTTTATTGTATAGCTGTATAGTGTGTAATGTTTTTTTTTGGTTTTTTTTTCAAACAAAAATCAGTCAGTAGCTAAATGATAGTTATAGAAATGACAAAGAGCAAAGTTTATGGGTTTGGCCTGAAGCCGTATCACCTTGTCTTATGATCCACATAGACCTCACTTGTTACTTTGGCACTAGTTCAGTTCTTCAATGAGAAATTTCCACAGATTAACTAATGAATAGGTATTACAGAAATTAATGGTGCCGATTCAAGCAACTACTCTGTTTGAGGTACATCTTCACCCACCTTCCCTTCTCCTTCCGCATCCATCTCCCCTCTCTGGTGCTGAAGAGTGAAGTGCTGCTGAATTCAGAGATGGCTGATATACAAAGCACAAATCTCAAAGAAATTCTCTCACCTCCTAAGGACTTGATGCAAAGACCATTAAAGCTGATGAGAGCCTTCCCATTGACTTCAGAAGGCCTCAGATCCATTCCCCCAGGGAAAAGATGCTAACACTCACATGCACATCCTTAAACCAGCCAGGAGAGAACTTCTTGAGATCAATATCTCTCTATCAGTATTGGTGCCTAAAACCCTAAAATGCAAAAAAGACATTTTACTTCTGAGTCTTGCCTGCTGCACAAAAGGAAAAAAAATATAGAAAACAAGCCCTTGGGATGTGCTATTATCTAAAATAAGCAGCTGAGTGCGAGCAGTGACCACAACACCTAGAAAGCTATATTCTAACATTACTGTGTTTGTACTTATTCTGCTTTACTGTATTTCAAGCTCTGTGTTGGATACACTAAATGACTCACATTTCACACACTGCAACAAAGGCAGTTATACCCCAATCTTCATTAAGGTCTTAATGTAGCAAGGCACTTAAGCACATGCCTAAATTTAAGTAGAAGGGAAGTCTAATTAGCTTCAATGGGACTGCTCACTTGCTTTAAGCTAGGCATGTACTTAAGTACCTTGCTGAAACTGAGCTGAAGACTCCAGGTGCTGCCATTTATACAAGTATCATTAAACACAGACTTAGTGTACTTACATACACCAACTTCCTAACCCCTTAAACCAGATGATCAAATTATAACACTTTCCAGAAAACAGCAAAGGTGATAATACTGATGAAGCATCACATACAGTAAAGAAGACAGTAGCTGTTATAGTAATCCAAAATCCAATGTCTCATGCACAATTCAGTATTCCACCTGCAGTTTGTACATATGCACTGATTTGTTCAGATTTCAGGTTTCAGTAGCCAGAGACTGAAGACTTCTGAAAGGCCTAAGAAGAAGATCTTGGTCCAAAAAAAATACCAACTGTGACTTAGGTGAAAAAGAACAAAGAAACTGAAACTAGAAATGATTGGTGCTGCAGGGGCAAAACAAAGATTGTTTGAGTTTCTCAGCAGTTCATTTTTGTACTTTCAAGCATTTATGTTATTATTTATCCCTCTGAATTTCCTGTACTTTTAATGCCTGTTTAATCATCATCAGATAGAAATTAGGCCACTCACTTGCTGCATGACTGCAGGCAAGTTGCTTTACCTGCTTTTTACTCCTCCTATCTGGAAGTATAATCCAATATAAATGTGAGCTCACCAAAAGCTAAAAGCTGTGCCTGTGCTGAGCAGAAGCACTTGGCTAGTCTACAGGTTCAGCAGCTGCTTTGTCAGAGTCAGAAAAGAATTTACTGGGAAAGGATAACCTGTCCCTGGCCAAGCAGGTTTTAATGCTGCCCAGTGCCCATGACATTTTCTGGGGTTGTGTTTATTCATCAACACTTGCAGCATATAACCATAAGATGCAGATTTGGAGCTGCACAGAGGATCCTGCTTTGACACTTGGTATGTCATACAATGAAGTCTCCATCCTACTTTCCCAATGGAGCTACCAGCTTCACGAAGGGACTGGCCTAATCTCACTACTGGTACAGAGTTAAAACCTGAAATTACACACAGGTTGTAGATTGTGCTTGAGTGTTTCTATTTGGTAAATATAATTGTGAAATAAGGTTTGCCTTGCACTCAGGACAATATGGATGACTCCCTTAACACCAAGGACTTAACTGGCAGGAATAGTACACCTGAAGGAGAGTAGGGAAGTACGGTCTTTAGAATGAGGGGAGAGAGAGAATAGACAAAGCTAATTGATGTGACTCTCATTTTATACATGACAGTTAAATACTATGATGATGAGCACAGAACTGTTTTTTTCTCCTATTCAATTGATTAACTGATTATTTTGCTGAGGTCAGTAGCAAATGTCTCTGACCTCATCGTTTGCCGAAGCAACAGTGTTGTCACCAGCACTGAAGTGGAACATTGCTAACTGAATGGATTAAGAAAAGTGCTCATAAAAATAATGCTGAATGTACTCTGTCAACAAAGTCAGCAAAGACAGTTATTGTAGAAAAAAAATATTAAAAATAGCATCACACTAGACTTCAAATAGAGTTTCAAGTAATGATTTGTGAAACATCATTCTACCTACCTGTTATTCATTCTACCTACTCTTCAGTGCTGACTAGTTGGATACTCTGAGAAATAATCAGATATTTGCATTTAATAATTTTTAGCACCAATGACATGGAAAGCATTTCAAGATAGTCTTCCATAGTGAAGAAAGTTATGTATTTGCAAAAAGTTATGTAATTACTTGAAAGATATTTAAGCTTAATTTGAAAACTGTTAAAAAAGAAGAGTTAAAAAAACCTGCTGTCTTATTTCTTTTTAAAGGGAAAACTGCTTTGCTTGATTTTACAAGCAACATGCTGTTCTGTTGTCAGCCCTTCTGCATCTGTTATATCATGGGTCTTGACAACATCATAGGCCAATGTCCCTTCTGATTGAAGTAAAGTATTAAATTTTAGTATCCAGAACAAGGTGATATTTCAAAGGGCAGGCTATTATTGAGCTTGCAGGTGATAAGTCTCAAATTCTGAAATTCTGCATTTTATAGAAAAGCACAAATGCTGACTTCAAAAAAATAAGTTTATAAGAAACTGCCAAATACAAATGAACAAAGTTTCCAGTACTCTGGACCTGATTAAAGCCTGGGTGTTCCAGGGCAGGGTGTAGATTATTTTTCTTGAGCTTTGCTGTGGCTTCTCCACTTCACAGAACAAGAAATACCTGCTGGTAGTGATGCTAAAGATTGTATTAAAATCAGGACCAAACCTCACAGAAGAGCCACAGAAGAAGAGTTCTGTAACTGAAGTCAGATTTTTAGTAGTAATAGACCCACAGCAGTACCATTGTAAAAAGTAATACAGAAGTTTGATATTTCCTGAGAAATACTCTGTGTGAATACTAGACTTCATGAGTGCAGATGTCTCCTGGTATTTCCTGCACCATAGGATTGTGCAGTTTTCAGGATATAGATGGTGAAAGCAA
Source organism: Clamator glandarius (assembly GCA_033459285.1). Taxonomy (NCBI): domain Eukaryota; kingdom Metazoa; phylum Chordata; class Aves; order Cuculiformes; family Cuculidae; genus Clamator; species Clamator glandarius. The sequence continues at coordinate 121,387 of JAUNZM010001433.1, forward strand.
AACCATCTACTTAGGGATCCTCAGATTGAACTTGTTGATCTTACCTGTATGGGAACAGCAGACTAAGAAGTGTCATACCTTTTATTTGAAATAGAGGTAGGTCCTATTTGAATGTAGGTCCAAGCCTGAATTTTTGCCCCAACAGGTTCAAAAGGATTGAATTGGCTGGTGCTGAGAGAGAAATAATGTGAATTGCAAAACCTGGACATGAAAACTAGATGTTTGGGTAATCAGCCAACACAAACTACTGTGATGTTGACTTCAGCTATGGAATAAAGCAAGATCTTCTTTCCCACATATGGTAAAGATTTCTGAAGAGAAAGCAAACACCTAAAATCAGCTTTCACGCTTGCAGCGTACAAGCATGAGTTGGTGATACAACAGTTGACTGATGGTTAATGCAAGAAAATCAGAAGTAAGCATCGTTCTCTTTCCTGAGAAACATTCATGACATCAGGGCCGTTCTGACCTATGTCACTCACTGTGAGAAAGACAATTTCTCATGAACCATTTCATTCATTTCATGTTCCATCCACAGGCTCCCATAAAAATTCCAGTTTCTATAATGAACATGGAGAGTTACAAAAGGCAAGAGGAGGTAAAAAGACAAAAACAACTTGACATTGACAACTAAGGAGGTAAATAATTTAACAACGAATTTCTGCAGAACTGAGATGAAGTCAGAAAACCACTGAGAAAAGCCAAGCTTTTTGCCTGGGCTTACTGCAACTAATGAAATTTTAACTATAATACATAACCATTGCTGATCATACTTCATTTGATAATCCATTACAACCTCACATAGTTCTCTGCTTTTTCATGTACAACAGAAGGAGGCAGTCAGTCAGAAGGGGAACAGGATTTGTACTCATACTGTGTGCTGGCACAATAATGTTCTTCCTGCTGAACTAATGGCTGTTCATAGGGTTTAGGTCAAAGAGTTTAATGGAGCTTAGCTCTGAATGTCTCAGTAACTTCTTAAATTCTACAACTTAACTGCTTTAGTCTTAAAATACAAATGATGATAGTCCCAATAAGAAGACACATTCCCAACCAAACTTGAGTGAAATATATACTGACAATGATAAAACAAATGATATCTTCCTTTTAACTAATGCTGTGAGAGATGCCAGTTACTTACCACAGATTAATTCATTGTTGCCTGCAGTTCTCCAAGGCAGAGGAGAAGGAGAGGACGTTAGCACTCAGAATGGTTGTTGCATTTTATTTAGCTTCTGAAATTTAAAGATAAATATTTAAAGAAATACTGAACGTACATATCTGCATGTATCCTGCTTTTTATTTTGTTCTGTAACAATTAGCGGGGAGAGTGCAAAGGCCTCCTCACCATATGGTATTCCAAGGTAAAATACCTTGCCTCTATGTTGGCCATATATGTCACCTGAAGAAAGCTGAGTTCTCTGCTGTTTCCTTTTTCAGAATTTCCACTGATAGCTTCCTCCATGTATCAGAAAAGTTCATCTCATAGCACAGAATAGACATTACAGAACAATTTATTTAGCAATCCATATTTTCACACTAACAGACTTCTGATACACAGCTACATTTTTGCAAAACTAGCCTTAAATAGGGTTAAGCTTTATAATGCTCCACTAGCAGCTATTATTTTGTGCAAAGCAAACACAGTTGCAATTATGCCGTCTGGCTTGATGGACCAAAATGAGACCTCCGAAAGGACGTGGTTGAAGCAAAGTGCAGCAAAGAGTGGTAAGATGCAGCAAGGTGCAAAAAGCAAGTATTTGATCCTGCACTTCTCCTGCTGGATGCCTCGGATGAGGAATTGTAAAAGGCTAGACATAGGTAAAGGCGGCTCATGACTGCTCAGATCTGAGAAACAGTGTCTATGCAGTGTCATGCCTCTTACATGCAAGACCCCTATTAAAATATGACACACTAATTTTTGAGATTTCTGTTGTGTCACTAATGATAGGCTCCTTTTCACCTTGCTATACCACCTCATATGTAAAGAGCATTGTCTGACAGGTAAACAAGAAGGGGTCTCTGCCACTAAGAACGAATTGCATAGAATGTCCTAGCCACTTAGCAATGTATAAAAGTTTTTTGTCAGCAGGGGTTGTGAGAAAGAGAAGACACTGACAGCTGAGGTAATTATTAGCTGGGGCTTTAACATCTAGATAGTACTGCATGGGTAATTTTGTAGTGCTTTTCACACAAAAATGAGAGGTTTTCCACTCTTCAGGTATATTCAGCTTCAGAGTGTCTTGTGCTTTCACACACAGTCACCTACAATCCTCCAGCCATTTTGCTTATCTTAAAATTCCCCAAGCAGCAACAGTGGGAACTGGAGACTGTAATATCCTTGTGAATTGCTATGGGTAGACAAAAAGCCTGACTCTCTTCTCCTTTCCATGGGTGTAAATTGAGAGCTGTCACTCAGCTGAAACTTCAATGAAACAGCCTCATTGCCCCATACACTCAAGGAGAGAATTGGGTACAGAAGGATGAAGAGTAGAAAGTGGGAGAGTGAAGAGGGGAAGCCCATCCCTTCAGATTCTGCCTGGGCTTTTCTCTGCATCTGGGAATAGCTGATGTAGAATCTGTATTTTCTAACATTGAATTATCCACTGAATTTTATTTACAGGGTTCATTTAGCATACATAAAACCAGGAGTCAAGCTTATGCTTTGAGATTAAACCAGAGAAACAGTCATATGCTGTACTTTCTTACTGTGTGCTAACAAGGGTGGAGGAATGTGTAACCTTTAGAGTGCAAAAATATCTTTCTCTCTCTCCTTTGAAAATGCTATTGTTTTGAAAGACTTCAAAAGCGTGCTAGTTACATTACAGACATATAAGTCTGCCTGTAACTCACATTTAAAACAATATCTATGGCTTTAGATTTTGTTTTGTTTTGTTTTCATATACTAATCCAGGTAAAACAGAAGAGGTCTCCATACAAGCACAATGTAAGGACACCTCTATCTTTGCTTTTCATCTTCAATTTTAGCTGTCCGTTGTGGGAAAATCTGAAGCCAAATTTGGAGTTGCTGTGATTAGTTAGCTGAGTCATTTTGAAGACATAATAAGGCTAGGTTAAGCTCCTTCCCTCAACGCTTTTGTTGCATGTAATTCTTAATTCCGTCAATCTTTTGTTGCATTGTTCAGCTACTAGAAATACATATGCTTTCTCAAAAATACTTAGATCTACCATAGTTTGTTTTAGTTTGGGTTTTTTTTTTAATTGGAGAAAAAAAAATCACCAATAAGAGTGAAAACCCCTTAATTAAACAGAATTTTTTACTGAGGCATCACGGTTGAGAATTCTGAAGAAAGTAACAAATTGTTTATTGAAAACTGTCGTTGTTCTTGTAAGCAGGTGATAAAAGTTCCTGTCTCAGTAGTTATCAGTTTGTTCATGTGCATAATTACTTCTTATAATGCACAAACCCTCTATGACCTGACCAAATTGGGAAGGTTGCTGCATTTTATTTATAGTTTTACAGATATATTTGAGGGTGGGTTTTATACATGCATATATGTGTGTGTGTGTATAAATCCAGCATATAGATACAGCAGCGAGATTTCCTCTGCCGAAAGCTAGAAAAAAAAAAAGAAAATGGTCACTAGGAGAAAATAGAGGGAAAAAGGAGCAATTAAGAACAACAAAAAGTGAGAAATCTGTTATAGAGATTGAATGCTGGGAGAAAGTAATAAGCTATGTATAATACTTCACATATACAAGAAAAGACCAGGCAAGTCCAGGTTAACTCACTCTGCTTGCAGAAAGCCATTAAAAGGTGAAAAGAATCAATTTAATTTACCACATTAAACAGATGAAAAAAAGCTAATGCCAGATCTAATACAGATGTTTTGCAGTATAATGGGAAAATGAAGACATTTTCAAGCAGCAAGGCTTGCAAGTCATAGTCTTGAAATGCTTAGATCAGGTGGCACTGTCTGTTAGAAAAGCAAGCTCTGTAATGATATTGATTGCTTCCAAGGCCATATTAGAGATGAAGACAAGTCCCAGGAGAGATGTTGTTGTCACCTTGACCTTGGGTCAGGGCTAGACCACTGACCCCTGACACCCAGGACTTCTGCACCGCATTGTGATATCTTTCATGCCTACAGACAAAGTCAGCAGGGGACATGTGTCGATGTGGCTCTTGCCAAATCAGAATTGACTGGCCTGTAGGAAGCTGGAGAGCAGCGGGAAATGTGGGTTAAAGTATGTCAATAATGTTTCACAAGAACAATTTCTCCCAAGAATTGTAGCTGTTGGAATGTTTTGACATTTATTCGGTAGAGAAATGTAGCATGTTTTGTGAAGCACTTCAAGAGAGCTGCTGCTAACTGCTGCGGTGTATTGATCTTCCTGTTAAATTGCATGGGCACACTTGGGAGATCGTTGAGATTCAGGCAACAGGACAGAAAGGATCGGCTGCACCCAATGGTCACTAATGGTAATTGGTTTCGATCCTTGCACTTGAGGAGGCCGTGATTTACTTGGTTCACAGATGAATTGTAGACACTAAATATTTTGAAAAGAAAATATACTGTTATTTTTTTTCTGATGTCATTTACAAATTATCACCTCCACTTCTGAATGTTTCATATAAAACATATAAATCCACTTAACTGGATATAAAGAACATGCTAAGCAACATTCCAAGGAATTCTCCCCCTTAGCTGTAAAGCAAACAAACTTTCTGATCCTAATATAAATGGATTAATTAAATAATTATAATAATATTTAGCAGGATCGTAAAAGTCCATCAACCATCTTAAGCCCTCCTATCATCACAATTCCTCTTTGCACTATACACATCCTTCTTTTTATACATTTTTACGTTTACTTGTGGTAGTATCGCAATCGTAGCATAAAGAATGTTAAAAAGAAGTGCATTTAAGGCAACTAAAAAAAGTAGAATAATGTAGGCAGGTATGGATAGTAATGTATTATTGGAGTAAATTATGCTAAAATTAATAATCTGATATGAAAATTGGATACTAATGTTAATATCAATAAATTATTGCTACAATACAGGTTCTGATATAAAACTTGAAGTACAATTCTGAAGATGAATGTGGTGATAAGAGTGCTAAAATTCATGCCACACATGACTTTCAAGGCAGTTTTGACAGAGCTTCTGTTGCTTTCTGCTTTATACAAGACACTTTGCTAAGTATATATACATAATAGGAATATATATACATGATAGGAATGGTTGGACTCGATGATCCGGTGGGTCTTTTCCAACCTGGTGATTCTATGAATTATGTGAAAGCAAATATATTCAGTAAATGATGGCTGCTTTAATGCAAAGAAATTCATATAGACTAAGATTCTGGAAGGAACCAATTTTGTACGCCTTTTAACCTATTTCAAGTACACATGTCCTTTTTCATCTATACTATATTCCTACATTTTTTGAAGGAGAAAATATATTTCTGGTTTTGTTCTGTGCTTTTTCCCTTCAACACAGAGGTCAGCAGTTTCTATAAACAGCTGAGTTTCATCCATAAACTTGCATAAAATATCCATAAAATCTATATAGTACTTTGACAAACAGAAAATAACACAATATAAAGTGATAACATATTGTTTGCTAACTAAGATCAGGTCTATCTGGAGTCTTCTGATTAAAATGACTGCAAGTCAATTGTAATACCAATTACAGCTAAATCATGCATTGTAGAATTCGTATCATGCAGAACTACACCAGAGAAAAGAGAGAAAAATGAGTGTCTGAATGTTACTGAAAGTTCAGTATAACTGCAATATGGCATTTACAATTGCTATGAGTCTCAAATTTCTAAAATATTTACAAACCTTAGATAATGACAACCTCAGGAGAAAATCAAGAAAACAGACGGTATACAAGAGATAGCCTGAGGCAACCAGGAATGAGGTCAGATCTATACAGTATGTGTGCTTTACATGAAAAACACTCTACTAAAATGTCTTTGCACACAGTGGAAGGCTTTGGGATATAGCAGGTATTCACTAGGGGAAGGTAAAGATTATTTACTAGGATCAGTAACATGGAATTCAATATTAAAACTGACAAAGGTTATCATCTATTACACATTAAATTCACCACAGTTGTTTGACAACTCTCATAGCAACAGATTCCACCCTTAACAATTCAAAGCAATCTTTCAGATTAAAGTTCATGTGATCACTTTAAAGAACTATTCAGTGTTAATCAAGCAATATTGCTTCAGGCATCGTGTTTGTCTTTCACTTCAGGCTATTTGGTTGATTGCAGAAGATGATGAGTTTCTCTGTGTGCATGTGCAGAGCAGTGTGTTTTTTAGATGGAAGTGACAGGTGAGGCAGTGGTGGGGGGACATGAGGAATCACTGAGTGGAGTCTGCAATAGCAATAAAAGTAGTCCCAGTCTCTGACTTTTCCTTTGGGCTAGGATAAGCAGTATATTCTGTATCAATAATTGTATATTCTGTCTAATTTAATTTTACCAGGTAGTATCTAATGATGACATGGTTATAATATCAAAAATATCTTTAAAACACCTGATTTTATATATATATATATATATATATATATATATATATAAATACACACAGTTATATACTGATGTATGTATATACATACAGGTATGCATATAATTTCAGATCATTGCCTAGATTATCTTGGACTGGTACTACTTCACATATTTTCTAGTCAGAGCATTTACTCAAACAAAGGTATGTCTCAGTGGGATTAAGAAAATTTCACTCCAGCATTTTGTAGGGTAGAAAACATCTTTTTTTCTCCGTCTCTTTTGGGAAATATGAGCAATTTAATAGCTCATGGCTGGATACTATGCTCACATCCTCAGGAGCCCCAAGTGAAAGCATTCCAATGGGTGAGCAGTATTCAGTCTGCTAGTGGAGTGAAGCTTTTCTAGTCAACATTTTTGGATTCATCTGAAGAAAATATTGCCAGTCAAGATATAATGAGCTGTATCTGTAATTAAAGCACAAACTGAGGCTGTTTAAAGCTCAGAAAAGCAAACATAAAGTCAATGCAGGCAGCTATAGGTGCAAGGAATTTCTATATTTATAATGTTTTATTTCTGCAGAGAGGGTAGAGGAAGTCTCATTAAGGGTTTATTGGACATATCACCTTTATGGGCTATATCTTCATGGGTGATTTTTACCTGTAGCACCAAATAAAGATGGAATCAGGAAATAAATGAAAGTAAGAGTAAGAAGTATTTTCTAATACTTCCAACGTAGCTGCATAGCCCAGGGACTACTCACTGTTCCCTTAACTTAATAGCATGGATAAAACATTGGAGTTTTCCAGGCCACCAGCAAAGGAGATTTTGATACAGTTTCTCATAACATTCTGCTATGGAAACTGTCAGCCTCTGGCCTGGACAGGCGCACACTCTCCTGGGTGAAAAACTGGTTGGATGGCCGGGCCCAGAGAGTGGTGGTAAATGGAGTTAAATCCATCTGGAGGCCAGTGACAAGTGGGGTTCCCCAGGGCTCAGTCCTGGGTCCAGTCCTGTTTAATGTCTTTATCAATGACCTGGATGAAGGCATCGAGTGCACCCTTAGCAAGTTTGCAGACGACACCAAGCTGGGTGGAAGTGTGGATCTGCTGGAGGGTCGGGAGGCTGCAAAGGGATCTGAACAGGCTGGACCGCTGGGCTGAGACCAATGGCGTGAGGTTTAACAAGGCCAAATGCCGGGTCCTGCACTTGGGGCACAACAACCCTGTGCAGGGCTACAGACTAGGAGAAGCCTGGCTGGAAAGCTGCCTGGAGGAGAAGGACCTGGGGGTGCTGGTTGGCAGCTGACTGAACATGAGCCAGCAGTGTGCCCAGGTGGCCAAGAAGGCCAATGGCATCTTGGCTTGTATCAGAAACGGTGTGACCAGCAGGTCCGGGGAGGTTATTCTCCCTCTGTACTCGGCACTGGTGAGACCGCACCTCGAGTACTGTGTTCAGTTCTGGGCCCCTCACCACAAAAGGGATGTTGTGGCTCTGGAGCGAGTCCAGAGAAGAGCAATGAAGCTGGTGAAGGGGCTGGAGAACAGGCTGTAGAAGAGGAGGCTGAGGGGAGACCTCATTGCTCTCTACAACTACCTAAAGGGAGGTTGTGGAGAGGAGGGTGCTGGCCTCTTCTCCCAAGTGACAGGGGACAGGACAAGAGGGAATGGCCTCAAGCTCCGCCAGGGGAGATTTAGGCTTGAGATAAGGAAAAAATTCTTCACGGAGAGGGTGGTTAGGCATTGGAACAGTCTGCCAAAGGAAGTGGTTGAGTCGCCGTCCCTGGAGGTGTTTAAGGTGAGGGTGGATGATTAATTTCATTAATCCTAAATCATTAGGAGCATGATTTAGGGATTGGTGGGAATGGTTGGACTCGATGATCCAGTGGGTCTCTTCCAACCTGGTTATTCTGTGATTCTGTGAGATGTTGCCTTGTAACCATTATGAGGCTTGTGGTAACAACAGAGACACCACTATCATCATACTGTCACACAAACATCTTAAAGATGTGCATTAAAACCCCTAAGAGGCACGTGCAGGATGTGTGAGATCCTGCTACATAGCATCATCTAGCAGAAAGAAGTAAACTCAATACAGTATAACGTATGCTATATACTATGAAAAAGACTATCATTTTCTCTAAGCTCTGAGAGTCAAAAGCTCTATTTGTGATAACAGACTGTTCTGCATGCTCTGTATGTTTCCACTCATTAATCCCTGCAAGATCTGGACTGATAGATTTCTCACAACCAAACATTGAACAAAAGTGTGACTTCCCAACTGAATGACTTACAAAGGTTATTCTAAATTGGCACATCCAAAATACTCCTTATCAAGGGAAAAGAGATTTGCAAAACAAGAGAACAAGGGGAAACTGTCATACAACCTTTCTTGCCTGACTCCCATCCTTAATATTGCAATGCAGACAGTTTCTTGGATTTCTATAACTGTATGCTTCTTGTAACAGCCCTTCTAAGACTGTAGGTGAAGATGGCAGACGGGCTCTGACAGTGTGTTCAAAATTCATATATTTGATATTGTTTATGTTACTCCTAGTTTCTTTTGCTGCCACTGATTTTGTAGATCATGCTCTTTTTATCCATTATGGGCAATTCTTGCTTTGATTTTATTTTCTTTTGAGTATTTAGTTCCTCTTTTGGTGAGTTTACAAGTGCTTACAAGGGGGAAAAATGGGTTTTTGATGGATTTCTTGAAAGTAATAGTCACCGTTCAGAACACAATGCTACTTTTTGTAAAGAATTTGGCTCAAAGTTAATGCAATTTACTTTCTTAGAATCTTTGGAAAGGAACACACCAATAATTCTGTTTAATTAATAATAGGATTATGGTTAGGGAATGATTATTTATCTTCATTTTAAGGATGCTAATACATAAAAGTCTAAGCAATATTTTCTTGACAGATTGTCAAAATGTGACCTTTTTTCTTTGAATATTTCCTAAAATTGCACGGCTAACATATAGAAAATAGTTGAACAAATGTTAATATTTATAAGTAATCTATTGGGCAAACACTACAAGGAACTGACAATCCTCAATATGTTTGTATCGTGCATGTGACATAGCCTTTCTCCATCCATAGGTATTTCCAGAGCATTAAAAACTTCTGAATTCAGTTTTTATAGAATCTGTTTATCCTTGCTCAATCCTAGGACTACGTAAAAGAAAGTTCCAGTAATGGAAAATTTTATGTGTGATTTTTGGAAGCAGTCGGAATTTATCTATATTTCTGAAGTAACAGTGGTTTGAGTGGAAGAAGACCTCTGCTGGAAAAAATAGAAAATTCTACAATTCTGCTTTTGACAAAGAACAGGTAAATTAATACCCTCTGCTTACAACAATATCCCCAAAGAATATGTCATTGAACTCTTGCTTTAACTTGGATTAACTCATTATACGGACAGAAAGATTCCCGAGTGTTAAGAATATTGGATTTTTATATATAAAAACACATATGAAAAATGGAGCATGAAAAAGAACACAGTTCAAAGGAAAATACATGCACCACCCCTCATGTTCTCCATCCTTCATATGTGGGAACCTTTCTACAGCCTGGAGGAGCTCTTTAACAGTAAGGCCAGGAGCTACTTGTGCAGGAGAAAAGGGAGAGAAGATATTCATGGACACAAGTACAAGTTGACCAGCAGAAGACAGAGAACTGAAAAATGGCTCTGCAGATGGAAGAAGGACATCACTTGTACAAAAAAAAAAAAATTCTTTTTCTTGAGTCCTTGAGGATAGTGGCACAACATATGGCGTGGTTGCAGAGCTGAAGGTCTCCTCCAGTGCAGAGCACCAACTCATCAAAGACTTCCCTCACCCTGTTCCACATCTTGAAGTTGGGAAGAGTTGTACCTTATCAGGGAATTGTGCCCATTGTAGGAACCTCTCCAACCCCTAAACCTCTTTATCTGCCATAGCTTCTACTTACACAATCAGTTGCTCAGAAACTGTTGGATGAAGCCTTTTCTAAGCAGAAAGCTTTACCATTCTATTTAAACAGATAAGCTTCAATCAGGTTGCTGAGGAACTGTCCTATATGCATACAAAAGAGTGAAGAGCACTTTCAAAGCTCAATTTTTGCTCAGCTTTGTTGATACTTTCACTGCATTTGGGGTTTTGTCTTAACATGCATGCCTTGGTGATGGCTCTACACAGCCCCTGTAGTGGCAGGAGTGACGTCTAGCTGGCCTCCAGCAACACAGAACCAGTCCTCTGTGTTCTGATTAACTAACTGATGAGGGGAGGAATGCTGGTTCTCCCACCTAAAGTTCTCTGAAGTCTTCTGTACTTCCTTACTGTCTTCCAGTATCAGCAATCAGTGTGTTTATCGACAGTTTGCAAATCTTTCATACAGATGCAGTATGATGGCATTAGTTGTTCTGCTACAAATGAAATGCACATGCTGGAAGGTGTTTGCTAAATGTGATGCAAAGGTTTGAGGGAAAGGTGATCTGGGAGGTGATGCATGAAATACAGTGTGGATGTAGGGTGCTGTTCAGGCACCTGTTTATTGAAACATCTTTAATGGAAACTCAATATTTTGAATTCTGAAGCCAATTTTTTAAAAATATTTTTTGTTCTTTTTAATTAAAAATATTTAGGAAGTTATTTCTTATTTCATCCCTCTAATTTTTGGCTTTAGCCCCGGGAAAATGAATTTTGGTTGAGTTGGTCTTGTTTACACTCTCTAAGCTTGCCTCTTTACATCTAACATTTCAGCAAGATAGAGATCAGATAATATACAGCAGAATGTCAGACAATGCATATGCATGTCCATAAACACAGACAAAACAGTCATAAGTAAAAAAGAATAATGAGCAATAAATGAAAGCACAGACCACTGTATTCTGTATTTCTAATTATGGCAATTAATAAAGTACCTCAGAAATAGATGAACTGTTCCACTAGACCCCTCATATACTTAGAAGTCATTATCTTCTTTGTATGACAGAGAATTTGTCCTAAAAGGATTTGTCCCTGTCTAAACAAGCAGAAAATCATATCTGTATCTCACTGTTGCACAAGGAATCAAACACAAGTGTGTCTGTGTTACCTTGCTTTTTGTCTTATATTTATTTTCTCATCTTTGTTTCTCCTTTCATACACTTTTTGAAGCAGAGATTTCAGAAGTAAATGGAAATGTATATCAAAAAGAGTCTAGCCATCAGAAAGATAAAACATAACTACTTATTGCCAAGACTGTTGTGGACAACTAAGTGTGCAAATGTCTTCCATTACATGCATATGTATGACAACTAATGTTTATTCTTAATGTGGTAAAATTTAGCCACTGATACTGGAGCATCAAACAGGGTAGAAAAAAAAGGGAGGAGGAGAGGAGGAGCCTTGAAAAACCTATAATATCTTCTCAAATGTAACACTAGCAACAACAAAGAGGAAGAAATTATGCTTCTATTCCTTTCCTCCTCGTGCAAAGATAGCTGGCAGAAGCTATGATCAAACAATGAACTGTCTTCCATTTAGGCAAATAGTCCAGTATTAGTTGTCAAGAACAGGGTAAAATGTAGTCATAGATTATTGGTGTCACTATCACGAAATCGCTAAAATACTGCCAATGTACTAGCTATCTTATTTAATGAATATTGAACCATGTTCTAGTGCTATTCCATGATGTCAGTCAGAATGAAATTCAAAACCTCCATGTTGTGAAATTTGTAATAGCAAGCCGAGTGAAAGTATGGGTTGGATTTAGCACATTTAGGAATGGGAAATAAAAAAAAAGTAGGTAGTCAGACTACTGCATGAAGTGCATCCCACTAGTGAGCACAATATTTGGGAAATATAGATTGTGGAAAGACTGAGATCAGAATTTACTTGTTTACTAAAACTTTGGGACCCACTGGAAACAAAGTTTGGGTTTGGTATGACTGAAATAACTTTCACTGGACACTCAGCTCTCTGTTCTTTTTTTCTGTTTTGTGCATGTAGGTCATCAAACTATGCCCTGAACCCTCCTACATGATAGGACTTTGCAGTCTGATGCTGTCTTCCCTTTTCCTTATTTCTGTGTGTTCACAGAGACAGCCTCACATTGACACCATCAACCAGTGAATGAGGGATTTTGGTAACAACTCCAGATCTGGAAGCCTTTACCTGTAACAAGTTTACACTGTTCTCAGCAGAGTCCTGCTGAGGTGGTAGAATAAAAAAGGATGCTGGCATTTACAACTTGGGTGCAGTCTCAATCATAATTTACTAAAAAAATAGAATCATAGAATCATAGAATGGTTTGAATTGGAAGGGATCTTAAAGATCATATGACTCAACCACCATCTCATGGGCTGGGACAACTCCCTCTAGATCAGACTGCTCGAGGCCCATTCAACTTGGCCTTGAACACCTCCAGGGACAGGACATCCACAGCTTCCCCGGGCAATCTGTTCCAGTGCCTCACTACCCTCATTGTGAAGAATTTCCTACAAATATCTACTCTAAAACTTCCCCTCTCCAGTTCATAGCCATTCCCCCTAGTCCTATCACTACATGCCTTTTCAGAAAGTCCCTGCCCAGCTTTATCATAGGCCACCTTCAGGTACTGGAAATGGAACCACTAACAAGCAGAGAGGAAGGATGGAAGAAGGACAGGTCTTTGAATTGCCAAAACTCAGACAAAAAGTAATGAAGCCATCCTGAACCCATACATTAAGAAGGACATTTCTTCCTCTTAAAAATACATGGCATTCATAATTCATTGAATATTCACTATTTTAAGGTAGTCCAAAGATCTACACTCTGCAGGTCAGTGTATCAGTTTAGTTGGCATGACAAAACATAATCTGAAGACTTTCTAGAGGACTTAGTTCACAACTGTGTGTCATTAACCTTTCTCAGTCATCTCCTCTTTTGCCACCTTTATTAAACAATAATAGTCTTGTAGAACAAACATGGTATTCCACTTTCAGCAATTATAGCCTCTTAGTAAGGAATTTATACTACCTTCTGCTATAAAACTGCAATAGAAAATCCTGGCTCCAAACTTTACTAAATATAGCCATGATCACTTTTTGTTTATAACTTGCTGCTGGGTACTGCTGAAATACTTCGCTTTGGGCGCTGATAGTTAAGTGAGTGCACCGTATATAGTTCAAGACCTTAGAATACTGATGTACTGAGTTACCCAGGAAGAAAATAGGAAGACATAATAGCGTTAGGTTTGTCACCTAATATAGCTCAGGCATATTTATTACATTAATTAACTTTGCAGACTTTAATAGAATTTTATTTGGAAAGTTACACTTTATTCTACTTTCAAAGTTATGATGGTATTTACATGTTTGCAGATTAGAAAACAAGAACAGTTTGTCTGGATTTGATTCAAGTCTTTATAATCCTGTTATACACAATTTTCTCCCCTGCGTTCATAAAAAGCTGCAAGTTGATAAACATCGCTTACTTGGCACAGATCAGCCATTTTCCAGGCCATATACCTGAGAAAAGTACAATCCACAAACCAACTGCAGCAGGTATTTCAGGTCATAAAATGGAATATGTGTCTCCAACCTCCTCTAATAGAAAATGAACAACATCCCTTGCTAGGTACTATGGTTTATTACCATATGGTAGCTGACTGGGAAAGTGGTATACTCCTGGAAGATAAGAAGCAGCACAGCCCCTAAATGGCAGGGGCTCTGGTCAGTTCCATGGGAAGAAATAATGGAGTGGTGCTCTAGTAACCCCAGCCATTCATCTGTTCCACGCCTTCAAACTCTGAATGTTTATTCTGGGAACAGAGAAGGTGTGTATAGAATATCTATAGGATGTTGGGGCTGTATTTTCTTTATGGAACAACCTGACTAACCATGCCTTTTTCCCCTTGTTTTCCTGATTATTGACAAAAACTAAAAGGCAAAGCAGACACAGGTGTCTTCATTTCTCGCACCCTCAGAACAAGCAGGATGAAAGGGTGTTTAAGAGGCAGCTAAGTTGCTTACTTTTAACAACAGAAATACCAGTGGACATTACTGTGCCTGTCACGTTATCTAGAACCTTAACCAAACTTGAAATATCAATTTCTGTGTACTGAAGAGAAACTGAGACTGTTCAGAAAGCCATCCTGAAAAAACTTGACATTTTAAAATGAAAATATATTGCAAACACTATAATTTCTCTTTTCACTTCTCCCACAAATTGTTTATTCAGGCATATAGTGAATTAGATAGAAACTACTTGTGTACAATATTCTTTAGGGAATGGATTGACTAATAGGTTTTATCAGTTAATGGTATAATGTGTAATGTCAGATTTTAGATAATGTTCTACTTGTTAAAATTTTTTGTTACTGAATGCTTTTATTTTTTACTGTGTCATTCTCTGCTCTTCTCTTGGAGAACTAATATGGCAAAGATTTATTGTATACCTAGATTCAATGTACACATTAAGAGGTGCTTTTCCATCCCCACCTCGGAGCCTCCCAAATAATCTGTGAGTATGAGTTACTGTTGATATACTGTTTGTCAGATTTCTGGACAATGTAAAATATCAGTCTCAAAGCATCTTGATCCCTAAATTCTAAATACCAAACTTTTCTTAATTGGCTTTTATTACCTTACTGGTCAAACTGATACTGAAAGATGGAATACAAATGCTATGGAATTGTCCATAATATAAATCAACATATGTTCTGTACTGAACACCTTCCATTAGAGCTCACATTCTGAATTTACAGACTCTAGCATTTTTACTCTTCCTTTCAGGACAAATTTCAGGTGAATACACAAAGTGACATTTAAACTTATAAAATCATTAATCTACATTTTAACTAGTTGAAGTTTGACTTCTCTTCTGTTTGTTTTATCTTTTGGTTTAAGTTTTCAAGGTCATATTCAGCAGTTTCCAAAGGCTCGGCTTTTTGTGCAGCAAGTTACATGAAGAGCAAAATGATTATTTTGTAGTAGGAAGATGAATGTTAGATGAACCTTGACATATCACTTAGGGTATAATTCAGCAGTGAATTCACATCATCAGGATTTATCTGCTTTAGAAACTAAACAGTTAACCTAATAATCTCTTTTTATTGCTAATTTAGAAAAGATTTTTTTCCTAAGTACACTCTCACTTTTCTGAATTCACTGCATGTGACCTGCATCTTTTGTCCACTGCACCATTACCAGCAGCTAATCCCTCTTATTTATTGATAATTGGACAAAACTGAACAACATGCCAACTCCTGAAAAATGAGTGCCACTAAGGCCTCTATTCAGGTTTTCTTCCCAAACCACATTAGTTTCCAAGTTCACTTCCTTTGTGGAATATCAATGGGAAAAGAGTTTGCGGTTCTCTCATGGCTTAGGAATTCCATTAATTCTAACCTGCATGTTGCATATCCATGTGAGATGTAGGAATACGATGTACTTGGGCCCAAAATGAACACTTGTATAACAGGAAAAGAAAAACTCATTTAATGTTTTGCTAATCAATTTTGAACCTGCAATGTCCACTTGAAATCCAAAGTTCCTGGTTAGGGACATGTTGGTCAATGGGTAAGTGGCAATTAAGAAACCAGTATTTGGGAAATGTGACCTGGTCCTTAACGTTTTAATTACATTTTTCATCATTACTGTTTATGTCAAACAGAACCTGAATCACTGATACTTTGTCAAATAATAACGACAACATATGGGAGACAATGTTGAACTTCTTACAATCACATGTCGCTGGCAAACTTTTCTCTACAGATTTATATGGGTCAATTACTTGGTGCACAGTACATACATGCACACTGGGGAGAAGAAAACAAACAAAAAAGCTGGTTTAGGGAAAATCATAGTTAGCATTAGCTAGTAAGCTTTCTAAATTTGAGGTCCCAGTGAAAAAAGCTACTGTTTAGAAGCAGAAGCACCAGCAAGCTGTGCTGAACTTCCCCCTTTAGCAAAATTTTCTTTTGTTTTTCTTGATTTGCTCCATCTCTGTACAGCCTTTCAAATATCTAGCTATACTGATCTAAAGTCTAAAGATGAAGCCATAAGCCTCCCCACGCAGATACCAAGGAAAAAAATAAAATTCCTTGTGTGTCATTTGACAAGACTGTCTGTGTGTGAAGGCCCGTACTGGCGTACTCAAGCAATTTGGGAGTGGGTTATCTTTGGAGCAGGAGGTACTGCATATGGGCTTATTAGTCCTGTCTGTCAGGGCTATGCTGCTTTAATGTAGTTTTATAGCTTCTGCGTCACATGCTTATATCCTCGCCTTACAAGCTTACCAGCTTGCTCAGTGTGCGCCAGAGTGGGTCTAACACAGCCTTTATTGTTGGGTGTAGACATATTCCAAGAATCTCTGCTTGCCATTACTCAATTTGGGAAATGGATATGAGTAATTTTTCTGTAGTGAGGCTGGCTTTTAGCCTGGGAATTTAGGAAGCTGCATCACACAGTGATCATTCAGAAGCAGATGAAAAGGATCTTCTCCATCACCATATTTTTTTCTCTGTCAGCTTCTCTGGCAAGAAATCATGTCTCATTTATAACAAATGTTTTTTTAAAGAAAAAGTGGCTGTTCCCAAACATACAGTCTTGAATTAAGGAGCACAAAGAAACATTATTTACAGATGTGTGAAATGGAATAATTTATGTTTTTTAATCTCACAAATAATTTCAATCATATATTCAGTATATATCACCACTGTCTGTCAACTTAAATATCAGAAATGGGGAAGTATAATGGCTTTTCTTTTCATGTATGGGGGAGGGGAAGGGAATGGTATAGTTTGTGTTTGTTTATGGAGAAGCTGGAATGTCTCCGTAACACAGTATGCATGTCTGCAGAAACCAAGAGTCATTTAATTCTGAGAGAAGAGATACCGTCAGCAAAGATTAAAACAACACCAAATCCTAATAATAATCTCACAGATCCAAAGACATAAATATGGTCAAATTCTTCAGTTATTTTTTGTTCACAATCTTATTGATACCATTGATGGAGTTCCGTTAATTTCTGTAGTGATTCACACTGCTCTCATTGAAGTCAATGCAAGAAGAGAAAACTTTCTATCATATACATAAGAGAAAGACTAAATTCAAAACTATTGGTGCAGTAAACTTATTTTTAAAATATGTTTAGCAAATGAATGTTTATCTAATTTTAAATGTACAGAAAAATCAAAAGCTTAGAAGCAAGAGCTATTGCTGGATTAAGAACATGCAAGGAGTAATTATACCATACTTCAAAGTCAAACAAAATGCATGCTAATTATCTCTGACTTAAAAATTATGTGAGGAATTTTACTTGAACCTTGCAGAACTTGGCCCTTAATCTGACATGAAAACTAAGAATAGAGTAGTAAGTAGATTTTACCACAGGAAAAATTATATTTGAAGATATTTTGGAATCTGCATGATCATCCGTATCAACACAATCTCATAGCCAAAAAGCAGGTAAATTTTTTGGTTCACATCTTCCTATATCATCAACCTCTTGAACTGCCATTGCACTTCACAAAAAAGAGGGAAGATGTCACAGATGTGGCTGTGGAGAGTGGCCCCCCAAACTGCCTCTAATGTTGTACATAAAAACACTGAAAAGATTCAGTTTCTGCAAGCAGGCTAAGTGAAAGTTTAGCAGTGATAAACTGAAAATAACAATAAAAGAATCCATGAGGCCTCCTGGTTCTGTTTGTGGGTACACTGGTAATATGTGTCTGCAGGATGAGCATAGGATGTTTTCTGAAAGAGTAAAAATAAGACAAATGTTGACTTAATTGTTATTGTGGTCCACAGGAGAGTACTCTCTTCCACAGATAGAAGCTAATAAGTAACCCTTATTCAATGGTGAATATCCTCAAATGTACAGTGGCTGTCACTGATAATGCAGGTTCTTCACTTTCTAATGATGAAAATGGTGTCAGAAATATTCGATGTTATTAACTTCAGCCTAGATGGATTTAAAGGCTTGGTCACATTCAGGAAAGTTCCCCTCTTGTTCAGTTAAAAAATTATTACTGGTTTCAGTTTTGTTTTGTTTTGTTTTGATTTGTGTAAGAGTGCTGCTTTTAGAACATTCCCCAAGTATCTAACAGATACGCAGAATGGCAGTACTTGGTATAAACTTGGAAATGAGGTGTGTTCAAGTGAAGTAACATGGGGCCAAATTTAGCTGCTTTCTGAAAGGCCATAACATGGTAAACTGATTTGGGAAGTTACTAGCTGTGAAAATTTGTAGTAAAACATCTTGTATTTCTTAATTGCAGGCTTTTAAGTCCATAATTGACCATCTAGGAGATATTCAAATTGTATAAGTTTAAATATCTAGTTTTGGTGCCCAGCATAAACGATGAGCTTTCCAATAGTCCATGAAGAAACCTGAAAGCCTGAGTTTCAGTTTACCAAGATATTATGACTTCCACTAATTTCACCAGAGTGAACACCTCTCTTGCACCTTGATAAGTCATCAGTTCTTCAGGAAAAAATGAGTGCTTGCAACCCTTGATTGTGACTGTCAGTTGCAGACTAAAGGGAAACCTGAATGGATATACTTGTATATCTGATCAGAACCATTTCTGCCTGTAAATTCTGTCAGTCTATCATGCAGAATTAGAAAGAATAAATTCTAACACAGAAGAAGTAGCACAAAAGAAATGCTAAACCAGCTGGCTACTCCTCAAATACAAATATGGGCCTTTAACTTTTAACTTTTCTGTAATCTTAATTATACTGCAGTTTCTCTCATCCTTGGCATGAAGCCACTGACAAAGTCTCCTTTATATTTCAGCAACTTTATTTTCTCAGCTGTAAAATCTAGGTAATGGGAAAATACTATACTGCAACTGCCAAAATTGTTTTTCCTCCTAACAATGGAAAGACAAAGGGTTCACTAATCATGTGACATTTATCATTAATTCAATCGATTCTTGACAGAGAGTGAAGGTGGACTGTTTGATATTTAAAAGGACTCTATACTCCTGAGATATTCAATTATCCAAGGACCATTGCTAAATAAAAACCAGAAAAAACATTTTATAGAGACTGAAAGTTTCTCGAGCATAGTTCCTAGCTGCAACTTACCTTTAACCTTGAGTGTCTCTTATTTCCTCTCCCAGCAGCTATGAAGCCAAGAAAAATGATTGAAGGGTCCAAACTAGAGACACAGCAACTAACATAAAGGGAAACCAAAAATTATTTCAAATTCGGAGCTTAAAGAGTTAAAGAAGTAATACTATTTAAACAGGGTTGCAGAACTCTTATTAAAAATGGCAGTACTATAAATGTTCTAGTATTGTCAGGAATGTTCTGTTGGATGACACTATGCTGTGATTTGTACACACAGCGGACCAGAGCTGATGGGTGAATGAAATGATCCATAACCCTCACTGACACATTTAGAGCAGTTCAGCTGCACACAGAGAACAGTCCATCATTTGCACCCTTCTGTGAAAGCTGGCTTTACCAAGTGTTTCAATGAAATATGTGCAACTTCCCATTTAAATTAGTACCACATGAACCATGAAGAGCACCACAGGTATCTGTTGTAGTACCAGCCTAATGCAAAAGTGGCCTGTCTTGTAATGCTCTAACAGGAAAGACATACAACCATTCATCTGTAACATATTAAAACCAGAAGAAATAAATTACTCTATAGATGAAGAATTATTGCTTGTGGAGAGAATGTGCAAAGGTAGTTCTAAAAAGCAGCTTTTACTAAAAAATTATTGCAACAGCATTTGAATTCCTAATGCATATTAAACCTAGTTCACATAATCATAAATCATCATTTTTAAATCAAGAAAATCTGCTTGAAACTTTTTAAAGGTTTATTTTACTAGTTCAGAACTATTCTAGCCTTACCACTGAGGGAAGCACAGTAGGAGTGACTATAAGGGTGAAATATAAAACTTCACTATTTGCCAAGAAAAAGCTCTTTGGTTCTGAGTTTTTCAAATTTACTAAGAAGAGCTTCATAAGTATCCAAAAATGTCTTGTGAACATTCAGGTGACTAAAGACAATAGAATTCCTATGGATGGATTTACCCTCTTGTGCAATAGCTTTTCTTAATTTGTGTCATGTCATCTAGTCAGTTAGGCAGAAGTGTTAGAAAAAACAATGAATTTATCTGCATGCTCTAAAGTGTTTATATTAAATTAATTTTAATGGAAAAAATAATCTCCAAACTCTCATTTTAAACAAAGTAGGTAATGCTTGATAAATCGTGAGCTGAACACAAGCTACTGTTCAGGGTGGTGAATACTTAGTGTATTAATGGTAACGTGCAGAAGCACACGCACACATGTGTTTTGCTGTTGGATTAGGGACCAATACCAGTTTCGATAAAGAAGCAGTCCTACACTTAACCACTAGTCTAGATACATTTTATTCAGTGATAGTTCCAAATATAAAAATAAGGACAAATGGAGTTAGTATCTCCTAACCCAAATTTCCAAAAGCATGCCTTGAATTTCAACTACTGGTTTCTAAAATAGCCTCTGGGGAATCAGTCTTGTTCCAACTGCATCTGGTTAGAATAGTTCTGTCATTTGTGAAAATGAGACCTTTGTCTTCACTTCAAGTCATGCCTAGAAAGATGGCACCAGGTTCCACCTTTCAATAAAACAGGATATTTTGCACTGGTGTCTGGCCTATATGTAATAGCAATGTGATATATGTAATAGCATTAATGGATATTCTTACACTAAAATATTCTTAATGTGACTTAAAAAACAGAGTAGCTACAGAGAGAATTCTGCAGTAAGATACAAAATCTGAAATCTGCTTTGCAATACCAGCTTTGTCCTGAACTGATGGACACATGCTGTTTCTCGCTTGAAATTGTCCGTGACTGAAAAATGCAACTCTGACCTCAGGCATCAGGTCAAGACAAACATGAAGAGCATGTAGCAAGCTGCATATCCATTCAGGGAACAAGTTATTTAGAGAGATGCAAGGAGTACAGGCAAGAGAGGACCAAAAGAAACAAATCGGTCCTAGCTAACAAGTAGGTTGCTCATGCTAAGTAATGTATAACTTCCATGCCTATTTAATGAGTTCTTTTCCCCCATGAGTCTTAGGCAGTGTCTTTGAAACTCAGATGATAGTAGAAGACTGTCTCCTGCAATTCTCCTCAAGCCACGATCATTGCCCTTTTACTCATGGCTCTGTGGTCTCTCAGACACAAATGTAAAATAAAATGAAAAGAAATACTGTCACTTTTAGGTTGTGTGTAGTCAATTAAATAGAATACTACCATAAGATATTCAAACAGCCCAAGTTTGGAAGTGCTGCAATTTCATGAATGATATCTAAATAATCTGAAAGATCAAGAGTCATTTATAGCACTAATCTTGCTCTAGCAGCTACAAAATGTATGTATCATGAAACCTCTATGGTATTTCTATCTCTGCTTCACATAGAAGAATTTCAAACTCTAATATATTTACAATAGTTGTTTTTAGCCTCACATATTGTTTTATTACTATATGGGTTCATATCTGTACTTCATCTAAATGAACTAAATGATTGTGGTGGGCTGACCCAGTCAGCCGGTAGGCTCCTACCCAGTTGCTCTCTCACTTTCCCCCAATAATATGAGGGAGGGAATTGGAAGGCAAAATCAAGAAAAACTTGTGGGTTGAGATAAAAACCGTTTAAGAGGTGAACAAGAGGAGGAGAATACAAAAAAAAGTGATGCAAAGACAATCACTTACCAACTCGCATCATCTAAATAATGTCCAGACATTAAATGGTATGGAATATCTATAGCCATCCGGGGTCAAATGTCCTGGAATTGTCATCCCCGAACTCCCTGCTTGTCCCAAGTCTGCAACCTGGGTGGCAGCAGAGTGAGAAATATAGAAGCTCTTGACACTGTACAAGCACTGTTCAGCAGTAGATAAGACACTGAAGTGATATCACCATTTTTTTATCACAAAAATAAAGCATGCCACCATGCAGGCTACTGTTAAGCAAACTAGTTCCATTCCAACCAGACCCATTACAATGATTTTTTGTTGCAGTCACTATTTAAGAAAAGTCTCAGACAAAATTCCTCTTGCACTAACTGGAAGATTTCATATAAAAATTTCAGAAGTGTACCCCTATATTTCAGAATAAAAAATACATTTTATGTTGCTTTCTGTATTTCTTTCTTTTTGTTTGTGGATAGGACAATAATAATGAGTGTGAAAAGCTATACCAGTTTTGTCATTAAAACTCACCATCAGTATCATCGCAGAATCAATAAATGGCTGAGGTTGGAAAGCACCTCTGGAGATCAATCATCCAGTCCAAGCCTTGTTCAAGCAGAGGCAGCTATAGCAAGTCCTTCAGGGGTAAGTTCAGTTGGGTTTGGAATGTCTCCAAGGATAAAAACTCAACAATTTTGCTGAGGAATTTGCTGTCTTTCACTGTCTTCATAGTAAAAAATATTTCCCTTGTGTTTAGATAGGATTTCCTGAATTTCAATTTGTGGTCACTGCCCCTTGTTGGGTCACTGAGCAGAGAAGAGCCTGGATCTTTACTCCTTCATCAGGATCTTATACATGTGTATAAGATCCCCTGACGCTTCTCTTCTCTGGGCTGAGCAGTCCCAGCTCTCTCAGAGAGAGATTCTCCTGTCCCTTAATCATCGTATTGGTACTTTGCTGGACTGGCTTTAGTATCTCCATGTCTTTCTTGCAGTGCAAAGTTTAGACTTGGATCCAGCACTCCAGATATGACTCACCAGCACTAAGCAGAGAAGGATTACTTTCCTCAGCCTTCAGGTGATGCTTTTCCTAACACAACACAGGAGGCAGCTGGCCTTCTTTGCTACAAGAGCACGGTGTCAGGCTTTTTTTCTGCAGAACTGCTCTCAAGCCCCTCATCTACCAACATGTATTGGTGACTGAGGTTATTCCTCCCCAGATACAAGAATGGTCATTTTCCTTTGCTGAACTTCATGAGGTACCTGTCAGTCCATTTCTCCATTCGTGATGTGCCTCTGAATGGGAGCACAGCCACCTGGTGTATCATTCTCTCCTCCTAGTTTTGTGTCTGCAGACTTGCTGAAGGTGCACTCTGGAGCATCAACCTGATTGTTAATTAAGACATTACATAATATTGGCCCTCAGGGATTCGTATACCTGGTTTAGCCGCTCTAGTGCCTGGCCTAACTGGTCATGCCCTGGAGACCAGTTGGTGCCAGATGGTACAGAAGAATACACATGCACAAACACACACTGATCTCACAGGTAGTAAATATGAAAGTATTTGCTCACCATACAATTATCTGAGCAATTGCTGAGAGACAGATATTGTCCTAAGCCCGAGAGAATGAGTTTAAATTAATGCAGTTTATTTTCCGATAAGCTACTAGAATCAGACCTTGTTGCTGTTCTTAAAAATATATGATTTATCTCTAAATCAATGATGTGCAGTAACTGATTGCATGGAGGTGCATGTAAAGGTCTTGTGAATGCATTTTGCATTTTTCCTCTACATCAGTACACTTGTCTGTAACTGGACTGTGACAATTAGATGCATGCTTTCTCCAAAGGACTTAGGATCAAACTGAACTGTCAACTTCATCTCTGTCCTTAGTTATGATATAAGAGAGTATCATTATCCTCTTTTGGGACTGGAGCGACAATCTTGACAGCACCTGCCATAACCTCCCTTCTCCATTGTGCATTAACAAGGAGGTGAGACAAGAAAATCTCAAGCACGAAGTAAGTAAGAGGGAAATTAAAAAAAGAATTGGTTCCAGATTATGGAGCACTAATGTTCACTAGTTGCACTTTAACCAGAGCATGTGACAATCAACCTGAGTTGTGGACAGATTGTATCAAACTCCAACCTCTTGAAGAGTCTCCTTGAAGTAATGGAACCTGAAAGAATATTGAATTATTACATTGAATAAAAACCCTAAAGTAATACATTCCATGACATACTTACCATGAATTGTGTAAATAAAACCATCACTACAAATTGCAATATGTATTCAAACAAACTAAAAGCAGTTCAGGACATTTTTTTCAAACTACTTGTTGAATTCTCAATTGTACATTATATATAGGTGGAATTACTGATATACCTTACTAGTTATCTTGAACAGTTTCACTGGTTTTAGTGTAATTTTGCTATCTCTTTTTTCTGCACACAATTAGTATGGTTTTTTCTATGTTTTTTATGCTGTTAAAACGACTCACTATATTAGCTGAAATTTGCCCACTTGTAGTCCATTAAGTGAACTACAAGTCTGGTCTTGTAGGCGATTTGCTTGGATCACTTCAAAAATCACAATCAAAAGCTGATCAAGAATTATTTTTCAGTGTTACCAATTGCTGGCCACACTGCTGTATATTCATTGATTTGGAGTTATGACCATCTTATTATTTTTAAAAAGGGTCATAAAAGAACTCTCACTGGAATCATTGTTAGAAGACGGTACATATTTTTCACTTGGCCAGATCAGAGCACATTTCTATATCAACAAAGTCTGCTCAAAAGGCAGAATGCCATAATGATAATTCACTACAAACAAAATAAACAAGATGTAAGATTGGAGATCAAGCATTGGCAGCAAAGTGGCAAGTTTACAAAGGATGAGTTAGTTTTCCTTGGGCTCCTCTGTTGTTCAGTATGCCAAAACAAACAGCAAAATACACAAAAGCAACACACGAGGTTCTTTTTTTAACATTTTTTAATGTTTTAAAGAGTCAGTAAGTCAAGCAATGTGATAAGTGTATGTATGAAATATTGGTGTATGTGTTACTAGCTAATTGTCATTGAATTATAAATATATTGTTCACCTGTGATTTGAGCAGTAAATAATATTGATAAAACAGGGAAAATCCCTAACTACAGAACTTGTTCAACTTGCTCTCTTATATTGTATTTACAAGGTTGTATTATTTTGTGTTGTGTGATGTTGTATTTACAAAGAATTTTCCTAAACAGTATTCAGTGGGAAAAATAATTCATATTTGGAAGCAGACTTATTATCATCTTGTGGTTACTACCAAAAGCAAATCCAACTAATCACTTTTTAAAAGCACCTGCCTTCCTACATTGACTGACTATAGAGGGAGGCAAAGTTAGAACTTTAGAGTTGGTATCTACATTGTAAAAATAGATCACACCTAAGGTAATTTGTGTAGGAAGGATGTAAACAATAGAAAACTAGAAGGGAAGGAAAAATGGATGGAGACAGAATAAAATATTTAGATTCATTATAAATAAATGTGAGAAAAGGTAGATCTAAAAGATTATTTATTGGGAGGAGGAAAGGATACTTAAAAAAATATAATGACAATGGCATTGGGAGAAGAGTCTGCAGAAGAACAAAGAAGCAGGCAACATAGATGACAGCAGCTTGTATGTGTATATTCACTTTGTAGATGTGCTTGTATCTTAAGCATCCCCGGTAGTCAATGGAGAGCTAGTCAATACAGCCAGCAGGACCTAAAGAGCTTTTATCTGCTCCTATACTAGATGTCTGATTTCATCCAGACAAATTGCTTTCTGACTCCAGTGCTTAAGTCAAACAGCCACCTACCTCAGCATACCCTTTGTGGCATGCAGCAGAAGAGCATCAGGTGCAGAAGAGCATCAGTTTTCATATCACTGTATTACATACCTAGGTCCTGAATCATATGTACCAAGCAAGTATCTTGGATAGCACAGGTTATTTGAAATGGCTTTAGAAACATAAACATGATCAATCGGAGATCCATTTTACCAGGGACTAAAATAGGAAATGAGTCTATGCACGTAAATCTAGATGTCTGAATCTGGATCGAAATCCCTTTTCTTAAGTTACATCAAGTATAATTCAACCCCGTGAATTGAGAAAGGTTAAGGAGTCATAGGACCAAATAAAGTATGTCAGAAAGACTATTGGAATTACTGAGAAACTTGTATCTAAAAAGAAAACAAGCCCACACACTGAAGAAATATAACTGTAAAAGATGTGACTAGACACATTAAGAAAGAGTAATGCTATTTTTGCACAGTACAAGTTGTTTGCATGTTTAAATACAATCACAACTCTACCTATAAGCTATAGGGATCTGGACTTACATGTGGGTGGAAGATTTTGAGTTGTGTGGCATCATAAAATATCAGATCTGAAATACTTCAGCAGAATCTATTAACTGAAGAATAGAAGAGTTTGACTAATCATATATAAAAGTAATTCATAGCAATATAAATAGTAATATCATTATCAAGCAAAAGTAGAAGCAGTGTTACTTACCTTTTTATTCTGTTCAGTTTAAATTATACTCTTCCATGGTTTCATATACTCAAGATCATTATGTTTACAACATATAGCATTAAGAGGGCTATCAGGAAAGCTAGATGTTTTGGTAGATGTGATTGGCAGCTGGAATGAGGGACTAAAAGAATCAGATTTTTCTGATAAAATGATCATTGGAATGAAAGCTAAGGATATTGACAAGTGAGGCTCTAGGTATAAAGGTTAATAGTCACCTTTGATGAATGGATCTTACTTGGCATTATGTCAGGAAATAGGACACTGCTCCATTCAATACCCTTTTCAC
Source organism: Clamator glandarius (assembly GCA_033459285.1). Taxonomy (NCBI): domain Eukaryota; kingdom Metazoa; phylum Chordata; class Aves; order Cuculiformes; family Cuculidae; genus Clamator; species Clamator glandarius. The sequence goes on from JAUNZM010001433.1 coordinate 148,381, forward strand.
AACACAAATATTTTTCTTTGCAGCCATAACAGCTAGAAAACATTCTACTAAATAAAACAGCAATTTCTAAAAGACAACTCTGCACAAAGTAGATTGGTGACCTGTCATAACGCTGAGAAAGTGTCTTGCAATTATTGTCCTTCCACACACATGCACAAAAATTTGAAATTCACATTATTTTTTTAGCAGTTTGGTTAACATTCTTTGAAATACATATGCATCTATATTTTTTTTGCTAACTCAACTTATGCACATTTAATTGTCAACAGGAGTATTGTTATGAAAATGTTCAAGCACCATATCTGAGACCTTGCACTCCATTTGTCCTTTCTGTTCCTTCTCTGCTAAAAGTGTTTGTAATAGCATTTGGAGGGTAGGTATGATGTGTTAGTATATGCAAACTATTACTGATCACTAAAGAAATTATTTTAAATTTATTGTTTCCTGGTGTTGTTTGGTTTAGGATTTTTTTTTGTCTTAAGATTTAATTTGCTTACTTCTTTGTATTTCTAATCTAACACTAGTTGAAGAATGTGTATCTGTTATTTACAAGGCATATTTATCTTAGGATAGTTAGAACCATGTTGGAGAATAACATTTTCACATGCTTAACTTAAATTCAAGGAAAAAAAACCCTATTAAACACTAGCATAACCATGAAACTGTCATTTAATCAAAGTATAGTAACAGGAATAACTGCTAAGTTGCCTAAGACAGTAATAGCTTCAACAGAGGAAGAACCCATGTGGTTCCATGAGTTATGCTAAGCTGTATTTTATATACATCTGGAGAACAAAAGAAAATTAGATAACAAAGCTGAATTGCAATATTTTGCAAAACACAAAATAATTGTGGACTGTACATACTTAGTTTAAAAATATGTACAAACCATAAAGATTATTCTTTTATACATCTGTTCAGTATGCTGTGCTGTGATGCTGCCTGCTTTAAGCAGACTTGCACATGAACTAATGGCAGTACAGGAGTTTTTAAAATATAATTTATATTTCTATATGTCCTCATAGTTCAATTAAGTTATTATCTAATCTTTGGTTTAAGAATTATTCACTTTCAGCAGATTAGAATGCTTTTGATAGAGTTAGATTGTTCAACTTACGTTTCTAAGAAACTTGGTTCCTTTTTTACTTTGCTAGAAAACTGGAAAATGTCAGACTTCATCTAGAAAACTCCCACATAGTTAGATTTTCTGTAAGAAACTGTACTACTGTGTAACTTATTCTTACAAAATCCATGTACCTATTGAGGCAGAAGAAAGGATAACACTTCCTTTTCATTCTTTACTGGGACTTAAGAAATATATAGTGCTGTAAATACCTAAGACAACTTCAGACACCAAACTTTGATCTTTCATCAAAATTTCAGTGGTTATTTGAGGGCCAGAAAAATTCTTTCGTATGTTGATTAGTGTGCTAATGAAGGTAGTTTCTTTAGCCCATTGTAAAAATGTTATGGGTAGAGGTAAATCTGTTCTTAGTCATGATCACTGAACATACACTAATATTGGATGCAGCTTGGTTTATGGGTTTTTGAGATTTCATTAAGTGCTTTGAAGAACAGATCATTTAAATCTAGCATTAAGATCATTTTCTTGGGCCTTAACTGTGAAATTTTCTTATTCTGTTACCAGTGACATCTTTGTGATTTTAATTGGCCCTTCCGTTTTCTTAATCTGCTGATAATAAAGCCTAACTAACGTTACATAATGAATATATAAAATATTTATATAGTATTACACAGTAATAATTTAATCCCAGGACTGTGAAATAGTCTACAGTGGTAAATCTATTTCAGATTTTCTAGGATTAGCAAAAGTAAAAATGCCTTCATTAGCAGGCAGAAAGATTGTTATTTATTATTAATTTAAACTATTTTTGCTTATGTAAATCTTATGTATATATTAATGTTCCTTCAAAATACTAACTGAAGAAATGTAACTCATACATTTTCTAAAGTTTAATAAATATAAAACAAAACAGATCAAACCATTATGTCTTCTTCAAAGCCATCTCTAATTCAATAATGAAAGTAACATTATAGCAATATTCATTAAACACTTACAGGTTATTGACCTCCATAGCTGAACAGAACAGAGGCAGTCAGCCTTAAAGGACAAATATATCTTAATTTTTGTCATGGGTGGATTAATGGCTTGCCTTTATTGATAACATTTTCTATTCAGCTGTACGGAGGACTTACAAAATGAAGCACAACAAAAGGATTAGAAAACAAAGAAATAATATGCCTAGCTGGACACACCATTTATTCCATTTTTGATTGCTCAATTAGCAGGCACAAGGCATTCCTTTTAATATATTTACTCAATGATATTTAAGATTCAAAGTAAAATATAATTTAGTGATGCTGTGAAAATCAGCTATGATGCATTTCCATAAAAATGACTGAACTGGCAGAGTGGATTAAATACTAGAGCATTTTGGAAGATGACACTCTTGCAAGATTTTGCATTTACATTAACTGGATAGTGTCAGAAATTTGTTTGCATTTGGGGATTTTTACTAAAAAGGAATAGTAAACAAACATGTTACCATTGAGATTACATGGTGTGCCAGCATACATTTTTTGTAATTTGAAGAAGCATCCCATAGAATCCTTACTTTTATGACGCAAGTTTATTAAATTTTAAGGTAGACCAAGATGGATTTTATTTAGTACTATATTCTTTCCTGCACTTATTATTAATTTAGAAAATTATTAATTTAGAAAATGTTACCTGCTACAATCAGTATATTAAAAGCTGTGGATCTGTAGGTAAATTTTTTATCATGGTTAAGCATATTCAGTATTCTTTTAAAATAAAAGCCTTTATATATAATTGTTTCCACTAAGGATGGTCTCACTCAGAGTTGGTGACTTCACAGTGAAGCTGATGCCTTCACAACTTCACCCTTTCTGTCACTTCCATGTCAGCAAAATTTTTTCAATGTTTTTGATTGTTCACTGAATTATCCAGCTTAGAGACATTTATCTTTACAATTCTGTTTCTTTTTGCTTATAGCCATGAGGAGATAGACATATAGCAGATAGAAAGCTGTGATTTTAGTGCATAGATACCATGTTGGTGAGTGATAGCTCACATCAGTATCTACTGTTTGCTTCACTTTATATCAGTGAATACTCAGTGTTTACCGGGGAATTTGATGATCCAAAACCCATTAAATTCTGTCATAAATACATTTGATAAAGATATGGAGGGAATTGTGTAATGGTAGCATCTTTTTGATCTGATTCTTCCTTAAAATCACAGTGAAATGTTTTGACATATCTTATTGATGTTGAAAAGCAAGGAAGAGTTAAATAACAAAGTTAAACCTTAATATCCCTGATTTTGTCTCCAAAGTAAAATTCTTAAATTTATCTGAAGAAGTTTTATTAGAAATTGCATTTCTATATTTTAGAATAACTTTTTAAATTTTTATTATTTAGTTTGATTCTTATGTACAATATACTGAGAAATATTTTCAAAATAGTTCTTCAGTCGTTGATAAAACGTAGTGTTTGGTACCAATGATGGCTAAAGTAATGCCAAATCATTCTGAAGTTCTTAGGATAAATCAAGTCTATTAGTACCTTACATATACTAAGATTTCTAAAAATAAGTTATTATTAATATAACATTCAGTGTTTCTGGAGTTTCTACTGCTGGTTATAGTGATAGTGTATTTGGTCATAAGCATTGAGATTCTCCTTTCGCATCACTCACTTTCATTTGAGATTAATAGAGCTGTTTCTATTTCAGTATTAATCCATGTTAAAAATTATTTTGAATTCTCTTGTTGTCAGTAGTGTGCATGATGGAGGAATAGTCTCAGAATAAGCTTGGTTTTAACAGCTTCTCAGTAACAGGTCACTTGGCAAAGAGCCCCATGGAACTTGGTGAGGAAGTAGTGGGGTCAAATTTAAGTCAAATGGAAGATAACAGGATCAGCAACATGGACACAGGCTACACATGATAACCGATCACAGAAATGCAAAGATCTCTACAACATCATTCTTCTAATTTGCCTATTTTGTTAAAAAGCAACTAAATTATGGTTTCCATCATGAAAAGGCAAATTATAACCTCTTAAAAGCTGCACTTGTAAGGAAAAATTCTTCCAAACTGTTTGCCAGAGCTGTGTAACCTGTTACAGTCATAATCAATGTCTTGAAATTAATGCTTTCAAATATTATTGCAAGGTGATTCTAAAACAGAGCGTTTAAACCAATGACACTGCCAATGAAGTAGGAAGGTGGTACATAGTAGCATGCATAAGACTAACATCGAAATGTTTGTAATGTAAAAGTAAGATGACTTCTCTAATGTTCAATAATCTTCTATTGACTATGTTCAATAGTCTTCTACACTAAGAATTTCCTTTAAAAATAGTGACAATTATGATTTTATATTGCCATATTTAAAATAAAATCACTTATTGGTTGGGGACTCAGGAGGATTAATAGACATGAACATACACTCTCATTGAATTTAATGAAATACACAGTCACATGATTTAGAAATCATTACAAATAAGGTGTGGACAGATAAACTAGAGTGCAATCATTTCAATTGCTTTATAAAACAAAACTAGCCTATCTAAAATTAATAAATGTGACTAAAACTGTTGTAACATCTTGCACTTAATGAACTCTTAAAAAAAATCAATACAGGTGTGTTGATGGAATTTACTCAGACAGGAGCTTGGTTTTAACAATGTGCATAAATTTCATACACATACTTTTTTATCTTCAGGTATACTTATGTTTAGAACTACCTCTGAAGTACACTGCTTTTGGTATACAACAGACAATGTCCTGTTATGACTCTTGCCTATCTTTCTCCTTAAAAGTCAGACTGTGCTTACCAAGTTTATAATATGTGATTTACTGAGAAATATTCATATTTCCAACTTCAGGTTGCTTATACAAGGTATTGAGAACCACTGTCCACAAAGTATAAAGAGAGGCTAAGGTTATTAACTTAGATGTAGATAGTTCCATGGTAAACATCTATACTTAATGAGATGAGTCTCACACTTCCAGGCTAATTGAAAAGCTGCCATTCAATGTGAAATACACTAATTTTCTCTTATGTATTTGTGGAAGATACCGTAAGTAAATTAGCTAGATGAGACACAGTATCTGTGTTGGCAAATATAGAAAGTACTAATGTGAAAGGCTTGGTGACAGCAGAGACAGTATATCAAGATAAATGAACTTTTCATCTTGTCCTGCCAATCATTGTGTTAGTCACGGCCAAAAAATTCCAGGTACAGGAGATGGTACATTACAGAGCAGCCAGGTAATGTGAATTGTAGCACAGCCACTTCTTTCTTCTTTGAACATGAATAACTTCCCAGTATAAACACTGGAAGAGTCACAGTAGGGATGTTTGTCTCTTTGAGATAACATATCAAAAGGATTTTCCCAGGGAGCAAATACTTAAAGAAAGGGATTTTGAAAAACAGAAGGGAAGAAAAGTAGAGAATTAGCTTTAACCTTCCCTGAATGAAAGCAAACCTACTGATTTCCTCAGACACACTTTATAAAAAGTTGATATAGCAAAGCAGAAGGCACTGACAGAAAGACATAAAAACAGTTTAGCAACTTTTCTAACAAGACACTGTATATCCATACTGGTAGTTTCAGCACACTATTGACTTGAAAAAAGAACCAAATACATTCTCAGTTATTCTGAAGATACAGAAATTTAATGTGAAGCTTACTGAATAAAAAACTAGAAGATGAAAACATTTGTAGGTACGCAGTTTGTTTGGAAAACTTCATGTAGAGAGGTAATACTTTTTACATAATTAAACAAGTTTTTGTTTGTTTTTTTTTTTTTATAATGGACATTAATTATCATATAAGCTCTGCAATGATACTATTTGCTAAGTATTTGCTAAGTACTAAGTTTGACCAAACACTCATAAACAATACTTTTGCCAGTTTGGGGAATTTGGTTATATCCCAGTTTGTCCAGAATGTAGTACCTCATCCTGTCACAGTTCAGCCGTAGCCCAATCTGGCAGCTAAAACCAAGCAGCTGGGCTCTCAATTCCCTTCCCCCAATCCTCAGGGGAAGGGAAATGAATGGAAAAGGCTTGTAGGTTGGAAAATAAAGCAAAAATGGCTTTAAGGAAATAATAATAATAACGTTAATAATAATAATGAATAAAATACTATTAATAAGAAAATAATGAAATATATACAAATATATGAAATTGCATCCCTCTCGCTCCTCAATAACTCGTATACAGAGTACATTTATGTTTCACACGCGTAATACACACTATTCAGCTTACAACCTTCAGGAAAAGTTCCAAACAGAATTTCCTAAAAGGAAAATAAATAAATAAATAAACTTAATTCTAAATGCAAATTTAGGCTGGCAGAACCATTTGACTGAATTTGAAGATGATTTCATGCTTTTAGAAATATTGGGAAGGTCTTTTATCATATCAGGAAAACTAACTTGATTGTGGCATTTTCTTTGTGGTTACACAATATAAATTTTTATTATTTCCCTCTTTAAAAATAGTCCATTTGTTGTAATAAACTATGACTGATTATGTGAGAGAGAGTTTTTATTTGAGATTTTTAGCAGTAGAAATACAGTTTTACAGACTACAAGATGAATGGAAGTTATCTGAGCATTGTAGCTGTCTCTTGCAGTAGCTTGGAATTTAACTAATCAGAAAGACCCAAGAACAGCAGCAGACAGTGCAGTAAACAGCATCCAGTGACTTAACTGTGTAAATGGAGATATAAATGACTTATTATTAACTAAATGCTCTTATGATAGTTCTCTAAGAATATCAATATTGCACTGCATGATACACAAATATTAATACATGTCAGGATTTTTTAAGAAAAAAAAAGATTAAGAATGAAACAGGAAGCTGGCTTACATAGTATCTAAATTTATTGCACAAGCTTATCTACAGTGTACTTTGCAACATATGTCCCCCAAATAAGGGATCCTATAGAGCTGAAAAGGTATCACAGAAGTTGAACAAACTCATTGTTTCCATGTAAGATGATACTAAATGTATTTTTCCTTGAATGCTTCCACTTGAGGAGGGACTTAAGAGGAGATTAAACATTCTATAAATTCTTGGTTTGGAAAAGAGGCACAAACAGAAGGTTTACAGATTTCTATAAAAGGTCTGTCCAGGTTCTGAACCCTTTCAATATACATAATTAATGATAACAGAACACAGAGGTAATGAAAAAAATGTAAAAAACCACACAAACAAACACACACCCTAACAGATTATTGAATCTGCATGTGAAATGAAACTGGGAGTGTGTGAAATATATAGGAAACAGACTTACAATTTGGTATAATCATTGCAGATTAGAGAAATGGTTTTGGAAAACTGGGCCAAATCCAACAGGGACAAGTGTGAGGTATTACAAACAGGCAGGGGTAATCAACTTCACAAACACAGGGTGGGGAACATCTGGCTAGATAGCAGTTATTGGGAAGAGATCCAAGGGATAGACCAGACTGCAGTCTGAACATGATCAAAAATACCATACTGTTCTGAAGATGGCAAACTTCATACTGAGATGCATAAGTGGAATACATCTTTCAAAAAATATGAGGAAATCTTTCAGCTTTACACCACTTTGCAGAGCCTTAGTTGGAGTACTCTGTCCAGCTCTGGTCAACATACTTCATGACCCACATCAGAGGGAGAACAGGAAACAGTAAACAGTGATACATAAGAGAGATAAAAAGATGACTGGTGAAAAAAAGAATGAAAGATTCAAGCTGTTTAAATTAAGAAACACTGGAAGGATGAAGGCTGGAGTATGTAAAAAGCTTCAGAAAAGAAAAAGGCAATAATCAGCTCACTATGCCCACTGTCAAAAGACAAGAATGAATGGACTTAACAGTAAGAGAGACCAAAATTAGATGTCAAGAACAACTTTGTAATGCTAAAGAACAGCTTGACTTAGGAAGACTGCGGAGTCTCTATCAGTGGAAGATTTTAAAAATAAATTAGGTCTACAGCTGCTAGGAGTCACGTGGGTTCAGCTGATACCAGAGATATTCTGGGTGATCACTTGACGTCTCCTCTCATCTTGTGTTTGTATGACAGCATGACTGAATGACCGTCATGACAGGTATGAATATGGTATGACTGTCCACAATAGAAAAATAGACTAGGTAGGAAATTTAACAGGTAAAGCAAGCCTGTTTACTGTGGTGGAATTCAACAGAGGAAATCATAACCACAGGGAATTGAAAGTAACTGGGCACATTCATAGGAAATGAATATACAAACACTTTTGCAAAGAAACTTTAATGCAATTTCCCTCATGGAAGTTTAAAAATCATTGGTTTTCAGAGTCTTCAAGAGTTTACTAAGAGAAGAATCTCAATGAGAAGGAGTGTCCTTCTACTATAATTTTCTTATGGTGTCCACTGATACAACAAGACATTGACTTGTTTGACCCAGGATGCTGACATTACTACAAAATACCTTTCCACAAGCATCTTTGATTTGCACAGAGACTCTGGTGAACATTTCTAAATAAGGGATACATTAAAAGAAGAAAAGGTTTGTTCACAAAGCACTTAACAATCAAAAAGCAATGTGTGGGGCGTACATCCACTGCATAATTTACTCACAATTAGTTATTAAGTCAATTCTACTGAAGGACCTACTTTTTTCCTAGTTATATAAAGATTTTTTTTTATGACAGCCATGGACACAAACGTTGCCTCTGACTGATGCTTCCCTTACTGTCATCTTTGCCTGCGAAGTCAATTCAGGAAGTACTTTTGCTTTCTCACTGATCTTTGATTCAGAGGTGAATGACAACTTTAACCATACAGCTAGACCAAATGCCTCAGGATGGCAAGGGTAGAAGGAAAATTGTATTTTTAAATTAGAAGGACAAAAATTGCCCACAGCCAAGTTATAGACTATCACATAAAGAGAAACCTTGTCATGTGGAATAGTAGCATTCTAGTTTCAGGACAAAAGCAAGATAAAGTTAAGGACATTTGAAAACAAAGGTTTGAGCAAAGTGACTCATGCACTGATAAGCAAGATAAAAAGATAAAACACTGTAAAAAGTAGAATGTAGCTAAAACACACAATGCAACATTTAGTTGACAGTTATTCCTTCTTTTTAAAAATTATTTTCTCTTTCTTTTCTTTGTTTCAGCTTCCCTTTCCCTTCTAGCTTGCAGTCCTTTGTTCTTTGCTTTTTAATAACTAGCACTGATTTAGTTATCTAGGTCATTCATTTACCTTGAATTGTTTGCTGTAGTACAACAAATAGCAGCTGAAACCCAAGAACTCCTGTTAACTTTTCTTACATTGCTGAAAATGGTTTTATAAAAAAATGCCTTAAATATTTTTAATTGCTTAAAAGGTTTTCACTTTAAAATTTGAAATGAATTTAATATGAATTGTAAAAGTCAATGAGTTGCTAAAATGTGTGCAGTCTTTCTATTCATTAGGCAGTGTGTTTTCACGTTTCTCTGTTAGCATAAGAAAACTCTGAAAATTCAATTAGTTGAATTAATGCAGTGTGCAAAACAGCACACAGAAAATTTCCCCATCCTTGATGGCATGTACCACTTTTGCCCTATTATGTGACAGAGTTAAACTATGACACAGCTTCTTTTAAGCATTCATTTTCAAATCTCTGTAAGCAGAGTGATGCTTGACAGCAGATAGAAGGCAGCAGATAGGAAAATGACTTGCATTTTGCTAAACAGGACTAAAGAACAAGCATGTTAGAAGAAATATGAGATAACGGGAAAGTCTGTATGTTAATATCAGCCATGCATTTTTTATATGATCCATACAGAGAAGTAACTTCATCTTCTCATAACAGGGATGGGGTTATTTTCAGATTCTACTGGACAGGGAAAATGTAATCTTCTTACAGATGTGGATTACTACAGTATGGTATATATCAGATTGCCATATTAGAACATTTATATTTAGGTTAGGTAGCAAAGAAAGCCATCAATAGCTAGATAACTGGTGTGAATGTCTTAACTTATCTCATTTTACACAGATATCTCATTACCTTGTGGTCCCCTTTCATGTGGTCTTCAGCCATGCTGTGTTATCAATCACATACAGAAACATGTATGTATAAGCATTTATCTCCATGTATGCACATACATAAAATGAAGTTCAATAAACACCACCTGCCTTGTGTTTGTCCAGCTCCTAATACAATTATCTCTATGTACAAAACCAACTGAAATAGTAAAAGTTTCTGTTCCTTTGCCCAGTACCCACCCTGTACAGAGCTTGTTATTGCAGTGACTGGTGGATGAGAGAGATTTTCTGGTGCTAGCTCCTTATTCCAGCTTTCATCACTTTCAGTCAGGCTTGTATATGTTTAAGTTGACTTGCTTCAACATTCAAATGATATTTAACAACCTTTCTTTTTCAGACTACTTCATGTGCTCAGTATGTTGATAATACTTGATTTTTCAGTTTGGCACTGTGGTTCAAATCCCTACGTGTGTCTTTTCCTTCAGTCATTCTCCCTCAGGTAAATGCCTTGATCACTGGGCTATGACTGCGGTACCGCTATCCAACCTGCAGACAACTAGAATCCCAGAAATGTGTAAATGCATCAGTGTTCAGTGCATGAGGAAGTAGTTTAACTCTTCAGAATAATACTGGAACTGCTTTAAATGTGCTACATAATTTACCTACAAAAAAGCAACAAGACCAACTATTTGTATTTTCAATACAGAAGTAGATCATTTTCAACGCAAAAGGATGTGGACTTTCTCATGTGACATGAGACAACTCTATAAGATTAGTAATAAATTGTACCTTGACATTCAGTCAGTTTGTTAAACTTTTTCTTGGAAGAAAGGGTTGTTGACTAGAGATCTTTAAGCTTCTTTTAACTGTGAGAGTTTTCCAACTTTCTTGTCAGCCTATGTCTATCAAGCATCCGTGGCTTCTATGCATGTATATAGATGCATTAAATGCAGATTAAGAACATCTTTTACATTGGACAAAGACAACTATATGTTCTACAACTGCTAAATGCCATCAAATGTGTGTTCATGAGAATGATAAAAACTTGTAAATGTTATTCTTAGATGTAGAGATACTTCTTTCTAGTGGGTTTTAGAAATCCCCACCACACTTCTGTCATTAGAAGATAGATTTTTCCTGTATACTAGTTTCATTTTCCATCAGCATATTTATTAGTTCCAGACACCTCACATTTTATTGACACAGGAAACACCAACATAATGTTGTCTTTGTGTCTCTCTTTGCCTTTAGGGTATAGATTACAAGATGTATTCTACTTTATTTTGTTTCCTTTGGAAATGCTCCTCTGTATTTTGTCACACTAATTCACAGGCAGCTTGAAAGCATGCTGTCTTACCTATAGCACCCTCAACCAAAGACTTGAATAAGATGTGAGCTACTTAGGAATAAATAATGGTGAAATGACACCACAATCACTCAGTAAGTTGCCTGTCTTTGATACCACCTCCCATTCCACAGATGTCCTCTGCTTCCATTGCACTCTTCTCTGTTGCACCTCCCACTTATATTCTCCCTACTCTTCTCCTTACACAGACAGTAGATTGAATTGCCATCCTTCTCTTGTGCTGGACAGAAGAACAATGCTGCTTTTCTTTAATGCTTACTTATTAATATGGGCATGCCCTCGTTTCTCCCCTTTTGCTTACTCCATTAGTAATACCTCCCGAAGATATTTTTGTGTTCAGCTGCAGCGGGGTCCCACTGTTCCACAGCTGCAGGTGAATGTTATACCCACAAACACACATAAATGTGCGCACATACAAACATACAAGAAAACTGTAGGCCCAAACATATCATTATAGTGGACATTTAAGTTTTCCAAGGCCTTAGAGAGCTGGTCAGCTGCAGTTTATTAGAATGATGTTAGAACATACCAGGTGACAGTTTTGCACTAGAACATTTTATTTAAGCTAATCCAAATCTCATAGGATAAGGTCTTATCTACGAACTGATATCAGTTATCAGTGGCTAACACCACCTCCAAAAGTTATTTGGACATCAATAATCTGCCTTTGGATTTTTTGCAATACATAGGTGTTAACTTGACCATGTCCTCATCATTTGTTTGCTATACAGGAAAACCTCCTGTCTGATTGAGGTCCAACTAAATATAAATTTCCATACTTGTACATAGTTAATAAATGTGGCTATTTGGAATCCAGAAAGGTTAGGATTCCTTGTATTCTCTGGGGTTACTATAGGTCCCAAACCAAAAGTACAGTGGAGTGAAAATGGCAGGCTGCAGACTTGGAATGATAAGATACCATATAGACTGATAAAAAAGGATTAAAATCCTGATTTTTGAGAATATAAAATTTTGTTCTAACTCAGTTGAAAACTGGATCTCCTATACTGAGAGACTGGCACACTATGCAATCATTAACAGTAATAAGAAAAGCTGTCAACACTGTTTAATGTAATGGGAGCTGAAACCTATAACTTGTTCCCAGTCAAAACCAAGCCCCATCACAACATCAGACAAATCATTTGCTGTGATTGTTGATATTTCTTTCAAACTGTGTATTCTTAACCCACTGGTCATTCTGTTCTTCTATGGATGACTCTGAAATGAAAATGGAATACAGAGAAGTAAATGAAAATGTTAAGAAAATTAGCAATCCATTGCCATTTTCAAGGGAGAGTGAATGATGATATACAGAGCTGGTGACCATGTTCTATGCAAAGTAAGGTGATCCAGAAATAAACATTGATTGTGGCCAATTACCACTGCAAAGCATGCAATATGACTAACATTTTTAAAGGGATCCCGTAGCTATTCGAGAACTACAATAAGAACATACTACAATTGTCTGTAGGAAGCTAAAAGGCTCAGGTAGTCATTAAAATTCAGAAGTCACCCAAGAACTGTGCTTTTTCTGCCCTGCAAGGCATCCTCAATTCTTCAAGAAATTTGGCATACGTAGATATTCGTTTTCTTTTTTTTTGCAAAACAACATTCACATTGGAAGGCTAATTCAAGAGAATTTCAGATTCATCAGTTTGCAGAAATGCCCAAGGAGTATACTGTAAAACAAAGGAAGGGAATAAGCCTTAAATGGAAACTGATTTAGAATCTCAGAAGTTTTAGAAAAAAAATCTTCAAAATGAAAATGTTGGAATATTCATCTGTTTTAAGAAAATGTAAAGTGGAGATTCTTGACAAATCCCGGATAACACTGAAGTACTGAAAGAAAATAAAGACAGATCCTATGCAGATGAATTTGCTAATCTGAAGAGTGCAGCCTTAAATTGCTTAACAACCAATCAGCCCAACCAGGAAAGCACTTAAATTAATACCTAATCCCAATCCCCTACAATGTGAAAGCCCACCTGAAAAGTAATTTCCACAAGTAACTTTCTATTGAAAAGAAAGAAATAAAAACCTGCAGGGCAATATTTGGCTGACCAAATACATAATTGATTTTAAAATCAGATTAATTGTGCTGTATCAAAGACTATTTATCATGGACTATAAATAAAACCTAGATCACATATGGTTGCCTATATCAAATATTTCTTTAGATGAACATTATCTGAGGTGTTTCAGAAGTTTACCAAATTTTTGTTATCTCCATCAAAATAGGAAAAAAATCTGATGATCTTTCATGAAAATCTATCTTTACTTCAGCCAACTGGAAGTTACTGCAGGATAAGTATGTGCAAATAAAATTTTACTATGACTCAGCTTCTGCATGATGCATTTCTTTTATCCCACAGCAGCTTGTTCCTGTGTCAGTGACCTAACACAGGACAAAGAAAATTAGTGTCAAGGATGTCACAAAGCACCATGAAGATAACATCTACCTTGAGAATAGAAGTGCTGAGCTACTTAGCTGCTGCTGAGCAGGAAAGGTTGTCAATAAACCTACAGAAGGAAATGGAGATATTATTCCAGGAACTTATTGTGAAGTGCTGAACCATAGTTTGATAACACAGTTATAATTTTTGTGTACTCCTTCATTTCAGAGAGAAAAGAGAAAGTGGTGAAAGGGAATTTGGCAATACAGCTTTAAATATTGTATAATCCTTTAGCTTGCTACCTCTGTTGGCAGCCAAACAGAAGTGCATAGAGTCAGAAACCTCAGCAAAGGGCATTTACAAATATTTAATAAACGCAGTTACTTGGAATACAACTCTACAATTGTGCTGTCCCTACAGACCTCAGATTACAAAGGCAAGGGAAGGGAAGCGCTCCATCTTCCATACTGTGACCCATTCCTCCTTTCTAGTTCTTGGCAATATAATTAGCTTCTTCTTCTCTACTGTTCTAGCCCAGTCTATGGGGCTGGACACCTCTGTGCTATTTCTTTTTCTTCTTCTGAAGCTTCTTGACTTCTTTCTCTCTGTACTCGATCCTCAACAGACCTAGCTACTTCGATGATATTGTGGGTTGACAGCCAGAATGGAAAATAAGAAGAAAGAAGCCTACTGACAAACTGGCTTTTTTTTTTTCCTCCAAAAAATATAATATGTGTCATCAGTGGTTTTGATGCCAAAATCCTTGTGCAATGAACACAACTGGCATGAACATTTGGATGCCTCCCAAATGCAGATGGAAATGTCAAAGAAATGATGGAGGTAATATTGTCATGAATTGAATTATTCCACAACCAATATCTGTCTCAGAAAAAAAAAATCTCTCCTAGGTAGCTAAAAAAATAATAAACGTCATAAGTAGATCATGACCCTGACAAGTATTCATAGTCAGCTGGAAAAAAGAGGTTTTAAACCACAAGAACGGCAACAATTAGGCAGTATGCAAACTAAGTAATGATAAGAACATTCAGCAAAACGTATGGATAGAGCAGGGAGGTAATCTGAAAGCTAGGTGTCAGAAATATGAGAATACTTGTAAAGCACAGGAAGAGTAAATAAGGATTATTGTTCTATTCTTGACTGTATGGGAGACTTTTTTTGTGAGGCCAACTGACAGCTCAAGCAGGGACAACTCAGCTAGGCATAACAACATAAGTGAAAAACAGATATGGAAGTTATGCATTAAATGCTTTTCCATAATGTTTAATGTACACAACTATGTTAAACTCACAATTTACAGTTATTTATTAGCCTTTAAGTCTACCAAACAGGACAAATAAACTTTGTATTGGTACTTTGCTATTTTTTTCTGTCATGGGACCTAACATGTGAAGATGTTTTCCCTACAAAATTATGGTAAACATGGAAAACACACCTACAGATTTACTTGCATCTGGAGATCATAGTCATGGAATCTGTTGCTGGATGAAACAGAAGATAATAGTTTGGAATTATGAACCTTGGCATGAGTCACAGAAGTTGGAGAGTGGACAAATTTTAAAACTTCTGTGCCTAAGCAAGAAGCAAGACTGAAAAATATGAAAAGACTTCATTTTTTGTTTCTACAAAAAAGGAAATCATTATGAAAATCTGTGGACATTTTGATGCAAAATCTGTTCTGTGTCTGTTTAGGAAAACTGTAAAAGATCATGACATGCAAATTAAAAACCAACTTCTATAAATCTCATAGTTCTAATGTGAAATCAGAGTTATGCAGTCCCTCCATCCACCAAAGAGGCACCGGTCAACAATACAACGTTTGGCCTGACTGCCATCCTGCTGAATTTCTCAGTTTACTCTAGTAAAGAAATTTAATTACACTGGAGTAAAACTAATGCAGGACTAATAAATGGAAAAAATGATTCAAAGCAATTTGGTGCAGAGAAAAATAACAGCAGCTTGTATCTTTGGTTATGAGCATTTGAATAGCCTGAACAACAAATGTGTGATGGGGATGCTGCTACCAAACAAATACATTTTTTCTTGCTTTATTTAGGACGTGTGTGCTATCAGGTAAGGAGTAAACAGGATTAAAAATAGTCTGATGTATATGTAACTCCACTTAGATGTACTGTTAAGAGCACCTAGCACAGATATCTGCACGGATGTTTTGTGTGTAACTCAGTTTCAGAAAAGCCCTCCATTGCCTGTAAAAACAGCAGACACCATAGCTCATGTCACCCAAGGGCAGACACCAGATTTACGTGTTTAATCCATGAAGAATATTCCACCCTTTCTGTATACTATTGTTGTTCTATTCCAGCAACTGAAATGTTGTCAGGAGAGTTCTGTAATAACTGTGTTAAGAACATATTGCTCTGAGGCAGTTTAATAAAGCATGAAGAATTTGTTATGGATAGAGTTTAAAAAGTGATGGAATGACACAGAAAACAGTTCATACAAACTAGCTTTTGGTTTTTACCTCTGGCAGAAGGGTTTGGGAAGAAAATGAAAGTGAGTTTTAAGTTGCTTTCTACCTCCTTTTTGAGTGTGAGGGAAGACGAACCCAGAAAACAGTGATATTCATTTACATTTATATCAGTTTTCATCTGTTACCAGTGCACCTCTTTGGTGATCTTGAGCAGTGAGCATGCCCTGTGCTTTAACTGCAGACCTTAGTCTTGGAAAAACATCCTAAGTTCTTGGCAGCACCATGAGTGTATTTGAATGCCAGAAGACATGTGGATTTATGACATAAGAAAAGGACATAGAAGAAAAAACAGTGGACCATGAGCTGTAGCCGAGTTCTGCTTCACAGGCCAATTCCAGCAATAAACAAAGCTTTTCCTCCCCTTCTTTAAGAGAATGCTAGTGTCCCCATAATTATGTTTTAGAACTGTAGCATACTAAAAATTTGTAGTAATGTAAATCAATCTTTTAAAGGGCTTTTTAAAATTATACTCTCAAACCCTTTTGGTGCCATACGTAGTTTCTGTCTTACTACACATCCAAGGTAAATTGTAATGTCATCTTAAGCAAATAACATGAGACCAGTTGCTGAACATGTAGCCCTGTCTAGTAGAGGCTTCCACAGCTCCATAATCCCAGGTCCAGCGAGCAGTGAGGCTGATCAGGTATTACCAACAGGCACTCCCCTCCTCCAACCCCTCCATAATTTAGTGTGCACCTACACACAGCTGGATGTGCAGAGCAGCACAGACAGGGCATAGCACTCACACAAATGCAAACAGCGCTAATGCCCTCATCTTGGTCCCCTCTCTGGCTGGTCAGTATGACAGCCTCTTAGTGGAAAACTGTGTGCGCATATGCATCTGCATTCATATGTACTACATGAATCCCCCAGCAGCTGGCCACAAACAAACAAGCTGCCCTGTAGATGGCCCTGGATCCTCTGTATCCCCATTTGGTGGTACTTGGGCATGTGAATCTCTGGGTACACAACCCCAAGACAGCTGCGTGTACCCAGAAACATATACACACATAAATGGGCAACCTAAGGACTTCTGGGACCATGCCTCCCCAGGACGTGGTCCTCATGGACAAGGGAGTGAAACAGAGCTGGCAAATATTTAAGGATGCTTTCCATGAAGCACAAGAGTGCTCAGTCCCCATATGTAGGTAATCAGCAGGGAAGAGAAGAAACCAGTCTGGCTGAGTCGAGACCTGCTGGTCAAACTAAAGAGGGTACTGCACAGGTGGTGCAAGCAGGGACTGGGAACTTGGGACATGTGTAGGGACACCGCCTGGTGTGTAGGGATGAGGTCAGGAAGGCCAAGGTGCAGCTGGAGTTGAACTTGGAAAAGGAAATGAAGACCAACAAGAAGGACATCTACAGGTACGTCAACCAAAAGAGGAAGATTAAAGAGAGCATACCCCTATAGATGATTGGGAATAGTGAACTTATATCAACAAATGAGGAGAAGGCTGAGGTACTCAACAACTTTTTTGCCTCAGTCTTCACTGACAACCAGTCTTCTCACCCCTCCTGTATCATGGGAAAACAAGATGGTGACCAGGGGAGTAAAGGTCCTTCCACTGTAGAGGACGATCAGGTTCATGACCATTTGAGGAACCCGAATATGTGTAAGTCTATGGGACCTGATGAGATGCACCCAGAGTCCTGAGGGAATTGACTGATGTAGTTGCCAAGGCACTCTTCCTGATGTTTGAAAAATCAAGGCCATCAGGAGAAGTCTCTGGTGACTGGAAGAAGGATAACGTTGTGCCCATTTTTAAAAAGGGTAGAAAAGACTTCCCTGGGAAGTACTGACGTGTCAGCCTCACCTCTGTGCCTGGGAAGATCATGGAACAGATCCTCCTAGAAGCTATGCTAAAGAGGACATGGAGAACACAGAGGTGATTAATGGCAGCCAGCATGATTTCACCAGGGGCAAATCCTGTATGACGTACTTAGTGGCTTTCTATGACGGGGTAACTGCAGCAGTGGACACAGGAAAACCAATGAGTGTGATCTTTCTGGACTTCCATAAAGCCTTTGACATAAAGCCTTGCAACAACCTTCTCTCTACACTGGAGAGATATGGATTTGGTGGGTGGAATATTCAGTGTATAAGAAACTGCTAGGATGCTCGTATTCAGAGAGTAGCCATCAATAGCTCAAAGTCCAGATGGAGATTGATGACAAGGTGGGTCCATACTGGAACTAGTTCTGTTTAATTTCATTGATGATATAGACAGCAAGATTGAGTGCTCCCTCAGCAAGTTTGCAGATGACGCCAAGCTGAGTGGAGTAGTTGCCATAGTATAAGGACAGGATGTCATCCAGAGGGAACTGTACAAGCTGGAGAAGTGGGCCTCTGAGAACCTCATGAGGTTCAACAAGGCCAAGTGCAAGGTCCTAGACTTGGGTCAGGGCAATCCCTAATTTCAGTACATGAATTGGGATGAAGTGATTGAGAGCTGCCCTGCAGAGAAGGACTTGGGAGTGCTAGTTGATGAGAAGCTCAACATGAGTCAGCAATGTACTCTTGCAGCCTACAAGGCCAACCATATACTGGGCTGCATCAAAAGAAGTGTGGCCAGCAGGTCGTGGAAGGTGATTCTGTCCCTCTGTTCCTCTCTTGTGAGATCTCATCTGGAGTATTGTGTCCAGTTCTGGATATGGAGCTGTTGAAACAGGTCCAGAGGAGGACTACAAAGATGATCAGAGGGCTAGAGACCTCCCACATGAGGACAGGCCGAGGGAGTTGGGGTTGTTCAACCTGGAGAAGAGAAGGCTATGACGAGATCTTATAGCGACCTTCCAGTACCTGAAGGGAACCTACAAGTAAGCTGGGGAGGATGGGATTGTTTACAAAGACATGTAGTGATAGGACAAGGGGCAATGGATATAAACTGAAGAGAGGCAGATTTAGACCAGACAGAAGGAAGAATTTCTTCACTATGAGAATGGTGAGGCATTGGAACATGTTGCCTAGGGAAGTTGTGGATGCCCCATCCCTGGACGTGTTCAAGGCCAGGTTTGATGGGACCTTGGGCAGCCTGATCTAGATGGATATGTCCCTGCCCATGGCAGGTGGCTTGGAACTGGATGATCTTTAAGGTCCCTTCCAACCCAAACTTTTCTATGATTCCATGATTCTATGACCTGTGCAATAACTGGTTTATAGACACCTAGTAGCTGGGTCCTTGACCCTCTGGTGTCCTCTGGTTGCCCCATGAGCAGGGACACAAAACAAACACTTTGGAACCTGCTCCACCAATATCCAACCCTGCATGCCATAGTACCTCCAGTGTCTCAGCTGTTACAGTTGCCAGCTTGCAGACCCTTTGTCTCCCCAGTCTCTGTCATAGACCCACAGTTGCTCCAGTATCTCGTTTCCAAGCCTCTTATCCTACTAGATGACTAGGCAAGCTTGATATTTTCTAGAGATTTCATACTGACCGATGCATCCTCATCACACGCATTCATCCTGGATTTTCCAACAGAAAACAGTCAAAAATGTAGTTTAATGAGAAAACAGGACAGATTGCAATGATCTGGCACAAGGTATTGCCAGACACATGTACTGATGAATCCTTGTTTACATGAGACAAGTCCCTTTTAATCCTTCTCCTCATGGTTGCCGTTCTGCAAATCATCGTAATCCCTTCCTTCCCTTGCCTTTGGTTTCTACCTTAAACATCCCAATGTAAGACATGTATAATCCCAAAATGCTCTTCCCAGACATCCCAATAATACACCCTGTACCCTGTCACCTCATCTGATGAGGTGTCTCAGGGAGAGCCTCTCCAGTGGCTCATCGTGTTGGGTCTCACCTTGCCCATGGGGTTGATCACCCTGGCAGGAGCTCAGACTCATTCTTCTGACTAGGGTATTTGGGCTCTTCCAGTTGCCCTTGTGCCTTGGGGCTACTCTATGTTTGTGGAGACGAGATTCTAATAACGTAATCTAACATCAATCACCTTCTTCTCCTTATTTGTTTGTTTGTTTTTGTTAAATCACTTTCAGGCTGAAGGATTCTGGCTGCTACCTGAGTGATGTGCAACAGAAGCTGCTTCTAACTTTGGACTGCATTCCCGATTTCACTGCAATCAATAGGATTCTGGCTATTGACTTGTGTGAAGACAGACTTTTGACTAAGTATATCATGACATGTTCCCAGAGTTTCCATTGGCTTAGACCTCACTTTCTCTCAGCAAGCAGATGCATGAAGTTAAGGGAGAGAATAGCTCCTGCAGAAAATTCCTTTCTCTGCATTTTTTTATATCAGAAGGACTTAAAACTTGCAATTCCAACTTCAGAACTTTGCACATAGACCTAGTATACATTAATATAATCTCCATCATTCCATCCCAATTTCTTAATTTTCTACAAGTCTTATATTTTCTATTATATCTCCATTTTGGGTATCATTATGAGCTTTTGCATGTGGCTATATATCACTTAGCTGTCCAAGAGCTCTTCATGGCCACGTATTACCTAAACAATTAGGAAAAGCTGGAATGGGAAAGCTCCAGAAAAGTTTTCAGCTGCTGATATTAACAAAATTACTGATTGATTTTATTGTAAAGAAACAGATGATAGTCATAGTAGCAGACAATTTCTCAGTCCTTTATTGCTATTTAGACTACCTCCCTTCATGCAGATAAGTTATGAGAAAGAAATCTGCAGCACAGGTTATTATTAAGCCTCTCTTATTCTCCCAGAAAACTATCAAGAGACTAGGTCTACTGTATAAGTCTATGCAAATATTTTAATAGGACCCTGATCAGCACTTTCCTAAAATGAAGACAGAGGGATTTTGGCTGAGTCCAAATTATGATCAGGAAGTTCCTCTGTGAACATAAGCAAGAGTGCTGATAGAGGCTGATGATTGACTGAGACGGAAGGTTCACAATGCTGCAGCTATTTTTGGCTCTTCTCCAGCCTCGAGGATAGAGTCTGCCAACTTGGCAGGCTGGAAAACTCACTGTGGCAATTTTTCATATGGGAGAAATTGTCCAAGGAGGAGCTGTAACTCTGTATAAACTGCCCAGAACTGAGCACAGGGACCTCTGCTTCATAGAATTCGTAGAATCTGGCAAGAATTGACTGAATCACAGCTGAAGATGGACACCATATTTATGCAATACCTGTGGGCATTCACTGCGCAGCTACAGCCAAATTGCTAATGCAACAGTAGTTTCCAGTTAGACTTGCTGGACTGCAATGTTTGAGATTTTCTGGATGTCAAAGCCTGGAACCGTTGAATTCTTATAAAGGTGATGTCACTGAAATGACATGCCTACATTTTTGAAAGAAGAGGTATTGAACTGCCTTATGATGGCTTGCTTTAAAGAGGACATAATTTCTAACTGCCTTTACTACACTACGTCACACTACTTATCTTTAAATCACTAGTAAGTTTTTGAAAATCTGGGAAACATACTTTTTCAGTCCTTGAAATAAGAAAACCTCTCCTAGAGAGCCTGTCAAATGCTTTCTCCCATCAAAATCTTTCTAATGTTTTCCCTGTTCTGTCTTAAGCAGTGAGAAGGATTTGATGTTTCCTTCAAAAAAAAAAAAAAATCAAGTGCAAACAACCATGATACCCTTGGTTAATTTTCCCTGTTGAGGTCAACAAGACCTACATGACTTCGTCATATACCCCACTAAAAACACTGCAGGCAGATTCCGAATATGAGGCATTAGAGTTGACTGATGCTATATCTTGCAGTTTCACAAAGAGGAGAGGAAAAAAAACCCACAACAGTTTCTACTTAATGAAATAGAAAATAATGCAATTAATGTCTCACTGACTATGGAGAGACAGAAGGTCAAAGCTCAGCATCAACTTGACCTACCAGTTAAAGTAAGCCAATCTCACCCACACAATCAGCAAATCTTCTGTAACAATGAGACCTCATGGTACATATTAAGGACCTTGCATTTTTTTCTTGTAAATTTGTAAGTGTTCAGGAATTTATATTCTTTTTTCTTAACAATTTCTTGTGTTTCCTAAACTGGGATGTCTTATAGGAATTTATACTTATTGCTTGCAACTCTGAGCTACTGAGAGTTTAAAATACAACTTCTCTTAACAGAGAAGTGTTCACAAAACTCTTTTAATGTTATGTCATTTCTATTAAATAAATAAATAAAATACTGTTGTTATCACTTACGGCACTTTTAAACAGCTCTGAAGAGATTGATACACGTATTCATTCAAGCTGTTCAGCATCATGTATCCTACTGCAGTCAAATTCCTTCGCATCTATTTTTCTTACTTATAATATGCTCAGTTCCTCATAGGATGTCAAGGTCACTTTTGTTACTGTTTATTTCTCTTTTTCCTGAGAGCAAGATTATTCTGCAATATGCTTTCTGTTTATCTGCAAGCTCAATGTTATAAAAATTTGTTCTTATTTTTTAATTTGACATAAAAATCATGAGAAATAGAAACTCCTGCTGCAAGCAAGTCAGTGATATTCCAGTACCTTCACCTGGAGAGAATTTGAGATGTAAAGGCAACCTGCACAGGCCCTTGTGAAAGCAAAGTATCCAGAGAGAGAGAGAGTGTGTGTGAAGGAGAGCACATCCAAGGCTTTCTAAAGAGGTTTAACAGACTTAGCAACCCTATATACATAATCTAATTTCCCCACACAGGCGTATTCCATAGCTCAGCATGATATACTATATAATAAAAGAAACATCAGCCAACCAATCCTGAGCCTTGTTGAAAAAAACCCCAACTTCATTGGAATAAGCTTATTTATAATACAACTATCTGCAGTGGTAAGGAGACAAAACAGTGTAGGTGTTACTTGAACACAGAAAACCTTGCTGCAGATGTAGATCTAAGCTATGGCAAGGGCAAACTAGCATGAGCAGTCTGAAAGCAAGCGGGAGATATAGAGTGAAGTCAATACATCCTATTTCTGTTGAATGTTGCAACCTCTGAGAAAGGAATTGTGTGTATGTGGTGAGTGGGTCAGCAAGCAGCAGCAGATAAAAAGAGCAAGGAAGAGAGGCTTAACGTGGCCTGGAATCAAAATATATAATTATAGGGTCAGAATATGGTGTTATATATAATTATTATAAAAAATATTCCAGGGCAGAAGTTCTGATGGTTCTTTGTCCTACTTGGGTCAGCACAACTAAATTGGAAGAACTGATAGCTTTTTAAGATGGTGCTGACTATTTTTTCCTGCAGAAGTAGCTTGTGAGACACTTGTTTGTATGTTTGTTTTTTCCATATCAGGAACTGTTTAATGTTGTTCAAGCTAATTGTTTATTTTGCTCTATTAACTTGGAATGGACCTGGTGTTCAGGCTTCTTAAGTCTTATATGTGACATAAACAAGTGTTTATTGCTTTCCAAGTCCAGTTGGAAATAATCTGTTGGAGGAGACTGGAGCAAAGAAATTTTTTTAAGTGGTATAAGAAGTATGTTTGCAAAGCTCTACTATCTAAAACACTGTGTCATTCATTCCCCAAAGGAAGACTTTTCCACGACCTATCCCACTCTCCAATCTTTCTTTAAAACCTGACTTAGTAGTAAGTGAAGTTATAAAGAGCTCTTGGCTCCTTTTAAATGAAAATCTGTGATGTCCACTGTTCGGAAGCTGGCAACAGTGAAAGCAATCATGCTGTTTTTCATCTGAGGTCAGGTTTCCTGGACATTCTTTATGTTCCCTTTAAAAAGAAATCCTATAAATATGACATAGGTGGCAGAAGAATGCATGCAGCAGACAAATGTGTTCCCTCACTAATGGTCTGATAAATTTGTGAGATTTTTTGGTGACATAATTACAGCTTGGTCAGCCCCTGCTATTGTGTATCACTGTGTGTGATAAACAACGCTTTGCCCTGGATGTTTTAGCAAAGTGTTTGAGAAAAATGCAGGCCTGTAAATCACTTGCTAACTAGGGCTGCAGGAAATTGTTCTGCAGAGTTATGAACTCCAGCAAACCAAAGTATCAAAACTCATGAGAGATACCAGGTTCTGGGTCCACTTGGCTGGGACAGATTGAGGAATAGCTGCAGGCAGAACAGATAAACATAGTGAAAAGCTGCTGTGTGGGTAATTCACTGGCTTAATTAAACCTTGCCAGGTTATAATATTCAATAAAAGCATACTCACATAAAAAGTCCATTTTAAGTGTCGTTTTGATGAGGAATGTATACACAAACTAATGTACAGTCTGGCACAAAAAGAGTATGCAATCATGTTTAAATTTTCGTGATAATTGCAATATATTTGGAAATGCAGAGCACTACCTGACAGAGCTTATTAGTGTTTGTTTTATTTCTGAAGACAATCACTATTGCAATGTTGGTTAAGGGGATGTTTTTCAGGTTTACTGATTTTTGTGTAAAAGGAATTTATTATGCTATTTTAAGGTCAAATATTGAACCACTTTGGAAGAGCTCAGTGCAGTCTTCTTCAATAGTTTGGTGGCTCTGCTAGCAGTATGTTTGGGTTTGATTTACATTTGTTACACAATTTATGTCAGAGAAGTTGTGTTCCTCAGCCTCCTTTGCATTAGATTAGAGAACGCCTTTCTTGAAGGATCCCTGCATGGAACATAGTCCAAAGCCCTTTGAAAAGCAGCAGTGGAAAGATTTTTTTTTTCCTCAAAACCTCTACTGTTTCTTTAAAAATATTTTATAGTCACATCTCCTCCACCCAGTGGCCCCCCATCAGAAATGGCATTTACTTCCCCAGACCATAGGAGGCTTATGCAGAAGTGCTCTTTCCACTCTTTCATAGCAAATCAACAACCACTCACTGCCTGGCTATTTGTGTTAGATGTACTATATAACTGTGGCACAAAGCCTTTCATTTGTGTACTTACTAATGCTATTTGTAGACTCTGGATTGTAGCTGCTGCTTCTGATCTTCCACTGTGTTTTAAAAATGAATAAAAAAAAGAGAAGCAATTATTGGCAGTGTTCAGACAGCTTTCCCTGTTCTGCTCTCAGGAAGGCAGTCTTTGTACAAAGCCAGTGGAGTTGTGCCCATTCGCAGCAGGGCTGATTTTGGCCTGAAATGCTCTCTGCTAAACAGCACTGGCATCCTCTTATGAATCTTGGAAATCAGTAGTGTGGCTAGTCTCTGCATCTGTTGTGAGTCAAGTCCCTCACCTCGCATTTCTCATACAGCTGTGTTTTTGAACACAGAAATATTACTCCTCAGATGGACAGTCAGTCCCAGCTTTCCCATGGATATAGATAGATTCTGCCCAAAGAGCTTTGGACATTACAGTCTTACACCAGATGGTCTTTATCAGATCAGTAAAGTTGTCACCGTGCTCATGGTTTTCTTAGGGAAGCTTGTAACATCTAGACAAGTTTCAGTGTATGTTGGATCAGATCCTCAACAAAAAGAAAAATTAGATAAACAAACTGGGAGGAAAAAGAAAATCTGTGTGCGCTATCAGAGAGGTAGAAACAGTGAGAGTGACTAGTATAATTGAGGAGGATGAAGAAGAGAATGTGTTGGATAGTGGTTGATCAATGTGAAAGAATTATTGGAGCTATTTTCTTTATTCTTTTGTGTGTGTTTGACTTTGTAAGAAATGGGTTGATGCTCTGTGAAAGGGAGTTCAAATTACAATCATATCTTAAAGGAAGCCATCCCTTGCCTGTTTTATTTTCCTAGAAGGGGGAAACAGATGAAAGAGGAAGGAAGGTGCTTTCTGATCTCCTTGCAGATTGATTTTTCCAAGCTAATACATTCATGTCAACCACCTCCAGCATCTCTTTGTTGAAGGTTTTCCTTCAGCAGATTCCATCTGTTTATCTCTGACTACTTATCCCTAAGCAGTAGACCCACCCTGGTGATGGCTAGCTGGAAAGCAAGCTAGAGTCATGACAATCCATATAACACTTTCTAGCATGATGTGTTACCTGATTAAAAGATGCAGTTTTAGGGGGAAACAAAGCTAGGACTTCCAACATCTCTCTGTTCCTCAGAGAAGTGGTTTGCGTTAGCATATCTGTGACCTGCCAGAAAGACACTTTTAATGTTAAAACTTGTCACTGGTGAGAATTAAAGTTGAGGGGAGAAAGAACATTAAAGGTGATGCATCTACCACTGTAGATTATTTCACATCAAAATCATTATAGTAAAAGACAGCAGGATGAACAGGCAGGTAGTCATAAACATACTCACTGAAGCACTCTTCAGTAAGATGGTGCTCTAACTTCACAAGACTGTACAGAAAAAAAACATTAAATGCAAGAGGTCCTACTGCATCATTTCAATTTGAACTCCCTTTTTGAAAATTCAGAAGTGATCACTGTTACCATGATTTTTGAGCAGGCAACACTTACACTCATGACCAGTACTCACAAATGTGTGGGTACCCAGGTAGATAAAAGTCTTCTGTATAATACAAGGACTGTAAAACTGCTCATGTTTCACCTTTTCTATATATCTCCAGAGCTGTCAAACCTCCTGTTTCCCTACTCCATTTTCCTGACTGATGCCAAATTTTTAATGCTGGAAGGCTGATTCAAAGATCCATACAATCTGCACAAAATTATCTCACTCCAAAGACAGAGCTTGCTGTGACCTGGTTCATTCCCTGGGTGATCCAGTTGCCTCCTTAGGCTGGAAAATAATAATTAAAAAATATTATCCTTCTCCATCATATCATATTCTGTTTGTGGTCATGCTCATCTCTAAATATTCACCAAAGACCAGGTTGGCTTATCTCCAGTTTTGCTTTAGCTTGGTTCTATGACCACTTCTGAAGAAGGTTGGACCCAAAGCTGATCTCTACTGATCTGTAGGAAATTTCCTGGTGACTGGATGATGACTGAGGCATTTCCCACAGGCACTAAGAAAGTACACCCTCTGTGATCAGTCATGGCTGTCTAGTCAAGACATGATTTTCTCTCTCCCTTTACCATCTACAGTGTGTTGTTTGGACCATTTGAGCTTTTGCTGTTGTTTCTTACATAACGATTCTCTGTAAACATAATTTTCAAGAGTGCCCACACAATAAAGAACCACAGAATCAAAGAATTGTTTAGGTTGGAAAAGACCTTTAAGATCATCAAGTCCAACTGTAAACTTAACACCACCAAGTTCGCCACTAAACCATGTCCCCAAGCACCACATTTACACATCTTTTAAATACCCCCAGGGATTGTGACTTGATTACTTCCCTGGGCAACCTGTTCCGGTGCTTGGCAATCTTTTCAGTGAAGAAATATTTTCTAATATCCAATCTAAACCTCCCCTGACAAAACTTGGAGCCATTTCCCCTCATTCTATCTCTAGTCACTAGGAAGAAGAGAGCAACACCCACCTCACTACAGTCACCCTTCCTAAATGTGCCTACATAGAAAAACAACCCACATTTCATACCAACTATCCAATTCAAGGCAAAGTGGTGTACATTGAAAGTTACCAGGAGGTTACATGATCCTGTGACCTTCCATTCTCACAACAAAGAACATGGATGCTGCCCTACTTGGGGAGCATTCTCTACATGAAAAAACTTAAGAGACACAAGAATATGGAGAGTCAAGACAACATTTTGTCTAGACCTTGTATATCCCTAAATGTAGTGAGGAATAAAGATCTGGACTCTGAGGAAAGTGACTTGGAAGACAAGTTGTATTTCATCATATGAATTACTCCAAATGAAGACTTTATTGCATGGATACGGAATGGGATATACACTGTCTCCAGGGTAGTGCGACTGTAAGCAGTTTAGCACAAGAAGGTTAAGAAAACACCTTTTTGCTTTGCTTCATTATTTAATACCAAGCATTTGAGAAATACTTCTGTATGGATTTACTGCTTATAATAGATGTAAGCAGACTGTGGTTACTTCTCTCCACAGGAGGAAATTTCACTTGTAATCACATTCTCACAATCCATTTACATCAGTGTTTTACAGAGAATTACCTGTAATTTATTTTCCTTCTTGAATTTTCAAGACGTGTTATAAGACACCCAGCAAAAAAGATTTCCATGAAGTCCTGTAAATAATTTTATGAGGAACTTCTATGCTGCAGTTTATATGCTTATAACTAGAGGAAAGGAATTTTGGTTAACTTGGATAGGTATTTGAGTTTTCAAATGAAAACAAAACAGAGAATCCATGACAGAAAGAGTATATTTTCTAAAATGTATAACTTCAAAAGGACCATAGGTGCTAGACTACAATGGTGCTATTTAATGCCACTGTGGTCACATTTTTAACAAGTGAGTAAATTGCAAACCAGACTCCAGGCTATTTGTGGATAATGAATCATACAGAACTCTTCATATGTAAGCTTTTTGCTTTGTTTGCCATCAAAGTAATCTCACTTCAAAAGTAACGAATATAGAAAGAGGACTGGCTAGTGATCAGCCTGTGAGGCACATGCTCAACCTGTTAGGAAGGTAAATTACTCATGCAAGGTAATTGAGGGGGTTTTTTTTGCTGCTACAGGGAAATTTATAATCTATCCCATCTCCAGGATGAGAAACTTTCTATTTCTTTAAAACCAACATGGTCACTATACTGGGAATTAATTCATTCCACTCAGCTAGACTATTACACATTTCCATTCTTGGCTGTCAGCTTGTTAGTGTCTTTGTTTCCTTTTAAAATGGAAATCCTATTTCAGAGGAAAGACATTAGAGTCTTTCACAATGAGAGTTTAAATAAACTAAGTTTATACATGAAGCTCCCAATACCCAGGTAGTGGTTGAGGACGAAGTTTTATCAGGCAGAAATATGGCTGGAGACAAATACTCAGACATACCCTGTAATGAGAAATGCAATTAGAAATGTAACTATGTATTTTTTTTTGTTTTAAACAAGTTAAGTGTGTTTCTATTCATTTAACTAAACGTCTTCAAGACATATTTTTTTTCTCTTCAAAGTTAAGATAAGCTATTTAGGATCTTTGGGTGCACAGCTTCTCCAGCTGTCTCCCCAGAGCTATGTTAAATATTCCTTACCAGTGCCTACACACACATTGTATTGTCCTATCATTTTCAAATCAAAAATACTACATTTTTTAAATAGAAAGATAAACAGAGGGGCAAAGAATTGAAGAAGAAAAAAACTGTTGAGAAGGATCTTAGTAAGAAAATTGAAACAGGAGGGAATGGTATGCAGAGAAAAATGCAAGTTCACACACCAAAGTTAGAGGATTTGGGATTAATTGAAATCCTCAAGTGGTGCATGGTAAGTGACTGCCTATTTAGAGCCAATAGATAGGTTTCCGTGAGGGTAAGGAAGCGAAAAATCCCATACGAAGCTAGTGAGATGTTAAATTCTAATTAGAAGTGTTAATTAAAAAAAAACATTTCCAATTTCATCATTGAGAGTGCTTTTGTTGTTCTGATTCTCTTTGCTACAGTGAATCCTAAGTATCCTAACTCATTTTGTCCCAATATTATTTACCACTTCTATAGGGTATAAAAAAGTTGACTATGACTATAGAAGCATGGATTATTACTGTGGAACCTACTACAGTCTCTGCGATAAGAGGACTATCGGCATTTCCCCCATATGAGACTTTTCTGGGCTTGAAAACTGAAGACATAAAATTCACACTGGACTGAAACTTGGGTACATAATTTACCAGCCTGTAAAAAAATGCCCTGTAAACTTTATGCATACTAATTTGATTGAGTGCGTTTTAATTAACTATACAAAAACCAGTTTGTTTTCCTTCAATTTCATATGTTACTTTGTGCAACACTAACTAAAAAATGCAGTTGTTTAACATGATATTTTACATTTGCCCACAGCTAGGAATAAATACCCAATGGTCAAAGAACTAGGATCCTAATGGCAGGTACTTCTTTATTGAGGGCTCTCAGTACCAACCCCTCGAGAAACAGGGCCTTTAGTCCCCAGTACTGTACACAAAAACTGCTTGCTTACTGTGCAGGGGCCATGTTCCCACCTTGTGGGGTAGTAGATACCCAGTAAACAGGCTGATTGCAGCTAGACAGGCAATAAATTGCAACCCTCAGATTAGTGTCCTACACCAGGTAACTGACCTAGAAAGGTGGTCAACTAGATCCTTACCACTCTCCATTGAGCACTCTGAGTCAGGGTCACAGTCAACATTTTCACTTGCAGTTCCATACTAATACCTTTATAGTACATCTCAGTGCTGATTAGTGTATTAAAATACACAAGCCCCTACCAAGACCATTATATACCCATTTCAAAATATATATTGCTTTAAAAAATATTTCACTAGATGTATCTACAGGCACAAATCATTACTAGTTTATATAGTGATACACATATTCCTATGTGCTTCAAGTGCTTCAAAAAATGAAAGACATTTTAAATACAGAGAACTCTGAAAACCACAAAAGCTGGGAAGCCACAGGATATGGCTACTCTTGGACTAGTGCTCATATTTCTCAGTATGGGGTGAAATTTAAATCTTTTGAGGTATTTTGCAAAAGAAATTCAAAGCCTAATGCAAAAAAGAACCCAAAGCAAAACAAAAACCCTAACCAAACAGTAGAATAAAAAAAATCAAAACCCAAAACATAAACCCCCCCTCAAAAAACCCACAAAAGAGTGTTACTTACCTACCTATCACACAAGTCAGTAATAACTGTGGGTGCAGAAGTTCATTTTATTAAAATAAAAGAGATAAAAGTTAATTTGCTAAAGTTGTAGAAAGCCAACAACTTAAGAGATTTACATCTTGTAGAAGTCTCCTGTTCTCTCTCTTTTGTGTGTGTTCACAGGTCAGACCATGAAAGGAACATGCAGAGGCTACTCTTCTACCTCAGTGCAAAGCCTCTTCCAGATAATTTACAGGGTAAATCATCAAACCTGCTTCTGGAGAGGACGAGGAGCACACGCAGACACCAAAACCTTGGTGGTGGTGATTTCTAGCAGAAAGATATCCACATCTGTGAGAGACATGACACCTTAAATCACTACAGCTCTGCATTACGAAAGTCCTCTTCTATCTAACAATGAAGTAAAATTAGGAATGGGATAACTCGGTCAGTCCTAGGTAGAGCACAACAACATGAGATGATTTTCTTTTGCATGGCTTAGCCAGAAGGCTGTTAGAAAGATCTCAACATGATGTTTTCTCAATAGAATTTATATCCTGGGCATAGGATATATTTCCCAGTGGAAATTTTGATAAACATTAATATCCTTGCAGAAAACTTTATTTCAAGAATTCAAGAACTGAAGATGAAAAAAACACTTTGATGGAAGGTATCTGTCCATGTTCATCTTGTACATTTGGGCTTGCTTAGTTTATGAGAGTAGTCTTGCACACAAAAAAGACCACAGGACCTACAAAAAGGTAAAGCAGAAAGTAACTGACTTGACTTTTATGACTTAACACATGTAAATGTATTTAATCTAATGCTTTGTCATGTATAATTCAGTAAGTTAAGGCTAGCTTCTAGTGGCAGATCAAAATTATGACAAATACATATATAATTCCCCTGAGAAAATGTATTTCACTTCATCTGAAAAGGAAGGATCATTAGAGAAGAACATTTCAAACGTATAAAGAGTATTTAGGATTCTATGGTTTATATCATATGAAAATGAGGTAGTTTTCCAGCCTATGAACCACTGTCTCTTTCCCAAAACATTTCTGGATAACTGACAATATTTATACCTGTATTTTTAAAGATATCTGCTGTTCTGCAGCATTTAATTAGAAATTGTTATTCTCTGTATAGCAAGCAGTTTCTTTTCTTGGCACAATTACTGAACTCTATCTTGTAGATTTTTCTCTGAAGTACTGAAATGGAAGGCTACCCCCATTAGCCCTTGCCCTCAGCTCCCGTAACTCTCCAGGCGAGTTTGATGAGTCACACTTTTTCCTTTAAAGCTTTAGGATCTCCTGCCAAATTCAAGCAGTGTTGCCGATGCCAATGATTTTATCATGAGACTCATGATATTTAAAGCCCCAGTTCCAGTACTCATTTGGTAACATTAGAATCAAAGCTTTCAGGCTTGAGAACTGTGACAAAACAAGTTAAAAAAAACAACAAAACAACAAAACAAAACAAAAACAAACCCCACAGAATATAAAGGGCTCAAAGAAGCCCAGATGGCAAATAAATTAGTATCCTACTTAATAGAAAAATCTTGTAATCTGTAAGATCCTTTATACAGTTCATAAAAAAGAACCCTACTTAATAGAAAAATCTCACAATTTGCAATGTAAATTATATGATATAAGGGGCTTTCCTCATCATTTTGGAACAGCTGAGGCTGAAAATAGTAAAATCATCACTCATGGTAAGGAAGCACCACTATCATCATGTGAGGGGAAGAGTTCAACCTAAAAATAATTGGTACTCTTAATCATGTTGCTTATATAGTTCATGGCTTCTGAGCATAAACCATAAGCAATAGATCAGGAAGATCTTAAATCTCCATATTGTTTTGCTATCTCTTGGTCACTGGGGCAAAAGTGGGGCAGATCTTTGTGACAGGGGTGTAGTTGTGTTTGAAGTCCCAGATTACCTTTGGTAAGGTGATTTGGAATCATAGAATAACCAGGCTGGAGAAGGCCTCTTGGATCATTGAGTCCAATCATTCCTATTTTCCACTAAACCATGTCCCTGAGAAGCTTGTCTACCCATCTTTTAAATACTTCCAGGGATGGTGACTCAACCACCTTCCTGGCCAGACTCTTCTAGTGACCAATGACCCTTTCTGTGAAAAATTTTTTTCTGATGTCCAGCCTGAACCTCCCTTGGCAGAACTTGAGGCCATTCTCCTTTGTCCTATCACCTGCTACTTGGGAGAAGAGGGCATCACCCTCTCCACCACGTCCTTTCAGGTAGTTGTAGGCATTGATAAGGACTCCCTTCCACCTCCTTTTCTCCAGGCTAAACAACCCCAGTTCCCTTAGCCGCTCCTCATAATGTTCTCCAGCTCCTTTACCAGCTTCGTTGCTCTTCTCTGGACACACTCCAGAGCCTCAACATCCTTCTTGTAGAGAGGGGCCCAGAACTGAACACACTATTCAAGGTGAGGTTTCACCAGTGTTGAGTACAGGGGCAGAATAACCTCCCTGGACCTGCCGGCCACACTGTTCCAGATACAAGCCAAGGTGCCATTGGCCTTCTTGGCCACCTGGGCACACTGCTGGCTCATGTTTAGTCAGCTGTTAACCAACTCCCTCAGGTCCTTCTCCACCCGGTGCTTTCCAGCCAGACTTCTCCTAGTCTGTAGCACTGCACAGGGTTGTTGTGCCCCAAGTGCAGGACCCAGCATTCAGCCATATTAAACCTCATGCCATTAGTCTCAGCCCATCAGTCCAGCCCTCCAAAAGGATCTCCAATTATCCCTTTGTAGAGCCTCCCTGCCCTCCAGCAGATCGACACTTCCTCCCAGCTTAGTGTCCTCTGCAAACTTCCTAAGCGTGCAGTCAATGCCTTCATCCAAGTCATTGATGAAGACCTTGAACAGGACTGGACCCAGCACTAAGCCCTGAGCTCACCACTTGTGACCAGCCTCCAGTTGGAATTAAAACCATTTACCATCACTCTCTGGGCCTGGCCATCCAACCTGTTTTCCACACAGAAGAGTGTATATTGTTGAACTGGTTTGATTGTCTAGTCAGATCAATAATAACATCCCCTGCATTGTCCTTTCTTCGTATTTGCTGACATGTCGTACCATCTCTCAGTTTTATAAATGCCCTTACTTTCATTGAAAGCTGCCTCTTTTTCTTCAGTTAAAAAAAAAGAAAGAAAATGAAATAAATAACACCACACTTTAACGCTGCACAATATTAGACTAACCTGTATGTTCTGCCACGTTTGTGGCCCTGTTTCATCATGATACATTTTCATAGGAATGTTTCCCATACATGTCACTGGAAAAAAACACTCACAACCAAAAATCAACTAACAAAAAAACCTCAAACCCCAAAACATAAAAAGCCAACAAAAAAAACCCCATAGAAAACATAGTAATGTAGCAGCTCTGGAAAGCATGTAAAAATTAATGCTTTGGTAAAGCTTCTGGTTTTAACTTTCTTTAGCATGTTTACTTTACAGAGTATGGTCTTAGCTTCCCCATAGTAAGGAATGTATCTTAAAAAATTGAATTGATTATCAAAATTATGGAGTCTTTATATCTGTGGCCATTTATTACTGATAAAAATCTCACAGGAATAGGGATCAAGAAGTATTTACAATAATTTCTACGTCTGCTCAGAGCCTTCCCTACATGTTCCATTTCTGTGTCAAAGATGTCATGAGACAGAGTAAGGTGAAAACAGCCAATGCACCATGTAACCAAAAGCTTAAAATGCAGAAATGCATTCACTAGAACAGCTTATTAAGCTTTTTAGTCTCAGAACGACCTGGACTGAATTCGTTTCTCTTAAGTAGTCCAGTCAGATTATTTTTCAACTCAATAGTAAAAGGCAGATTAGCTGTCAACCTTGAAAAGAGGAGGTAAAAATAATCTGGTTAAATGCCCTGTGCCATCTCTGTGTAGCTGACTCCTGAAGTCTACCACTATGATGATTTGGTTCTTGTGGATCTGATCTGCAAGCCATAATCATGTCCTTTTCTAAACAATGAAAGTAAACTCTATAGATTAAATGCTTTGGGCTTATGTAACAAAAAACAGCAAAAGAGAATTTTTCGTTCTTAAAAAGGCTAGGTTTGTAGCCCCACTAATCCAACACAATCACTTGTACTGTTAAAAGTGATCTTTCTGAAATACATAGTTTCTCTCATTAAGAATTACATTCACCACCTGAGTTATGAGGAAAGCATTTTCTCTTTGCAGATTCTCCAAATATGCTGAAAAACCTCTAAGATTTTACAAGATGACAGAAAGAATACAATCATTTTTACTTTGAATCATACCATATAAAATATGACAGTTTTGAAGAAAGGAAAGTGTCATTCCAACTTGAATCAATTTTTAAATGCAGTAGTAATAAAATTATCACTCCTCTCACACAAATATGTGAACAATGAAAGTTTCATGCAGCTCCAGGTTTAATTTGCTAACAGAAAAAATGCCTAATGCTCAGAGAAGCCAGAGTGAATACTTCTGTTTTGTAATGGGGTCTGCATTATAATATTTGATTATATTCTGAGGGGTTTTGTGCAATAAAAATACCCACTGATGTAAAAATGAAAAAGTCTAGTTGGACTATCAGGAAAGCTGAATCAGGTTCTATGCTGATGTTGCCAGGGTTTATTTCTGTGTTGACAATGCATAATAACCATTTCTAGCAGGTCAGATTCCTATTAAATATCCATTGCAACTTGACTCTTGGCAAAATATGCAGTTTCACAAGGGAAACAAAAGCTACAATTCTCTAAATGAAAGCAGAGAATACATGGAGCTTAATGTGGCTTTTCTTGTCAGAGATGATTGGTGAAGCCCATCTATTAAGCTTTATTTATTTAGTAATTGTGCAGCAGCTTTCCAATTCCATGCTGACTTCCACAAATGAAGAGTTACAATAATAATATGCAGTACCTTGCGTTTTTTTTCTCTCACTAGCCCTCTTGCATGATGGCTGGATCAGGCATGAGGCTGGCCTTTGCCCTGATCTGGGAATGAATGTTAGTGAGGTTATTTCTCTATTGCTTTTCTTTTTAAGGAAACACTACTTGTCATGCTCATTCGCTGAAGACATCTCTGCACATGATGTCAAATCAAAACGAAGCAGACTCTACCCAAGCTGCATCCCATTCTGTTCTTGATGACATCCATGAACTTTTTCATGTTGCAAACTTCATTTGAGAGTCTCAATTAAGCAGCAGATTTTGAATTGAGATCTAGAGTCAAGTTATTTCAAGTTTTGTGTGAGTTAGAGGTTGAGGTCAAAATCAAAATATTAGCCATTTCATAAATGTCGAGCATGCTATGAGGAAGAAGAGGAGGATTCTAACGTCATAAAACATGAGGCAAACTACTCCTCTTGTTCAACTGAGGCCAAAAAAGTATATGCAAAAATAAAATGGAATTCTACATCGATTTGGTTTCCATTAAAACCCAACCTATTCTTTATCATATTATTTTCTATATTAGTCAGAGAGAAGCTTGGTCTCATATACTCTCAGTTGGTTTCATAAACTATTTTAGTAAAAAACTACTTTCATCCTGCCCCTCTTTATAGTCTCAACATACATGGACCTCCCATTTAGTCTTATCTTAATGTTCTCTCACTACCCTCATTCCCACTAGGCCACTGGTGACTCCAAAAATCCCACTTTGCCATACATAGTCCTGCTATAGCAGATTAGCAGCCATTCTTTCTTCTTCCTGTAGCATCAAAATAAAATCGACTTTCAAATAGAGTTACTAAATTTTTTTTAGTACAGATAAGGCAGAGATCAAACAAATATTGTATAGGGTGTCTGCAAAATGCTAAGACACAAACATTGATCTTTCTGTAGATTTCCTTCAGACCTTTATTTGGTGTAATTTCAGTTATCTAGTGCAAACAAAACCATTTTGTTTTAGTTGTTATCACATCAGTGTCTTTCTTTGCAAACCTCTTGAATCAGCATTCCTGCCTTAGTGATTACAGATAGTCCTGATAGGAAACACTGCAACTGCTATTCCTATGTGGGCATCTTATTTTTGTGGCACTCATTCTTAACTGCTGAATCAGAAGAAACAGCTTTCTGACACAGACAGTTCAAACTTCATCACTAGTTGTCTGCGTTCCCTTACGATGGAGGTGAAGTTTTTTATAATAGCAGGAAAAGAGACTTTGGAAAAAAAAACAACCCAAAACCCCAAGATTCCAATGCAGAGGCTACAGCTGCGATGGAAAATTTTCCAGCCTAGATTCAACTCACAAAACTCCATTTAGTCCAGCCCCCATTTCAATGACCATCAGCGCTTTCCTCTCTTTCCTTTTTTATTCTTGATCCATTAGGAAGAGATATGACAGACTCACTCTCTTGATTATTGACTCTCACATAGTTGAAAGCCAAAAATATTATCCAACAAAATAGTACAGAAGAAACAATCCACATTTGGACATTTTGTGATTCATTTGATAGAGAAAACTCACACTGATTTTCAAGGAAATTCAGTGAGTAAATCAATCCTAAGACAATGGTGTATGTGGTAAGACGGCTAATTATAACAAGACAAAATGGAGGAACAATTCTTGGTCTGTATTGCACTTACCATGTGTTATACTGAGTCCTCACTACTTTGCAGGCAGTAATTCATTAAACTCTGCAGCATTCTGGTAATATTAGCAAGAAGGTTGCATTACTTTATCAGAGACAAATTGTTTATACAAAGGCATCTGTTCTATCAAAATAAATATATTTTCTTATATAAATACGAGAAAGAAAATCAGAATTTTCTAAAATAGGGTCATTCATGAGGCAGTCTCTGAAACATAAAATCTTTGGTATGTTTTTCACATAAAATACTGTTCTAAATGCGAGTGAATCTGTAACCTCAGAGATTAATAAAAAAACCCCTTTTCTTTGGTTTGTTTGTTGTGGTTGCTTTTATTCGGGTGATGAAAATAGAACAAAGCAGACTATGTTCAAACAGCAGTTATTCAGTAGTCTTTACAGATATTGTCTGAATCTAATTGGATTTTAATGAAATGATATTTCCTTTGTGATAAGTACATAAAAATTATGTTTTTAATTAACATCACAAGGTATAAGCTATAGATACCAACCCTCAACTGAAATAATATTACTTTAATGTTTGCTTCATTAAAAAAGGACAGAAGCAATAACAACGTAGCAAGAAACATGTAAACTAACTGGACAATGATTAGTGTTGAACCCTTTTCATCCCAAGGAACTGAGCAATTTTCCTGATGTCTTTTTCATTTCTTACTTCTCAATTCACTAGTGTTTAGCCATGAAAGAGTTTACAAAGTTTATTCAGACATTTGAAATTCATTTTTGGGGGAAGCAGGCACTTAGAATGGCATATCAATATGTCAGGCAGAATATAAATTAAAACAGGTTTTCAAGGAGGTCTTGTAAGTGGTGCAATTAAAAATTAAAAAAAAAAAAAAAGTAAATTAAATGCTACCAAGAGGCAGTGATGCCCTGGCACAAAGAACCGTTGGGATCTTAGGGTCCTCAGTGATTTTTTCTCTGGCCTGTTTTAGCTAAAACCAAGAGACTACCTACCCCTTTCTGTACTGTTTGTGGTATGCTGGTAATGATATTTCAGAAAAGAATACAGCAAGTACAGATTGATATACAGTCTCAGCCTCTGCCAACTGAAAGATTCATTCTCCATATCAGAAAGATCATAGAATCATAGAATTATAGAATGATAGAATCATAGAATGGTAGAATCATAGAATCATAGAATCATAGAATAGCTTAGGTTGGAAGGGACCTTAAAGATCATTTAGTTCCAACCCCCCTGACACAGGAACATCCTACTAGATTAGGCCTCCCAAGGCCCCACTCAACCTGGCCTTGAGCACCTCCAGGGATGGAGCAGCCACAGTTTGCCTTGACAACATGTTCCAGTCTCTCACCACTTTCATGGTGACTCTTCCTTTTATCAAGCCTGAATCTGCCCTGCTCCAGTTTATACCTGTCCCCCTCATCCTGTCATCACAAGTCTTTATGAAAAATCCCTCTCCAGCTTTCCTGTAGACCTCTCTCAGGTACTGGAAGGTTGCTATAAGATCTCCTCAGAGCCTTCTCTTCTCCAGGCTGAACAAACCCAAATCACTCAGACTCTCCTCATAGGGAAGGTGCTCCAGCCCTCTGATCATCTTTGAAGCCCTCCTCTGGACCGTTCCAACAGCTCCATATCCTTCTTATGTTGAAGATTCCAGAACTGGACACAGTACTCCAGATGAGGTCTCACAAGAGAGGAGTAGAGGGGCAGAATCACTTCCCTTGACTTGCTGGCCACGCTTCTTTTGATGCAGCCTTCTGGGTTGCAAGAGCACGTTGCTGGCTCATGTTGAGCTTCTCATCGACCAGCATCCCCAAGTCCTTCTCTGCAGGGCAGCTCTCAATCACATCATCCCCTATTGTATCCTGAAAACAGAGTCTGCCCTGACCCAGGTGTAGGACCTTGCACTTGGCCTTGTTGAACCTCATGAGGTTCTCATGGCCCCACTTCTCCAGCCTGTCCAGGTCCCTCTGGATGATATCCCATCCTTCTGGTGTTTCAACTACACCACTCAGCTTGGTGTCATCTGCAAACTTGCTGAGGGTGCACTTAATCTCGCTGTCAATATCATTGATGAAGAAATTAAACAGAACTGGTTCCAGTACGGACCCCTGAGGGACACCACTAGTCACAGATCTCCATCTGGACTTTGAGCCATTGATCGCTACTCTCTGAATAAGACCATCCAAACAGTTTCTTTTCCACTGTATCATCCATCCATCAAATCCGTATCTCTCCAGTGTAAAGAGAAGGAAGGATGTTGTGGGGGACTGTGTCAAAGGCTTTACAGAAGTCTAGGTATATCACATCAATTGGTTTACTCATGTCCACTGCTGCAGTTACCCCGTCATAGAAAGCCACTAAGTACGTCATACAGGATTTGCCCCTGGTGAAATCATGCTGGCTGCCATTAATCACCTCTGTGTTCTCCATGTCCTCTTTAGCATAGCTTCTAGGAGGATCTGTTCCATGATCTTCCCAGGCACAGAGGTGAGGCTGACACGTCAGTACTTCCCAGGGAAGTCTTTTCTACCCTTTTTAAAAACGGGCACAACGTTATCCTTCTTCCAGTCACCAGAGACTTCTCCTGATGGCCTTGATTTTTCAAACATCAGGAAGAGTGCCTTGGCAACTACATCAGTCAATTCCCTCAGGACTCTGGGATGCATCTCATCAGGTCCCATAGACTTACACATATTCGGGTTCCTCAAATGGTCACGAACCTGATCGTCCTCTACAGTGGAAGGGCCTTTACTCCCCTGGTCACCATCTTGTTTTCCCATGATACAGGAGGGGTGAGAAGACTGGTTGTCAGTGAAGACTGAGGCAAAAATGTTGTTGAGTACCTCAGCCTTCTCCTCATTTGTTGATATAAGTTCACTATTCCAAATCATCTATAAGGCTACGTTCTCTTTAACCTTCTTTTGGCTGACATACCTGTAGAAGTCCTTCTTGTTGGTCTTCACTTCCCTTGCCAAGTTCAACTCTAGCTGCACCTTGGCCTTCCAAACCTCATCCCTATACAACCAGGCAGTGTCCCTACACATGTCCCATGTTTCCTGTTCCTGCTTTGACTGCCTGTGCAGGTCCTCCTTCATCTTTTGTTTAATCAGCATGTCTCAACTCAGCCACGCTAGTCTCTTCCCTTTTCTGCCTGATTTTTTACACACAGGGACTGATCGCTCATCTTCTTTTTGGAAAACATCCTTAAATATTTTCCAGCTCTGTTGCTTTCCCTTGACCCTTAGGACCATGTCCCAAGGGTTCCTACCGAGCAATTCCATGAAGAGTTGGAAGTCTGCTTTCCTGAAATTTAGAGTCCTGACTATATTCCTCACCTGTCACATATCCCTCTGGACCTTGAACTCCACCAGTGCATGATCACTGCAGCCCAGGCTGCCACCAATCCTGCCACTGATGAGTTCACTTGTGTTGGTGACCACCAGGTCCAGTATTGCATCACTTCAGATGACGGTCTTTATCATCTGGACTGAGAAATTATCTTCAATGCACTCCAGGAGTCTCTTGGGTTGTCTACAGCTTGCTGTACTGCTTTTCCAACATATGTCAAAGTAGTTGAGATCTAGTTATTTAAATAACTTAGAAGTGAAGAAATACCATATCAAGGTACCATTCAAGTTGCACTCCCCAAGAGAGGAGAGAACAAGCAGTAAAGAATAAGGTAAAAAGAGCTTTCTCATCAATGTCTTTATTGTGCTACCACTGAACATAAAAATCATTAGCATGTTATTTTGGTCCTGCAACAACAATAGAGTGGAGAAAAAGAAAAGGGAAAGAGAAAGGGGAAGGGAAATGGAAGGGGAAGGGGAAGGAGGAGGGAAAGAGAAAGGGAAAGGAAGAGATAAGGGACACAGAGCTAGTTCTGCTCCTGGGTCAGAACCATCCTGTGTTACACGTTTAGTACATGCTTGACAGTAAATTTAATATAACATGAGATACACATCAAACAAATGGCAGTTCAAGGCATAATGTGCAGTGTACAAGTGGGCAAGTCAACAAAGAAAAAGAGCTAAGTAGGCTCAGAAGCTACAGTATGTTATTTGTATTTCCAAGGTGTTCATCCTGGCAAGGAACTGACAGATTTCCCTCAGGCAGAATCTGGGCTAGAGGGACTGAAGAAAAGTCACTTTACAAATTTAAACTGCATCTTGTAATATATACCAAAAACTGGAGCTAGATGATTAGACTCGCAACAAGCTCTGCAGTCAGACTCTGAAAAAAAAGTGGGATGTGGTGGGCTGGTTCACGGACACGAGGGCTTGGTTAAGGAAATACTTACATTAGGGTGCAACCCTGAATCCTGAGCCTTTCTCAGTGGCTTTTTCTTTCTACATGTAATTTTCATCTTAAAGAAGGGTTTAGAAATACGGATCTGTATTTTAAAGGCTTCTAGTGCTGTGGATGTAACAGAGCATTTTTACATGGTCCCTTCATCCTGGAGCAACTAGATAAACATATTCTTGCTTAGAAATATTCAGACCTTTTTATTCCAACAATGGTATCATTTGGTACTCAC
The DNA here is from genome assembly GCA_033459285.1 of Clamator glandarius. Lineage (NCBI taxonomy): Eukaryota > Metazoa > Chordata > Aves > Cuculiformes > Cuculidae > Clamator > Clamator glandarius. The sequence goes on from JAUNZM010001433.1 coordinate 190,356, forward strand.
TGAGACTCCCATAATTTATTCATACTGAAGTACACTTATGATTATATATCTGCAGTATCATTATTTGAGTTTGTTATGCAGCAACATTAGCTTAAACATTTTATAAACTGCTGCGCAGGTGACAAGTTTATTAAAACAAAAATAATAGCTGTACAGAAAGTGTTAGCCTGTGTTCACTACAATTTTCCCAAAATTTTACTATATTTATCCAATTTGTCATATGACAAATGAAGTATATACTTCCTCGTTGCTCCAGGGTCACAAATTTAAACATTCAGATATTCAAGAAACAAGTACCTGGCAAATTCAGCATTCTTTTGCCTTGCTTTTTCCAGTGCTTTACAATTTCTTCTTTTGCTTTTTGCAGGTTTATAATTCTGAAAATTGCCAAGGAAGCTGTGGGAAGTGGATTTTCATTATCCAAATACAGAGGATGCAACCTGTTTTAAGATTTGCGTTCAGCTTCAACCTCAGATTTATATTCAGCCTCAACCCCAGACCTACACTAAGAATCCATTACATATCCAGGTCTTTCTGGACTTGCATTAAGGAAGAAGAAAAGGCTATCACCTGGCTCTTTACCTCAAATTGCACAACTAGTCAAATACAGTTAGCATGCTGATATATCTGAATATTATCTTTCATAATTCAAACAGAAATGTCTTCTAACAATATTACACATACCCTCTACATGTAGAGTCTGCATACTAAAATGAAGGATATAAAAAGGGATTTTCAGGTTGTTGAAAGACATCTAGCAAACCATAAAATATACTTTAAACTTATCTCAGATGAATAAGGCTTTTCACCACAATTTAGACTGTAGTCACCTTCAAGTATGTGTATACTGAATGAAACAGAGTGATAAGCTCACTCCACCTGGGAAGTTTGGAAACTACCATAGCATAAAATAGCTGATAGTAATAATAGCAGTAAATCCTCTGATGAGAGTAGAGAGAGTTACAAACAAGTTAATTTACCTAATACTTTAAAAATAAAATGCAAAGATTTAAAAACAAGAAACAGAAATCACTGCTCTGAAAGGAAATTTGTAGGTGACAGGTCTTTTCTTGATGCCTAGTATTTCTTCAGTGTGTGGTCTAAAATAGTCCTTTGAAACTAAAGGTTGAAACTGCAGTTCTTCCTTTAAGATAGTTGTAAAATAGCATTAAACTGATTAGATGAAATAACTTTAGTCACTCAGAAAAGAAAATGTGTCAGTTACAGAAAGAGAAACATATCTGAATCTGCAAAGGCATTTTAAAGCTATACATTAGAATGTTTACTGCCTATATCTTCTCACTGGATAAACCCACAAGATCTCATATTTTTCGCTAGCTATATGAAAATAACAAAACTGATTGCAGGGGTGCTTAATAACGTGCACACTGTCTTTCAGACTAAAAATATGGTATCCTACTGTTCTATTGGAAAAATCTGATGTGATTATCTTCTATCACTGTTTTTACAATAGCCATACTGCCCAAGAACATGCAGTGCACCCTATATCATCCCAGCTGTGCAAAGCCCTCACTGTTTGGGGAGGGCATTCATGCAGGAGTGAAATATTTTTGAATATAAATATCTTGGAGGAGGGGAGGGGACAATAGGGTAAAATGGATGAAAGGATGGAAGGGCTACAGAGTATTTTATTTAGTGTTTGAAGCTGTCATGCTGAAGTGAAATGGAGTTTGATCTGCAGGTGATGCAGGTAGGGAGATATTTACAAGCAAGACAGAAAATGACAACCTCTTAAAGAAAGTGTAGAAGCTTTGCCAGTACTCCTAAAAATTAAATTAAAGATCTGGAAACCTTGTTTCAATAAAATTTTAACTGTTGAAAGACGAAGGCCCAGTTTTTATATGATGCTTTCTCCAATAAATTTTTAATCTCTTACTAATACTCATTTTTGTCTTGACAACAATTTTAGCAATCAATTCTGATCTGCCTTATAAACCTTCAGTAATCATGGGCAGAAACAGAGCTGCATTATTTTCTTAGGTCAATAAAGTTCCTTCAGAGCTCTGAGATAATATTGTGTTTTCAGTACTCTAGAAAGCACCCAAAAGTCAAGGACAGTCGTATAATTACAAGACTAATCTTTAAAATGCCTTATATATCTCTGTGACTGTAAACATAGCAAAAGCTATGTCAGAGGCTGACTAAGCTACTCTGAGTCTGAAAGCTACTAAAACCTCAACATACTTTAAATCCCTGAGTTTTAATAAAAATGCTATTAATTAAAATGTTACTAAAAAAGTATACGCTGCTTACTTCCAACTTGTAGCTCACAAAAAATAAGTTTGAATTTTTAGTACAATAAACTAATTCATATCACTATCAGTCAGTAGTGAGAAAACTACCATTACATCAACTCTCATCCCCAAAACATTGCCGACTACATTCATTAGACTTTTCTCATTGTTACAAATATTGTTAGTGACTGAGAATTCACAAAATTTTTGTTCCTTCTTAACATGGACCAAATTGTCCAAGGTCTTGAAATATCTCTTGAGCAAGTAATCTGGAGCTATTAATAAACAAAATGTGACATGAATTATCATGGCATTTGCAGTGCCCTAAAAAACATTACTTGAAAACTGTCTAATAACTTATTTGTAAAAATATTTATATATATTATCTTTTTTGAAGCAAATCAGTATCCTTAAAGCTTCACATGATTGTCATCCATTATTCATAGTCTTACATTTAAAAAGTTTCAGGAAATTTAATTGGAAAAATAAAATTTTGCCAGCTAATCCAGTCACCAATATTAACAACAGATAGCAAACAAGGAATATAAACATTTCTCAAGTAACACACAGAATGCAAATGTGTTTGTTAGTATTTGAGTGATTTTCAGAGGTGATGATCTTTTTTACCCTCTTCTGTTAGCTGGGTTTTGTGGAAAGTAAAATAGTATGCTATACATGGGAATGTGAAACTAACTTGTGAAACACATTATTATGATCACTCAGTTTGCGCAACAAAACATGTTTTTTCTTGCTTTATCTGTTTTTGTCTTTTTAATAGCATTCTTTGCTTTACAGCATCTGTCACACCAGGTTCATGATCATCAGTGATCCTGATTGTAATATAGCATAGATATTAGTAACTGGTAGGTAATAGTGGTCAGAAACTCATTTGGTTTTACCAATCAATGAAAGAAAATGAAAAAAAAAGTGAGAGAGAAGAAGAAAGGATTTTTGACTGATTTCCTGATATTAAGCACTGAAAAAGAAAATATTTGAATTTTTAGTTAAATCCATGCATGATTTTTTTCCCTTATCATAAAATCCTCCAGTACTGATTGTGTTTGGCACAATGGACCCAAGGAAGTGTATGAAATATTGCACATTTGACAAGAAGAGTGAACAAAGTTGCCATGGTATAGTGTGCAATGTGCCATGGAGTGCAAGCTCAGTGTGCACACAGCATCTGCACAGCGCTTAGGAGTAACCCTGCAATGCAGACACAATCCCAGATCTTTCAGTGCATATGGATGCTGTACTCAACTGAGAGCACCAGTTCCGTCTTCACAGCGCATTTGCTGACTGACAAGAGTAACCACAGCTGGAGGAGATTTTCCTTGCCTCTGTTCTCACTGTCACTGTTACGTCTAGAGCTGGAAGCAGCTGGGTGGGTGCCCACCTGGACGGGATGAGGGGGGAAAGAAATGCTGCTGCCCCTTATCCCAGTGTCTGGGAGTCTGCATGCAGTCAACCTGAGTCACCTCCCCTAGGACTCTTGAGACATTCTGCCAGGAGTGCTTAACTGCAGCAGCAGCATGACTTGGGGTTTGTGAAGACGAGGGAAGTCAGCACTGGTGTAGCTACATCTTTATGGCTTGTTACACCACCAATGCCACTTTCCCACATACAGACAACTCCTCAAGCAGACACTACTGTATTCCTTACACTTCCATTAAAGATGCTTAAAGAGCTCGCCTGCTCCTGGCACTTGTCCTGGTTCCTTGGTCCTTCCAGAAATTGCCAAATTAAGATGTAAAGGGATGAAAGAGTAGCTTTTCACTTCCTTATCATTTCAGTGGGTTCCTACAGGGTTTGTGCCAACTCTGATGCTCAAGTCATATTTGATTAAGCCAAGTACAATCAAGGAGGAATATTTCCAGGCCAACTCTAATAATTAAATAGAAGAAACAGTATTACCAAATCTGCTGCCTGTCGTGGTATGCAATCAGAGTGCCTGTGCATGTAAAATAGTTACAGTTGTGGTTATTTCAAGCATAATTCTTTACTATTAAAGGCAGCAGATTTTGCAGCATATTCCCCTAACCAGTAATCCTACTGTTGATATTTTTTTTCTATATTCTGATAGAAATCATACGAAAACGCTGCAACTCGGAGAGTAGTCTAAATATTCCATCTGTGCTAAAGTTGATTAATCTTATGAATCATGTTGACTTCCTTCTGATTAAGTATGATTTTTTTTTTATTCCAGAGTAGATGCCTACATATTAATAAACCCTTAACAATGCTACCTTATAGCATCAGTGCTAGTAGATAACAGATTGTAGATTACGAATGCATATTTGGCATAGGCAACAGTGTTCAATGGCATGAGGTATCCTAACAGATTCATCTGGTTTTCAGTCACTTTTGACTGCTTGCAAATATGATACCTCTTTCAGTAGGTGTCAGAGTTTGCAGCTCTCTGCCATGAACTTAGACAAATTTTGTGACAGACTGTTGTCACTCACAGCTGTTTGTGTCTTAAAAGCTGCTAGTAAACAATTGTCAAGGAACCAACCTCGCCTAAGGAAAGTGTGTTCTGAGTGAGCCACCATTTGGATGTCTTTATGTTCTAGCCCAGATTCATTCTACAGCTTGCATTACGCTAAACTTAACTTCAAAGTTAATCTTATTTGCCTATTTGATCTTTAACATATTTACAGTGGAGCCAATTTATTTTGAGTATGTTGTCTGCTTAATTTGATTGTATTTTTTCATATAGATAATATATATGGAGACATATTTAGAAAGGGATATATTTGTGTGTACTTCTGTGCAGGTATACATAGATATTTTGCAATTGCAGCTCTGCTTAGTGGGCAGTGCATAAATAAACAGAAAGTAAACAACAAGAAATACTACGACATTTTCAAAATTAAAACAACTAATTGCCATGTTTTATATGAAGCAGAATCCTTAACGCATTACATATCAATACAAGTTGCTGTCTGAAAAGCCAGCATATGGCTAAGAAATTTAGGATTAGTGTTGTAAAAAACCACAGTTGTCATTTCAATTTATATCAGATGCCTTGAGATCAGTGTGAGGTGGTGGTGGTGAAAAAAAGCTGCTCTTTTCATCAGTATTTACCCGACATCTCCTATACTTTAGAGATTTTAAATACAGCTTGAACAGGTAAATATCTTCTGACATGGACTCTGTAAAAAAACCACAATGTAATATAAGCAAGTAAGTACATTTTAAGTACAAATACCAGCATTTCAGGCTATGGCTTCAAAGTAAATCTCTGCTGTAATTCCCATTTATGCTATAGGAATAATTCTTACTGAATGCTGAAATCCTGTTACACCTTAGCCTTTCATATGACTACCTGGGTGCCTTTTAGCTCTAGTGCATTTCAGAGTGAATGCGTTCAGAAACCAGCAAGATTATGAAAATCAATGTACCATAAACTATAGTTGTCCAGTATTTCAGATTAATTTTAATAATTTTCAGCTTGCTTTATACCGTATCACTGAACATACAGCAGCAATTTTAGAAAAATAACAGGTTCTTAAGAGTATCTGTAGAGATCAGCACACAACAAAATCCTAATACATAGACACATATGAACCAAGTTTCAATTTGCATCCTAACTTCTCACCTCTAGTGCTCATCTAAGTATGATATCGCATTGTGACATGCACCCATGGAATCAGAGTCACTCATATCATCCATTCTTTCAAGCATACTCTGGACAGGCCAAGTAGAGAAAACAGGGAAAACAATTTTTTATATATATATATTCCTCTAGAATTGGGATCATAATTCATAAAGGCAACACAACTTACTGAAGAGGATTATTAACTAGAATATCACTCCTGTAGTAAGTAGACTGTAACTTAAATAACCATTGTGTCTAAACAACAATAAATTATACTTGCCTATAAGGTACCAGAGAATTTTTTTTAGTTTTCTATCTAAAGGAGCTCATGTTAAGATCATCTGGAGTGTCTGTGACAGAGCTATAGGCTACTCATAGATCATTACTAGTTCCACTATTTTGTAGGGCTTACTGGTTAGAAATAATCATGCCTGCAATAACGTATAGCTAGTGGAAAATCATGGGACAGACATGAACAGTACAATTACACAACTTCCTTGAACTTTTTTTGGTGCATATTGCGCCTTGAACCTACCATGAGCCTGTAAAGCTTGTAACAGTGTAACACTTGAAACAGTGCAATCTGTGGATGGTAGAACCTTCGTTAAATCTAAAAAAGCATGAAGATCCTGTGTGTTTCAGCTGAACAGGTAACTATATACTTATCTAGGATGATTACTTTTTATTATTATACATTAAAGTACAAGAACTCCATGCTACTGAATGAAATTCAACCCTGATCTTTCCTTCGATGTCACCTGTCACCATGTAATTCATAAGAAAAAGAAGTAACACAAGTTGTGCTCAAAGCTTAGTAAAGCTCATCTTAGCATTAATGTGTGTTGCATTTTATTTTAATGTCCAAGGTCAAAACCAAAGAGCCGCGCATTTGAAAAATGTCAGTTAATGGTTGTACTTTACTGAATAAACTTCTCAGCATAATATAATGTCGCTAACTTTTACCATTCATTCTGAAGGATAAATTAGTTAAAACAATGAAAAAATCTTCAGTTCAGTTCCATTTGACTTAACGTCCACAATGACCACTTCTCCTTCTTTTTTCTCTTCCCACCACCCCCACTCCCCTCCCAGATCAGTGTCTCTTTATATTCTCTTGGTAAGTTTCTGGTCTAGCTGCAGGGTCTCTTGAGAAGAGGCTGACCTAGAAAGCACTCTAAATGGTTTTGTACAGAAAACAAGTGGGTCTACTAGCATTGAATACACTGCTTAGAAGCTCTCGTATTAAAAATATATATTTAGCTAATAATGGCTCAGTTCAGGATCAACAATTGTAGGGATTTTTTTTATATTATGTTTAATATTCTGTCATATTATTATGAGAACAAAGAATCTGAATTTTTTTACTTTCAGCAATTATAAACTCAACCTCAAATATAACATTAATGTCATTATTTGCATGAAATAATATACACTAAGAGGGAAAAAATCAAATCAAGATAGAGGCTGTTTACTTCTCAGCAATTTTGATTTCTTTCATACAACACTTTTTTTTTGCAGTTTAAGTGACTCCCCTTTATAGAATAAATGTGGTGCTGGTGATCCTCCTTCAGATAACATTGGGATGTGACCCCAAGATATTTAATAGTCCTAATACAGCAAAGCATTTCAGTACAAGTAGTAATTAAGGCTATTCTGAAGGCAACTCATGTGAAGTTGTTTTTCTTAAACAAAATATAAAGTCACTTTTGCTCTTTAAGTGAGAAAATACCCCAAACCAACCAACAAACCCAAAGAAAAATAAACAGCAAAGTCCAAAATATCTCCTACATGGCAGCTGCTAAAGAGATGGGGGCAGGGGGGAGGGTTTGAAATAATTTACACCTCTTAATCACAGTTACCTGTTTCAAGAGAGTAGCAGACTTCCTCCACCATAAACAGAGAGAGACATTCCTCCAATGGTTCAGGACTTCTGTTTAGGCAGTGACCTTAAACACTTAAGCACTGAAGTAATGTGCCTAAAATTAGACAGTGTGAACTCTCTGAAAGTCTATTGATAACCATAATGGCATGACTCATAAATCTATTTAAGTCAGTGTAGAATTCAGTACAAATGAGTCTCAGCTGGGACCTTGAGGTACTGGCAAGTTATGTATGGATCATAAAAAAAAACCAAACCCAAAACACAGGATCCCTGTCACCTAAATTCAACTTTAATTTAATTTAGTAGGATCAATCGTGCCTTGGAAGTGCCTACTTCTCTGCTGACTGCAGATGGGAACTAGAAGATGAACTTAGACTACCCAGCAAGATTCGGACTAGCGTTTTTTTACAACTAGCGCCAGAAAAATTTACAGGCTGTCTGTGATGCATGTTAAAGTAATGTCAAAAGTCACTAACTGAGAAATAGCCTTTGTTTCCAGAGACTGTGGACAGTGACCCTATGAATGCCACAATAACAAGGTAGTCAGTTTAAGTAATAAACAGATACTGCCATATTCTTGTACGAGTAGACTGGTACCACGTAGCATCCACTTTGCATGTGTTTAAATGATACCAAAACCATTTTCTCTCATTTTTCTCTCTAAGAGGAGAGATAGATATGCACTGAATCTCCAAGTGTAAAATGTAGGTCCTGTAGCACCATCTCATTCCATTTCAGGAAATCTACTTACAGTAACTGACAAAGATCCCTTCATTCAGGGACTGAGAAGTAGGAAAGGAAATGTTTGAAGAATTAATGGAAAGATAAACTTTTTCACCTCCTTCCTGTACAGGCTGGATTACAGGAATAACATTCTTCAGAGAATATGTAGGTAAAAAGCCTATCTTAAACAAAACAAAGTAGAAGAGAGAGAGGAAAAGGTTTTTTGAAGTGGCTTTTCTCCAGTTCCTAGGTATTGAGAATGTAGAGAGTATGCCTGAATAACCAACCAACACATTTCTTCTGGAGAAAAAAAAAAAGAAGAACAATGGGAAATAAAAATAAACAACTGGAAGGAAGCTGCAACCAGTAGGCAAGCAAGTAAAATGTTTACAAATACTATTGGGCTGAATGACAGGAAGTCCATTAAAGGATATATACTTAACAAAGTCTGAAGGTTTGCTCTTACCTGGTATGAATACTGATAGCTATCCAATGGTTTTTGTTTGGATATTGGTTTCCTGTGTTAGAAGACTGCATCAATTTAAAGCACACAAGCAAAAGAAGATAGATATAAACACTCAGCAAATTCAAGGGTTGATGCCCTATGGAAGCTTTTAAGGCACTTTGTGCCTCTTAAGAGATGCTTAAGTAGCACTATACTTAAACCAGCCTGACAGTTACATAGAGAATTCTGAAAAACTGGAAAACTGGCAGCCTGTTGTAATACGACAGAAATTAAGTGGTGAACTTGTAGTTTGAGCTACCACTGCTACCAGGTGTTACCACTATATAATACACTTCTCTGTATTCATACTTCTATCTTTGCACTTCCTCACAAAGGCACTACCAAATAAACAGTTCTTTTTCATTCTTTTTAAAGCTTATTCTTGTTTTCAGGAAAGTAACAACCACAATTTCATAACCTATTGGTTTAGAGCTGTCATAGATAAAAAAACCTTGACATGTCACTGGTGCTTAGTGTGTGACAACACTGCAATCACTATAATTTGCTGTAGATATAGGAAAGCTAGCTTAAGAATTCTCTGATTTGGATGCTACAAACCTAGCTGGGACAACAGGGAGCTCAGCAAGTGCTTCCTGGGTTAATATTCACCCACCTATTTTAGTGGGCAAAACCCATGCTGTGATGAGCTGCTAAACTGCTCTTAGTAGTGATATTAGCTAATCTGGTTATGCCTCCCCTCTGTTGTGGTCACATCAGTGACAGTCATGTAGACATAGATTTGGCTCATTGACTGTGGAGGACTAAAAGAGTCACAGGTTATTTTTGCCACATCAGGCAGCTTGTGTGATTGAATCCACAGAGAGTTGTCACTGAGGAAGAAGGTTCTATTTTAATATCATCAGGATGGAACAGGACTTCATACCAATTTCCACCTCCAATTCCCTGCACAGATGTTAGGAATGTCAGCCTACATTTCTGCTGTAATTTTTCAAGAAGAGGTACTTTTAAAAATCTAAACACCCTGTGTTATTTTTGTTGGAAGACAAAATTCTCCTTGCTACTACATCAGATCCAAAGATCCTTGAGGATCAGGATACTTAAAATACATGGATCATTTACATGCTAGACCATATTCTCTCTTTCAGAGTCATCATACTATAATATCAAGGCTTCCTGTTCACATACTGCACAGAGCTATTATAGACTATTGTGTCAGGCTTGCCTGGAAGAGTGGGGAGCTCTTGAATGCATGGATTATTGACGCAATAGACTGTAAAGGTATGTCAATTGTCAAGGCCTATGTGAGGATACTTTCCTATGCGGATCATTAACAAAGAAGCTGACACTCTATCATGTCAGTGCAGCTGCCAAGTGCACACACCAACTCTGCATATTAACACCCCTTATGAAATTCTGAATAAGCAGAGTGTGTGCCCACTCCTGGCACTTGAAATTCACTCCATTTATGTGTATTTAATAATTACATACGTGCTTATGCTGCAAAAAGCTGGGGCAGCACAAGAAGAAGTGGAACCCATTTTAAAAAACAAGGAAGAAAGACTATAGTAATAAGTAGTGTGTTGCTGTTCTGTAGTACTTCTCAACAGTGATATCAGAATGCTTTACAAACAAAGGAGCTTGTATTATCCCCAAGTGACTTGTGGTATCCTTATTTCCTAAACAGAGAACTAGATCTCAAAAGAATTATTTACAGGGGACAATGAAACTGCAACCAGCACTTCTGAGACACAGTCTAAGTTCCCACAGTTATTCCTACATAAAAATTAGGGTGTAGGTTGAGAATGTTTAGAAGTGCATTGAACTAGACCACACCTTTCCTCTGTGTACTTCAGAGATTTCTGTTTTTACATCCAGCTTTTCTGTCACGTGTCCCCTTCTAGGCACTTCCCCTTTCCTCTCTCTTCTTGATAAACTTAACTCAGAAAATAGTTTCTTGCATGTAGGAGATAGTAGTAGAATGATGCCTCTCTTTGATGTGGCTCCTTATGACCACAGAAAGTAAAAAATGAAACTTCTGGTAGCATTTTTTTTGTCCTAATCTGTCTGAAACTTGATACAGTTCTTTATTATCATTAGTAGATGAGAATAGTTTTTACACTTGCACATCTTAACTGCAGGTAGTAGATTTTCTGCTTATGGAGTTGTTTTGTCTTACTGAAGACAGTACATATTCTGTAGGCTTCAGCATTCATTGGTGTGTAGGGAGTATCAAGCATGAACTTTCCTTAAAGGTATAATGCAATGGCAATCATCTTTATCAAGACATTACCTGGACAATCTCCATCTAGCCTTGAATACTGGAAATTATTTTCACTCACTGACCATAATATTAATGGAAAATTACATACTGATATCTCTAATGCCAAACCCAGAGGCTGAAGCAAAGACCACTGAGACCAGCAAAAAGCTTTCTGGTTTTGTCTAAGAGATATGGACTCAAGACCTGGGTTTGGAAAAAACAGTCATGCAGTAGGCAGAAGATGAGGCAGGGAAGGGACATATGGTACCCTCTGAAATTAGTAACACTCTCAAATGCATTTACTTAGGTGACTATACAAAGAGTGCAATAAATGAAAATTTTGTATGCAACCAGTAAATCTTTGATAGAACAGCTTGTTAAGTTGTTCAGTGTTTCATTGCTGCTACTGGCTTTGGTAGGATTTTTTTTTTTGGGCGGGAGGGGGGGATACCAGGATATTCTGATCATGATGTCAAAAGGAGTGGAAAATAGTCCATTGTTAATAAACTGGGGTTTTTATGACAGTTCTGTGTAATCAGATACTTCTTTCTCAAAGAGTTTAAATTCAAGTAACTTGAGTTCAAGTTCACAGGAATGGAACTGACTTTGTCATTGAACCAAAGCTAACACAAGCTTCTTGGCAAAGCAATGTGAATTAAAAATATGAAGAATCATAGCAACTTGACTTTTCTAGAAGTCTATTTATTTTAAAAAGAAAAAGAAAAATCAATCTATAAAATGTAAGAACTAAATTTAGTAAGGAGTTCTGGTTAATTGTTACTGAAACCTGTTTGTTGAAAGATAGAAAGAACTTAAGGCAATTTCAACAATGGATAGTATAAAACAAAAATGAGTGATAAGAAAAAGATAAGGCCAGAAAGTTTGAAGAATATTACTGTTAAGCAGTGATGAATTCAGTTGCTTGTATGAAGCTTCTGGATCTGACTGGGTCTAAAAATTTGATTCTGAGACTCACAAGAAAAAATTCTCATGAAGTTCTTTTCGTATATGTCACTTTAGTTATTTTAAGAAATGCACCGGGGAAAGCTTTCTTCATGTTATCATTGCTGCATTAACCAAATCAAGAAAGGAAGAAAGAAGGAGAGAGATTCAGAATTAACAACCGGAAGTTAACTAAATATTTTTAATTTCCCATTTTCCTCAGAGATTTTTTTTCCTAGAAAAATAGTAATATCTTACTAGAATACTATCTTTCTCCCTATATAAATATTTTTATTAGAAACATATATGCATTTTCTAGTTCATATATGTATATGCTCAATGGAAGCTGGCAGCAGTGGAAAATATTTCTTTAAGTATTATTACAAAAACAGAGCCGACTGATGTCTTTATATTTGTAATATTTTCTTGCAGGTGTGGCCCACACTTCCATATGCAGAAAACCAATTTGTGTAAGAATTGACAAGAATGCTAATGGATTCATGGGGTTGTAAATGGAATTGTTTGTATTAAAGGTATCAGGTGAAGAAAAAAACCAACAACAAGACTATTGCAGGATTTCTGGGAATAGGACCCCAGATTGCTGGAAGCTTATCAGTCCCACTATTAGAGAAATGAATTTGTAAGGGCAGCATCCTTCTGTGTCTTCACAAAGTCCTTAGATGTGAGAGCTGGATCATAATTATTACTGCTGTGGCTAACATGTTTTCAACAGGACTCTCTAAGAAGCTAATTTCACAAAAGCACCTTCAGTCTGATTTGCCTGAGGATGTATTCCTTTCTTTTAAAATAATTTCTTATTTCCAAGATCAAGAGAACACAGCAGTGAGAAGAGCAGTGAGAACTAGATGTGCTCATGGTTAGGAAATATGAAAAATGCAAATTACAGGAAAACAGTAGCAAGCATTGCATCTGAAGTGATTCAATTTGATACAGGCTCACTTAAACTTATGAAATGGCTAGATATTCTATTGTCTTAATCTGTATATAGAATCACAGTTCACAAAATGGTTGACGTTGATCTTAAGATCATTTATTTCACCTTCCCTGCTCAGCCTAGGATTAACTACAGTAGGTTGTTCAGGACCATGTCCAGTTGGGTTTTGATTATCTCCAAAGGTGGAGACTTTGCAGCTTCTCTGAGAAACCTGTTCCAGTGTTCAGCATTCCTCATAGTTAAATTCTTTTTCTTACTGAATTTCCCCACCTTTCAATTTATGTCCACTGTATCTTGTACTATAACAGAGCACAAACAAGAAAAGCCTAACTCCATTATCTTCACTTCCCCCATCAGGTATTTATATGCATGAATAAGATCCTCCTGAGCCTTTTATTCTCCAGCAGTCAGAACTCTCAGCTTCTCCTCCTATGAAAGATGCTGCACTCTCTTAATGGTCTTTATGGTCCTTCTCTGGAGTCTCTCCAGTATGTCTTGTGTCTCTATTGTACCGGGGAGCCCAGAGCTGGAACCCGTGCCCAGACGTGTGCTCCAGGGCTGACCACAGGAAAAGGACCACTTCCCTGGAAATACTGGTGATGCTTTTCTTCATATAGCCCAGAAGACCTTATTTGTTGCAAGGACACACTATGAAGTCATATTCAACCTAATGTCAGACAGGACCTACCTGGGTCTGAGGGAGGATCCAGGAAACTACATGTGGGAAACCTGAGCTGGTCCGAGGAGTTAGAGTGTGTGACATTGGCCTTGAATAGATGCCCATGTATCCTTGGAGAAGCTGGAAGGTGCCAAGAATAGCCGAGTAAAAGAGATTAGGAAGCTGCCAGGCTGCAGGTGGAATCACCCAATTATGAAGTTACAACTGAGAAGGAGTCATTCAATTATGAACTGCTGATCTTTAGCTAAACCAATTGTGCATGGATGCGCAGCTCGGGAAGGGGTATAAAAAGTCTTGTAAAATCAATAAAGATGGTCTTTTGGCCCACAACTTCTACGTGTCATGGACTGCCCCAACTGCGACAATTACAGGCCTGTCAGTCTGACCTCAGTGCTGGGGAAAGTCATGGAACAGGTGATCTTGAATGCTATCATGAAGCACTTGCAAGAGAATCAGGTCATCAGGCCCAGTCAACACGGGTTCATGAAAGGCACGTCCTGCCAAACTAATCTGATCACCTCCCATGACAAGGTGACCCGCCTACTGGATAAGGGAAAGGCTGTAGATGTGGTCTTCTTGGACTTCAGTAAAGCCTTTGACACAGTTTCACACAACATTCTGCTTCAGAAACTGTCAGCCTCTGGACTGGACAGGTGAACCTGTGCAGTGCTACAGACTAGGAGTAGACTGGCTGGAAAGCTGCCTGGAGGAGAGGGACCTGGGGGTGTTGGTTGACAGCCGACTGAACATGAGCCAGCAGTGTGCCCAGGTGGCCAAGAAGGCCAGTGGCATCCTGGCTTGTATCAGAAACAGCGTGACCAGCAGGTCCAGGGAGGTTATTCTCCCCCTGTACTCTGCACTGGTGAGACGGCACCTCAAATCATGTATTCAGTTCTGGGCCCCTCACCACAAGAAGGATGTTGAGGCTCTGGAGAGAGTCCAGAGAAGAGCAACAAAGTTGGTGAAGAGGCTGGAGTCTTACTAGGAGCGGCTGAGGGAACTGAGATTGTTCAGCCTAGAGAAGAGAAGGATGAGGGGAGACCTTATTGCTCTCTGTAAATACCTGAAAGGAGATTGTAGAGAGGAGGGAGCTGGCCTCTTCTCCCAAGTAACAGGTGACAGGACAAGAGAGAATGGCGTCAACTTCTACCAGAGGAGGTTCAGGCTGGTCATTAGGAAAATATTTTTCATGGAAAGGGTCACTGGGCATGGGAACAGGCTGCCCAGGGAGGTGGTTGAGTCAGCTTCCCTGGAGGTATTTAAAAGACCGGTGGATGAGGTTCCAAGGAGCATGGTTTAGTGTTTGATAGGAATGGTTGGACTTGATGATCCTTGTGGGTCTTTTCCAACCTAGTGATTGTTATTACGATGACCTGAGGATTTCCCTGTAAGTTAAATATTAGAGCTGCTGTTAATTATTTCAGTCATGTGAGGCACAGTTACTTCACAGCCTAGTTTTGATAGTGCCAGAGAACATCTATTCATTTGAAACTTCCAAAATTCACAGATGTTTCCATTATTCCCAGGCAGTCATCCAAATACCCAGCTACATATGATGTAGTAAGCTAACATGTCACAGGGCACCAAATTCACCAAAAGATCTGTGGTAATACTTTTTTATAAATATCATCACTATTTTTTGACAAGAGCTACGTGAACAACCAAAGGGTACAATTTGCAATTGATTGTGGTTGTTCACTGCTTAATATAATACTCTAGAAGTGTGGTCTGGTGAAGTACTTCTGATTATCTGCATTTGCTGGAGATAAAGGAATGTATTTTGATCACTTGAGTATTCAGACAAGTCCATTACTTATCTGTAAATCAATATACCGATTTTTGGATTGCTTGTTTATAAGAATGTAAAGGAATTGTTTACAGGCTGCTTACAGTTCATACCTTTATATCACTTCTCCCTTGTGGTCAGCAGTGACAAGGTACTGTAATTGTCAGTAACAAAACACTTAGTCAGAAAATGTACGCACTATACATTGCCCTGAGGCACTGAAAGAGTTGAGACACTTGTTCTGGGAAATAAAAAGTAACAAACTTTACACCATTGGCTTTCAACAGCCAACCTTCTTGATTATGTCAAGCTAATTATGATTCTGTGAACCACTTTTAGGTATATTTATGAATAACAGCCATGGGATCTGATATGTGCTTTCTATAGCATCATGAAAACATTTGCTTTGCCAGCTATTGCATCTTAAAAAGAAATACTTATCTTTCAGGCAAATGAATCACTTGGGCCCAAACGTTCTAAACATCAATAAACCTAATCAGGGTTAACACTGAAATGAGTATTAAATTGAAGATTAAGCTGAGAAAACAAACCAAGAAGCAGGTTCTTCTTTTTCTTCAATTGCAAACTGAAACTGAAGAAGCTTATCATAATCAAGTGATGAGTTGAACTTAGCACTTACAGTGTCTAGCCTTATGAGCAAATAGTGATATTTATTGATGGTATTAATGTTTTTAAATAGGCTTAGACCTTTTATAATACCACCGACATTTCATTTTATGGAACACGGAATGTAGAGGCTGTAAAGTCATGATTAATATTGCTAACAGTAATAAGTTGAAGTGTAATAGTAATTTTGCTCGTATTTGCTTTTATTATGTGAATGCCTTCAGTGTCTGAAGAAATTCTACAGGCATACAGTTTTCCCTAGATTCGAAAACTGATTGACTGCTGAAAACATTGCACAGAAAGACACAAAAGAGTTCAGAGTATTTATTAACTGACCAAAGGCTGTGATGGTCACTTAGAGGTATATATGCTACGCAATTAGCTGTTTCATTTAATCCTTGCCAGAGTGTGCTGTTGTGCAGTGGGGGGTTGGGGGATTACGATGTGTTCAGTACCTAGGTTCTGCAGAAAAAGATGCCAGTCAATTGAAATGAAGTCTTGAGCAAATGAAAGAAAGCGGAACAGAAAAGAAGATCTACATACCAGCTTTGTGAAAGTCACTGCCAGTTTTTGACTGTTGCAACTGAACAGTACCATAAGAGCTCTTTAACAAACTTGCCTAGATTGCCATTTAAGAAGTTCATCCATCTGTATGAATGAACAAAGTTTGTAAAATACTGAAGATTATCCTATAGTAGAACGGTACAAAAAGAAATACGTATAAGGAGCATAAAAAGGAATTCTACTACCCAGCCTGCAGGCTAACCTGAAGAAATTCAGCCATCAGCTCATCTGTGCCTCAGTGTTCTCCATTCTTCTTTTCGTTGTCAAGTTTCCATTTTCTAGTTAAGTAAATCTCAGAACAATGACAAAAAATATACCCAGAATCACATACAAGATCATACTCAAAATTATACTCTAAGAGTATGCGTTTAACTGACTGAAGCGACAGTACTTACATTTCAACAATTTTCTATTTTATTCTTATTTGATTTTTTTTTTATTTATGTGATTACAATGGGTGCAGGCAGTGGCCGACAAGAAAGACAGAAAGGATAGGACATTGCTTAACTCTAAGCATATTAAAAACTACAAAATAAGAGGAAAAAGGTAAGATCCTTTTCCTTGCAATATAATTCAGCATTTCTTTGTCTCTTGGAATGGGTGAAAATTGTCTAGAATATCAGATATATGTGCAATATCTTGCTGTAAAACTATTCCTTCTCTTGTTGAGAGTAAGATAATGAAAGCCTGTTTAACATACACGAATTGCTGTGCAACAGTGGCAACTCACTTCAAAGAGTATAAAAAAATTCTAATTCTTAGATTACCTGCTTCTGTGGGCTGTTTTTCAAAATGGAATAATAATCAGGGAACATCACTAGAGATGCAGTACTTTTTTATTTCTTCTTTAGTGGTTCAGCTCTGTCATTAATATCTGTACCCTGTTGTGTGCTTTCAACAAGGATTGTAGTTGTTCTTTCCAAAGCAGGAGAAAACAGTTCTTAAATATATTCTTATAGTTAAAAACTCCCTAGAGACACGCTGCCCTCTCAATGAAGGAGCCTGCAATTCCTAGTAGTACTAATGGGACTTGAAGAAATGTGTGCAGAATTCACAATCCTGAAAGACTAGAGTCAACCGGATATTTACCATTACTTCTGTGTACACAAGAATAAGGTCATGTATGTCATAAATAAACTAACAGGTTTTACCTGGCATATTTTGACCTGTTCTTCATTTTAGTGGTCAGCTATCATCAAAAAAAAAATTTCAGACAGACAATGATCACATGCACTGCCTTTTAATCATAGAATTTTTAATTATTTAGTTAAGTAACCAAGTATCTCACACGGTAAGACTCTCATAATAGTTCATCAAGGACAAAATATTTATTGAAAATACAGAAATATTCCCTCCACAGACCCACGGTCTATCTGTTTGGAGTTAAGATATTGCACATACTGAGCTCTGTTGTTTAGGGATCACTGTAAGTGATCCAGATAGTACTTCTTTAGAGAACCACTCATTTTTACATCAGCAAAAATGCAAATGGCGCTTGGATAAACACACATAATATATGTATTTATTGATGTATGGATACTCACCTTGAAAACTTGACTTCTGGGCATGGATAGGGGGATCTTTGCAATACTTCTACAAGGGAAAGAAATATGATTAGGTCTGTTTTACACAGATAAAGGAAAGGATTAAGAGGTAAATTTAGAAAGGTACTCAAGGACTATTCTCAAAAAGTGACTGTAGTCAGACATTTTCAGAACATGATTCACAGTGTTTGAAGATAGGCTTTGAATCAGCCTCTGGAGCTTCTCTCTATTTCTTTTGGCCTTTGGACTGTGTGGTGGGATGATTAGTCCCCTATAGTCTGTATTTGAGAACAGGCAGTGCAGATCTAAGAGCTTCAATCACTTCTTTTCAGTTGCCTGTTCCTTGTACTGGCACTCAATGTCTTAGCCTAGATTTTGGCTCTTTGTGAAATGCAGAGAGACCTGGGGGAGGGAGGGAGGGAGGGAGGGAGGGAAGGAAGGAAGGAATGAAGGAAGGAAGGAACAAAATTAAGACTCTACTCAGAGAGAACCTCAGAGCTATCAAGAAGAAAAGCATGTGCCTTGAAACAACACTCATTCCAGGATATGATTTTGTTATTTAGGCCTAGCAGAAGGTCTAAGAAGCCCTTCCTGGAACTGTTAAACAAGGACAGCAAATAAGTGCTTCTTTGCCAGGAGCCAGCAACATATTCAGTTCTGCTTCCCTTTTCCCTTGTATCTTGCACAACTTCAGAAGAGCTATAGTGAATGATCCTCATCTTTCCCCATATAGCACCTGGAGGCTAAACAATATTCCAGTGGTTAGGGTAATTCACTTTGATCAGAAACATGTCCAGGAGAATAGAAAAAATGACTGAAGATTATGGTGACTTCTCAGCTATTGTAGGAGGGAAAGGAAGGTAATTTCATAGATTGCTTTGCAGCATTTAGCATGCAGAAAACACCTATAAGTGTTTTGATCTCTCTGTAAATGCCTTTTAAGATTGTGGAGAAAGTTTGTGGTAGAGACTAGAAATACCTCACAGTCTTCTGAATCTTAATCCACTGTCTCAATCATCAGATTATGAAGCCAACGTGAAATGTGTTAAAGCTGAAATGAAACAGGATTGTTTTCCTTGCGGAGGCTTGAAAAAGTATCATATGTATGAATGAACCATAGAAACTTGACAACATTTATACTGTTATCATTTAACGCATATTACTTTATTACAATTTAGACTTAGGTCATTGCTTCTTTTAAAGATGAGCAAAACAAGGCATTAAAACGTGATAATTTCACTAATTTATTAAGTTTCAGTTAAGTGTAAAATAACACAATTGAGTATCTGTAGGAAGGAGAAACTCAGAATATGAATTACCAGAAGCTGAGAAATCTCTTACCCTGGGTGTTTTGTGTATACTTGTATATGTGCAAGTATGCATGTAGACTAGTCAGATCTTACATGCTGAGGAGGAACAAATTTTGATGATAACAGAAGAAGAACCACAAAGGAAGTCCAGAAAGTGATGATAAAGGTAATCATCAGATTCTCAGGTTGGATCCATCTAGCTGAAGGACTCATTTGTCAGTCAAGACATAAAGCAAACTTCCTAAACCCTTTAATCCCAAAGTACTCAAAAAGTCATTCTCCAGCCAGACAGCACAGAGGAAATCCTCCTGCTCTGCCTGAAGTCCCTCAGCACATATCAGTTCTTAAAAGGCTATATAACTAAGAATACAACATAAAGTCCTGTGGAAAAAGGTGACCTAATGTTAAGTTTAGAGACAGCTCAAATACTAACTGGGGACTTCAACCAGTCTGGTATATGCTGGAAAAACAGCACAGCAAGCTCTAGGCAATCCCGGAGACTCCTAGAGTGTATTCAAAATGATTTCTTAATCCAGCTAAGAGAGACCCCCATCCAAGAGGATGCAAAACTGGACCTGATGGTCACCGATACAAGTGAACTCATCAGTGACATTAAGATTGAAGGCAACCTGGGCTGCAGTGATCATGCATTGGTGAAGTTCAAGGTCCTGAGTGATGTGGGACAGGTGAGGAATATAGTCAGAACCCTAAATTTCAGGAAAGCAGACATCCAACTCTTCAAGGAGCTACACAATAGGACCCCCCCAGGACATGGTCCTCTGTGACAAGGAAGCAGAACACTGCTGGCAAATATTTAATGTTTTCCATGAGGCACAAGAGCACTCAGTCCACATATGTAGGAAATCAGGCAGGGAAAGAAAGAGACCATTATGGCTGAATTGAGGCCTGCTGGTCAAACTCAAGAGCAAGAGGGAACTGCACAGGCAATGCAAGGAGGAACAGGGAACCTGGCATATGTATAGGGACATTGCCTGGTTGTGTAGGGATGAGGTCAGGAAGGCTAAGGCACAGCTGGAGCTGAACTTGGCAAGGGAAATGAAGACCAACAAGAAGGGTTTCTATAGGTACATCAATCAAAAGAGGAAGGTTAAAGAGAACCCCCACTGATGGTTGGAAATGGCAACCTCGTATCATAGAATCATAGAATAATAGAATAGTTTAGGTTGGAAGGGACCTTAAAGATTGTCTAGTTCCAATTCCCCTGCAATGGGCAGGGGCATCCCACTAGATCAGGATTACCCAAGGCCCCATCCAACCTGACCTTAAACACCTCCAGGGATAGGGCATCCACAGTTTCTGTTGGCAACCTGTTCCAATATCTCATCACTCTCATGATGAAGAAATTCTTCCTAATGTCTAGTCCAAACCAAGATCAACAGATGCAGAGAAGGCTGAGGTATTAAAAAAATTTTTGGCCAATTTTCACTGACAACCACTCTACTCACACCTCCTGTGTCATGGGAAAACAAGATGGTGACCAGGGGAGTAAAGCCCCTCCCACTGTAGAGGAGGATAAGGTTCGTGACCATCTGAGGAACCTGAACATGTGTAAGTCTATGGGACCTGATGAGATGCATCCCAGAGCCCTGAGGAAATTGACCAATGTAGTTGCCAAGCTACTCTCCGTGATGTTTGAAAACTCATAGCAATCAGGAGAATTCCCTGGTGACTGGAAGAAGGGTAATATTGGGCCATTTTTAAAAAGGTTAGAAAAGACAACCCTGGGAAGTACATACCTGCCAGCCTCACCTTTGTGCCTGGTAAGATCATGGAACAGATCCCCCTAGAAGTTGTGCTAAAGCACATGGGGGACATGGAGGTGATAAATGGCTTCACCAGGGGCAAGTCCTGTATCACCAACTTAGTGGATTTCTATGAGGGGGTAACTGCAGCAAGTGACATAGGAAAACCAATGGATGTGATCTATCTGGATTTCCATAAAGCCTTTGACACGGTCCCCCGCAACAACCTCTCTAAATTGGAGGCATATGGATTTGATAAATGGACATTTCAGTGGATAAAAAATGGTTGGATGGTCATATTCAGAGAGTGGTGGTCAATGGCTCAAAGTCTAGATGAAGATCCATGACAGGTGGTGTCCCTCACGGGTCTGTACTGGGACCAGTTCTGTTTAATCTATTCATCAATTATATAGACAGAGAAATTTAGTGCACCTTCAGCAAGTTTGCAGATGACACCAAACTGAAAGCCAAACAGGCACCGAGGACATATATTAAATAATAATATGAATACTAACAAGAAATATGTATCCAGATTTCAACCTTGCATTAAAGTACATTTTATAGCATATGGAAATGAAGCATCTTTAATGAAGCACAAGGCTACTTTTTTATTAACACTAGTTTCAGAATGTGACATGAAAACTCCTACAGACTGGAAAGAATGTTTTTCATCTGTACCCATAGGTAGGTTTGAAATATCATCCCTTGGGGTGCCTTTCTTGGATTCCATCAAAATCCCAGATGGTCCTTTTTGGTCTTTGGGGGAATCCTTATTACACAAGGCAGCCCACAGAAATGAATAATGATGCTGTCAAATATACCTTGTGGGTTTTCCACAGGAAAGAGAGGTATAGTTGAGTCAAGACCTGCTGGTCAAACCAAAAGGCAAGAAGGAAATGCACAGGCAGTGGAAAC
The DNA here is from genome assembly GCA_033459285.1 of Clamator glandarius. Classification (NCBI taxonomy): domain Eukaryota; kingdom Metazoa; phylum Chordata; class Aves; order Cuculiformes; family Cuculidae; genus Clamator; species Clamator glandarius. The sequence continues at coordinate 212,628 of JAUNZM010001433.1, forward strand.
AGGGACAAGGATGCTTGGAAAACACAGGGACACTGCCTGTTTTTGTAGGGATAGGGTCAGGAAGGCCAATGTGCAGCAGGAGCAGAACTTGGCAAAGGACCAAAGAATAGTAAGAGCTCCTACAGCTATGTCAGCCAGAAAAAGAAAGTCAAAGAAGGCATATCGCACCCTGATGAACGCAACTGGCAAACTGGTAACAACAGATGAGGAGAAGACTGAGATACTCAAACCCAGTTTGGCATCCCTTTCCTCTGACAACCTCTCTTCTCACACCTCCTAAGTGGATGAGGCAAGGCAAATCTGAGGAAACAAAGTCCCACCAGCTATAAGAGAAGATTAGGTTAATGACTACCTGAAAAACCTGAAAATGTGTACCTCTATGGGACATAGAATCATAGAATCACCATGTTGGAAAAGATCCACCGGATCATCGAGTCCAACCTTTCCTATCTGGCACTAAATCATGTTCCCCAGCACCTTGTCTACACATCTTTTAAATACCTCCAGGGATGGTGACTCGACCACCTCTCTGGGCAGCTTGTTCCAGTGCCCGATGACACTTTACATGAAAAATTTCTTTCTGATATCTAGTCTGAATTGCCCCTGGTGTAACTTGAGGCCACTGCCCCTTGTCCTGTCCCCTGTCACTTGGGAGAAGAGGCAAGCATCCTCTTCTCTCCTTTCAGGTAGTTGTAGAGAGCAATAAAGTCACCCCTCAACCTCTTCTTCTCAAGGCTAAGCAACCCCAGCTCCCTCAGCCATTCCATATAAGACTTATTCTCCAGTCCCTTCACCAGCTTCGTTGTTCTTCTCTGTATGCATCCCAGAGTCCTGAGGGAATTGTCTTATGTAGTTTCCGGGCCATTCTCTGTGATATTTGAAAATTCATGGCAGTCAGGTGAAGTCCCTGGTGACCAGAAAAAGGGAAATGCTGTGCCCATTTTTAAAAGAGTAGAAAGGAAGATCCTGGCAACTACTGACTTGTCAGCCTCACCTTGGTGCCTAGGAAAATCACAGAACAGATCTTCTTAGAAGCTATGTTAAAGCACAAGGAGGACAAGGATGCAATCAGAAACAGCCAGCGTGGTTTCACCATGGGCAAGTCCAGCCTGACTGACCTGGTGACTTTCTGTGATGGGACAACTACATCAGTGGATAGGGGAAGAACTGTGGTTATCATCTATCTGGACTTCTGTAAGGCCTTTGACACAGTCCTCCTACAACATCCTTTCTAAATTGGAGAGCTATGGGTGTGATGGATAGACTGTTCAGTAAATGAGGAATTGATTGGATAGTCACATAGAGGGTAGTGGTCAGGAGCTCAATGCTCAGATGAAGATCAATGAGAAGTAGTGTCTCTCAGGGGTTCTTACTGGGATCAGTATTGTTTAATATCTTCATCAGTTACAGCGACACTGGAATTGAGTGTGCCTTTAATGAGTACCAAGCAGAGTGGTACAGTTGACACACCTGAGGGATGGGATACCATTCAGGGGGACCTGGACAAGCTTGAGAAGTGGACCCATGTGAATCTCATGAGGTTGAACAAGGCCACATGCAAGGTCCTTCCCCGGGGTTGGGGAAACTCTTGGATTCAATACAGGATGGAGGATGGAAGGATTGAGATGAGCCCTGCTGAGAAGGGCTTCGGAGTATCCAGTGGATGAAAAGCTGGACATGAGCCAAAAATGTACACTTGCAGCTCAGAAGCCCAATTGTATCCTGGGATGCGTCAAAAGATATTTAATAAGTAAGCCAAGAGAGGTGATTCTGTCTCTCTAATCCACTCTTATGAGACCCCTCCTGGAGTACTACATCCAGCTCTGGAACCCTCAGCACAAGAAAGATATGGACCTGTTGGAGAGGATCCAGAGAAGGGCCACAAAAATGATTGGATGGGTGGAACACCTCTCATCTGAGGAAAGGCTGGGAAAGATGAGGTTGCTCAGCCTGAAGAAGAAAAGATTCCAGGGGCACGCTCTTGCAGGCCTTCAATAATTAAAGAGGACTTATAAAGAATGATGAGGACAAACTTTTCAGCACAGCTTGTTGCAATAGAACAAGGGGTAAGGATTTTAAACTAAAAGAGGGTAGATTTAGACAAGATATAAGGAAGATATTTTTTTAAAATGTATTGGGTGAAACACTGGAACAGGCTGCCCTGAGTGGTGGTAGAAGTCTCATCCCTAGAAACATTCATGTCCAAGCTGGATGGGGCTGAAAGCAAACTGACCTGGTTGAAGATGTCCCTACTTCTTGCAGGAAGTGGTGGACTAGCTGACCTTTAGAGATCCCTTCCAACCCAAATCATTCTGTGATTCTATGATTCTTTGAATCTATGATTCTACAATTCTCTGACTTCATTCCAGGCTTGTAAACCTCCACCACATCAACAGTCATGGGATACCCAATATAAGCTTGTTAATGTAAGTGGACCAGAACTAGAACAGCCTGAGAACCATGAATCTAAATTTTCACACTATTGCCCTCCTGTGACAAATAGATTTTGATGTATTAGACGTGCTACAGCTGAGGCCAGGGGTATTTGCTCTTGGCACTACGTGTAACAGTCCCTTCTGTCTTCTCTTCATGTATGTTTTGTTCAGCTTCAGAATTGTAGGGCCAGTGGGAAGAAGTTAGCAAGAATCGTCAGTTTGGGTCATCTATGAATGTCATGATGTGTGTAGGGGTCTTACCTAGCAGTGAACTATAGAAGCATAGAAAATTATCTGTGAATCAGATAAAATAGAAACAAATTGGGCAAATAATTCCAATCATTAGACTGAGACTGGATCTCAGTATATGGCCCAGGTAACCAGGATCATGCCCTTCTTCTTAGATCACAATTGTGGAGAGGATATTGCAGTCACATGGGAAGGATGAGGACGAAACACTGGGAACTGAGCTACCTCAATGCATGGGTATTAAATAACTGCACATATAAATCAATATGGAGATTGTATTAGAAAATTTCCCAGTGCACTTTCAGTGTTTCACAGTTCTTGAAAACAAACCCATCTTTAACACTTAAAAAATTTACCTCCACTAATGTGGGTGCAATAACTGCTCCTTATTGAGCTCTAGTTTTCCTGATTGTACCCTAATTTCTGTTCTATCTGAATTATATTATGGAAACAATTTCTGTGGTCAAACTTGTGGAATAAATAAATAAATATTCCTCACATGTCGTAAGTATCAGAGTTGTTCTGTTTCACAATATGGAACATTTAATGTAGACCCTTTTATGCTTTCCCATGTAGCATATTTCTTTTTAGTAAAATTAGGATATGGGGAGGAAAAAATGCAGTAATAAGGATCAGAAAGGTGTGTAAAACATAAAGCATATAAAGTAATTTTCCAGTGAGTCTGTGATATTGCCATTTCCCTTAGCAGTGTTGAGTCTCCTTCATAATAGAAGTTCCTGTGGGCTTAGAGTACTAGAAAATATAAAATACCTATGGGACATATTCCAGTACTGTACATTAAATTTGAGGATTTTACATGTGATAAAGTATGTCAGTGTTGCTTACAGGGAATTCCAGTGATACCTCAGCTTTCTTGGACTTATTATAAATCCTTTGTTGGAATTATTGCGGCTGGTTCAATAATTCAGATTAGCCCTCATGTTTATTAATGCACTACATCTGTGCAAACAACATGTCAAGCAGAGAGTTTATTGTAATTGCCTGAGCAAACAGAACCTGAAAGAAGCAATTTCCAGTTACAATGTGCTATGACAAGTAATGAGGTAATTGGCATTCTGTCCTGATTACTTCCACCTTCCTTTTCATCAGGTCTATATTGTGTGTGATAGATAGTTTTATAAGAAATGAAGGTGTTTGATAATATGGTCTGCTGCTGCTTAAGGTTAGTGATTAAAGACAATCATAATTTTCTCTCAGAGATCTTATTAGCTTTAACATTATTTATTCATATGGGTAAGATGTGGGCTCAGAATATCTCAGTACTATACATGCACTTAAAAAGTAAACCCAACTACAAGCCTATTGAATGCAAAATATCTTGGAGATTTCCAAGCTCGTACAACATGTCAACTTTTTCTGAGTAAAAAAGTGTTCAAGCCAAAGGATTAATATGAACCACTTCATGTCTATGGTTAAACATAAGTATTTTTGGTATAATATATGTCTATGTAGTATCGCAGTTGCAGTCTATCAATATTAATAAAATAATTAAAAGTATGATTTCTGATTTTAGACTGAACTTCTTGGGAAGCGGAAACTTTAACTTTCCTGAAAAGTTAATGTTCTTGTGTACTGTCTTTTCTTTAATATTTATTTTTCAAATATTTATCCTCAACCAAAAGCAAATAGTTACAGGATGTTTTGTTAGGGTTTTTTTTTTATTGTTCTACCGTGCGCAGTGGACATTTTTCTGTCTAATTTTCAGTCTTGCTGAAAGTATTTTGAACTTCACAGGGAGGGAAAAGTTGAGAAAAGAGAAAGAAATATATAGAATACTCAAAAAAGAACCATGTGTTTTGTGACTTCAGCAAAAGTAGCTCAAAAATAAAATCACAATGGCTTTCAATTAAGATATTGCTAAGGATTTAACTATATTCATTTCCCTTCCCTTACCAAACACTTGTTTGAAATGTTGTCAAGGTCTATGACATAAAAACAAACACCAGAAAAAGTATCTTTATAGTAGAAGTATAGTAGTTTTTAATACAAAACAAGCACACTTCATTTTATTACAAAAAATAAATTTCCTAATAAATTTCATTTTATTAGGATCTTTCTGCAACAAAGCAGGAGGTGCAATTGAAGAACATAAGAAAACAAGTGGATTCATAGAAAGGTAGATATCTGCTCATTCAAGTTTGTGGCATATGAATGCACCTATTAGTGAAAAGATTTGTTGAAGGGGGTATTTCTTCCCATCTCAACTAAAGGCATTATTTACCCAAAAGCTGCAAAAGCACCTCCATTTACAGCACAAATTTTTATGATCAGATATATAATTTTATAATACAGATTTTTATACTCTTAGGAAGTAGCCTGGTGATGTAGGATCTCTCCCACGTGGGCACACTAAGCATTTCTGCTCAGTAGGACTGAAGTCCAGAATTCCAAAAAGATGGCATACCACTAAACCTAAAGTAGCAAAAGAAGCCAAGATTTGTATCTTAGTATGTCAGTACTCTATGCAGTGCTATGTCAAGCAGTCCTACTGTCAACTCTTCTACATGCTTATTAGTGAGAATGTTTGTCCTTTCCATTGATACACCTTTTATTAGAGATGTCACCTAAGCTTATACATTGCCAAAACCCCTCAAATTTAGAAAAATCAAATTATACTAGACAGTTTACACAGTGTGCCTAAATCATCTGTTTGTGTATGGAGACAATTGCTTGTACCTCTGTGTTTCAGGGATGCCATCAAAGGCAATGCGAGGAAGTGGGCAAGACAAGCCATTTAGAAAAAGACTCTGATTTAACAGATTCACTGGGCAGGACTACCTTTACCTACCAGGTTTAACAGAGAGGATGAGTGATTCTAATAGTTTAGCCAAGTACTGAGAGTAAAATGATATAGTGTTTTTCTTTCTTCTAGTATGCTAATTTCAGTGTGTTTTGTACCTCCAGGTATGAGGCATTATTTTGAAATTTGGTAAGATACTTGTATCATCATTTGCTGCAAATAATACTCTTTGATGGTGTAAGTAAAACTGAACTCAAAGTTTAGTAGTCTGTGCAGTTATAATACCTGAATAATACCCATCTCCTTCTCTAACTAATTTTTTTTTCCCAAAGCCCTACAAAAACACAGGTTCCTGTCATCCATGCTGTCCATGGGAAATTGCCACTGTAGTGCATCTATAAAATATTGGAGGAGAACAGTGGAGTTGTCAACTCCTTATTCCATTAATGAAAAAGTATAAAACTCTTCCATTAGCATTGCTGTTCTTGAGCCACTGCACAAATTTACGTGCTTCCACCTGAATTTGGTCCTTTACTTTGTCAAAAGCAGTACGCATTTCCTCAGTTGGTATGAGGGTTAAGGCTTGTAGGTAATGGAGCTTCAAATTGAATTCTGGATTAAATCCATGCTGACTTGCCAATCCAGCACTTTATGCTCTTTGCCAATAGCTTTGGCTCAAGTGAAAGAAGCAGGCTTTGTTCTAAACTGGTGCAAATTCCTTGGTTGCTGTGATTGTAGCTTGTTCGAAGTGAGTGATCACATATGTGAGTCTTAAGTAGAGCTGTGCAAAATTTGGCAGCTTGAGTGCACAAGGGGTTTGGTGAACCTTCATTTGGCTTCTGTGTTTATGGACTTGAATTAGTGTTAGGAAAATTAAAGGATGAGGTAGGAGATGTACTAAATCAAAGCATCGCAAGAAATAAATTGAGTCACATAGAGAAGTGTCAAAAGTAGATGCAATCAAAAGTGAAAGACTTTTTAAATAATAGTTACTGTAAGTTAAATACAGTTTTAGTATTTAAAATATTTGTTGAAATTTCAACATAGATACACTATGCATAGATACAACATAAAAAGAAGCTTATTTTATTTTGTTATCTTTATTTTTTTTTGTGGAAGTAAGTTTTTTCCCCATTGGAAATAAGAGAAAAAGCATTACTTTGCTGAAGGAGCACCGACAATGATTTACTTAGTTCTGCACTGCCTATATTACATTTTATAATTTGTATGTCTTCCTTGCCAGAATACTCTTACTCATTAACTATTTTCAATTATTTTTCATTTAAGATTTACACATTAATAAATTATGTGTAAGTAGTAGGTGGTGGTATATCATTCTGTTAAACAGTTACTTTAGCACCAAACCAACTTGGAGAAGAATAGGCCCTTTTAACTGTGCTTTCACAGTTTCTTTCTACTCCAATGTTTTATTATGGCCATGAAATGGTGGTAGGTAGAAATTTCTTCTTTTACATGATTAGAATGTAATGTGAGCATATTGAGAGACTGATGAAATACACTTCAAAATGTAGCTTTTTAATGTGTCTATATTTTGCCTCTTCCACTCTAAATGCTGGTATTATTTTCATAATAGTAATGACAATGAGATATCTTGATGTAAGTTAAGCTTTCAGGAATTATGGTGTTCTTGGAAGAAAATATACTCCTACTACTGCTACCACCATCATTACAACCACCACAACTCTTGGTTTAAAAAGCAAAATGTAGTTGAAAGACTAGCTTTCCGCTCAGTCTCCCCATTCAAAATTACCCCAAAGGCATTTTCAGCTGCTCTCAGTGGAGAAACCCTGACCAAGTCAGAGATCTGAATGAGAGTACTCCTGCCTACTGCCTCAAATTGTCACTCAATCAAACCATTGTAGCTGGTGCAGATTTGTGGGCTGCTCTTAATTTCTCCTGAGAACCAACCCTGCTCAGAGAATAATTAGGGAAACTTAAGCTGCTTTTAAGTTGAAAAGGATACCAACTAGTTAGTGTTAAGTATGTGACTTTAATGGGCTACATATGGAAATGCCATCAACATGATGATATAAAGTGCATCTATATTTTCAAGACAAAGCTTTAAGTTTTCAAAACCAATAGTGAGCAGTGTGGGGGAAATGGTAAAACAGACACAGAAAATTTAGGCTATCTATTAGCATCTGATGTTGACTCAGCAGGGGAATCCTTCCTCTGAGTTGTTCTGTAATCAGTGCTCCTGTATTTATGCATCTCATTTTTCCAAGAGCAAATGGAGCAGAGATGGTGACTCTTACCAGTCCTTTGCACAGTAGCAGTCCTGAGGTTTTAGCCAAATTTGAAGCAAATCCCAACAAGAAATTAATTCAGCACAGATGTGTAGCACAAGAGTTGCAGTAAAAATAGAAATTTATTTCCCAAAACTCTTCATCTTAAAAGGGTAGTCATCTGTCAGGCATCATGGGGAAATCCATGTCCACCAGCTCCACTGATTATTGTTTTATTTGCCTGGAAAGACAAATCATCAGTCTAATAAGAAAAGAACACTTTCTTCTACTTCTATCTTAAATATTGTAACAGATTTCAGAAATTACAATGTAGTTGTGGACATGGCTGCAGACTTTCTAATAGACACATTGGTGGGTTTTGACTGAGCATACAGTTAAGTATTTTATTACTTAATTTATCACAAAAAATGAATACTTAGGTATGTCTAACTTTACATCCAAGAGGAAAGACTTGAATATTGCTTTGATTAAGTCCAATTTGATTAAGAACACTTTCTGGCAATGAAAAAAGCAGCTCCCAAATTGATGAAAAAATTTAAGAAGAATATAACAGAATTTGTATGATGCATTATTTTTCTAACTAGAAAATCTTGAAAAAGGAGAGGAAAACAAAACCTCATGTCATTTGTTTTAGGATTATCTTATTGCATTAACAAAAAATAGTAAAAATCTCTAACAAAATGCAGTAGTATCATTCAGGAGACTTATGAAAAAAATACAGGTTGTTAAAATCCTGTGATTTTTACATTAATTTACAAAGAAGCCTTACATTTTTATCAACCTATTTATATTTCAAGCCTGTTAGAACTTCATTGTGAGTGAACATGCTTTGGCTATCCAAAGAGGGACTTTATTTTTGTGGCATGAGTCCTTACGAAATAGTGATATAAGAAAATCACAAAGTGAAAGTCATAAAGTTTGTAGGTAATTTGGTTTATGAGAATATGTTTTTGTAAGGAAAAAACTTACAAAATACATTAGGAAGAGGGAAATAATCAATGTAACTTGCAAGAATATAATTTTAGTGGTTGAAATAAACATCAAAACACTTGCTGAGCACCCACCTTTGAAGGTATATCCATTTACAAGATGATTTGAATGAAGTTGATTTTGTGACATACATGGCCAAAATGAGAAAGAATTGAACACATGAAGATAGAATTAGTCTATAGTTGTGTGCCTTTCCTCTTTTCTTTTGGAGAGAAAATACAATATTTTTTCAGAAAACACAAAGATAGAGAAGTGAGCATAAGTAACTTTCATATTCTTACATGAAATTTGAATATAGAGTTTCCGTAAGAACATTTTTTTTAATAATAAAGCAGGCCTGCATCTTCTGCTTAGAGTGGTATCCATATTTGAAGTTTTAGTTCTTAAATATCATTTCATGAGAACATACATGATTCCTTCTTAGGAAACACAGGAAATAAATTACCGAGGTAGGTACATCAAATGTATCATCAGACTTCCTTTTTTCTGTTCTCCAGCAATGAGTAAACTGCTTTCATCATCTTTCATTTTTCTCCACTAGAAACAAATAAGAAATTCACAATAAGCCATGGAAAGACAGTATTTCTTTTTTTCCAGTTCCTGCAAACAGACTTTATTTGGTTCCTAATTTTTGGGTGAACACACTTTATTAGTATCAAATACTGCTTTGCTCAGAGGTTCTGACCAGTATTTGTGACTTCACTGAGTTAATTTGCCACATTACCCTGCTAGAGATAAATAATAACAAAAGCAATATACTGTTGATAAATATTAGTATTTTAATATGCTATTACGAATAAAAACAATCATATGAGGTCTTTTTTTAGAATGGCAGCTATATAATGTTCCATAGATGTTAAATAATGTGAATTGACAGAGACACTAGGGGAAATGATGTAGGATGACTTTGCAAGGAAAGTTATTTAGGCCTTGAATATCAGAACACATTTTATGCTTTCACATTCATGTATTTCAAAAGAAAGAGTAGTAAATCTTAACGTCACTATTGCTAGCACTTAGTCATTCTGTATTTTTTAATTACAGTATTTCTTCAACCTGATGTATTGCCAGTTAACAGTTCATTTTCCAGCCAACTTTTATTCCAACAAGTCATAATTGCCTGCTACTCAGAGCTGTTTGTACAGGACCCACTATATACTTTTTCCATATAATTAATTACTTGAGAGGAAGGTCTGTGGATGGATATTTTGAGAACTATTTCTTGTCTTCATTCTGTCCTTCACCACTACCATAAGGACCCAAGAAACAGCCCATCATCTTTCCGTACACGGTTAAGATATTGATGAAGATACTGTTTCCATGGAAAATATTTTTCCTCCTTTGTCATCAAGGTTTACCTTATGTACATGGATATCAGTTGTTGTCTGTCTTTCTATGAACCAGTACAGCTGGTAAATTAATCCTAAGTGTATCTTTAAAGATCTTTTCATTGAAAATTGACTGTTTTTAGCAAACAACTAAAATTATAGTAAAGAAAATTACTATAATCTAGTTTTTCTGAAAAAAATACCACTTTATTTTGGAAATCTAGAAAAATATTGTGAAAACCACTTAGCAAATCTACCTTGTCTTCTTTTTCCATCAAAGGTGTATGAATTTTGTGGACCTTATTGATGCAATCTATCTATATTTCTTGTAATATTTCCATTGCAACATATAACAAAACAATTTGCAGTTTCATCTTCCTGATCTTTCAACCAACGTTATTGAGAGCAAGACTGATTGCATAAAAGCTCAAGAATAAATAATTATTAGTATCACAAAGGGAATCAGGAATATCAGCAAATTTACAGTTTTTGCATAATGAAGTGACAGTCTTTTTGTTTGGCAACAACTGATTTCCACTAGCTACTCAACGCTTCAACAGATACATTTGTAATATACCTTTTTTGCTTGTTTTGCTATGATTGTCTCAGTAGCCAATTTCTGTCTGAGTCCACGGAGGGATTTAAGAGCCCATGTGACAATTTTAGTTTGCAAAGTCAACGATTAAGGGTTATTAATATTTCTGAAACAGTCAATCCATTGTGACGTACCAATATGCAATTAACCTCAGAAGATATCAGAGCTCCTGAAGGTGGGAAAAGCAGGTTCCCAGAATGTGATTCCAGGTCCTTGCACAGATCGTCTGCTATGAGGAGTCTCATGTTAGCAGTGGGAAGAAGTGCAATGGCCAAGTTCAGTGAAGATGACTGAAGGGAGAACTGGTTTCAAAGTTCTTCAATGAGCACATGCTGACTCAAGATGCTTGTATGTGAGCTTCTGCAGTTCATGAGGAAAGTTTCATGGGCTGAATATACAGACACTTTCCTGTTTTGATATTAAGGAAGATGCTATTCTGAGCTTCAGGATATCAGGAACGGCTTTGGGTATTCAGCTCCTGAAGTTGTATAAAATATTTTGTGCTCCCTTTGACCCTAAATGAGTTGTCTAACTCCAAGTGATAAGGTTTAGTTTCCTAACCTCTCCTTAATCTTTCCTACTAGTTAGGTTTGATAGCATCTCAGTCCTCATAAGCTCATTTCTAGGAATACATTTTTCAGTTATCAGTCTGGAAACTGCCTCAGAATCACAGAATCACAGAATGGCTGAGGTTGGCAGGCACCTCTGGAGGTTATCTGTTCCAATCCCCTGCTCCAACAGGGCCATCTGGAGCCAAGTCCCAGCTTTCATCCTGTCACTGGGCACCACTGGAAAAAGTCTGCCGCCTTCCTCTTTGCACTGCCCTTCCAGGTATTTATACATGTGGATAAGATCCTCCCTAAGCCTTCTCTTCTCCAGGCTGAACAGCCACAGCCCTCTCGGCCTCTCTTCATATGTGAGGTGCTCCAGTCCCTTAATAGTAATAACCCTTTGTTAGACTCTCTCCAGCATGTCCACGTCTTTCCACAACTGGGGAGCCCAGAGCTGGGCCCAGCACCTTAAGTGTGGCCTCACCTGTGTTGAATAGACGGAAAGGAATCCCTTAACCTGATGGAAATATTTTGCCTAATGCAGCCAAGGATACCATTTGCTTTCTTTGAAACAAGGACAGATCACTGCTTCATGGTCAATTTGGCATCCACCAGGATCCCCAGGTCCTTTTCTGCAAAGCTACTGTCCAGTAGGGTGGCACCCAGCATGTACTGGTGCCTAGGATTATTCCTCCCCAGGTGCAGGACTATGCATTTTTCCTTGTCAAAATTTGTGAGGTTCCTGTCAGCCCATTTCTCCAGTCCTCTAAAATGCAGAATGATTCTTTGGCCTATCAGCCACTCCTAGTTTTGTATTGTCTGCAAACTTGCTTAGGGTACAATCTGCCCCATCATCTGGCTCGTTAATGAAGATGTCCCTGCCTATGGAAGGGGAATGAAAGTAGATGATCTCTAAGGTCACTTTCAACACAAACCATTCTATGATTCTGTGATTCTGTGTTTAAACAGGACTGGACCTAGTATTGACCCATAGGGTACCCTGCCAGGTACTGGCCTCTGACTAGACTTTCTACTGCTAATCACACCCTCTGGGCCTGGCCATTCAGTTTTCAATCTTCCTCAAGACTGAGATCAAGATCTGAATACTTCAAAATAGGTATTAGAATGTCAATTATTTTATTTATTTCTTGCTACTAGGAGAAAAAAGAAGATTAAAATTACTCTTAGGTTGGCTTTATCCAAATGCAGTACACATAGCATAGTTTGGTCCTAATTACTTTGAAAATTGACTTGTTGATTTTCTTCTGGAATATCCTAAACCATTAGGTTTCTGAAATGAACTAAGGTCAGGAATTCTGCAAGCTGAATATTAACTCCCAGGACACCAGGAGCTGGGATTCATATGCTTGGAGAGCAAACTGACAAGGCAGAGTCACAGCATTACTCTAAGGAGGAGAAATGGAAAGCAGCTTTGAACAGATTGTAAATATCAGCAGTTTAGGTATTCTTATCTAAAAAATCATTAGTTAAATTCTTTACATGTAATTATTTCTTCAACAAAACCTGTTTAGAGTAGAAGAGTCCTTTTCTGAAATTAATGTATTATTAATCCAACTAGTAAGAGAGACTTGTGGGTTTTTTTTTCCTTTAGCTGCCAGTTTAATTTGCTTTAGTTAGGATGAAGCAAATGGCAAGGGACATTAACATCCATCAATAAATAAATTAACTATTAAGAAATTTAGTTATAACCAAACACTTAGTCATCTCAATCAACACTTGGGAAGAATTTTGACATCTTTGTCCATAATAGCCACTTTAAAGCTAAATGCTGCCTGATCTTGCAGTAAAAATTCACCAAGGCAGGGCCGTTGTCGGATGAAAGAGGCAGGAGGGAGGAACAGGACAAGAACAGAAAGTTTTGTCATTTTACTGCTCCCTAAAAATGAATGTCATGAATTCTGACTTAAATTTAAAAGACTATTTCTGAATTTTACATCATATATATGTAAAAACTCTGTCTGAGACCAGAAATGCACAAATGAGTGTCCTGTCCACAATGAAAGGAGATAGGCAGAATGAATTGAAACCAGGAAATCTTAGCTCTTTTTTCCATGTATATTTTAGTTTAGTAAAAATCTATAGTTTTATTTTTATTTTTCCTTTTTACCTACTAGTAGTCATATCATTTACATTTTATCCTTTTTGCATAGTATGAACTCGTATCTCAGATCTGAGGCATTCCTCTGATGACAAAAGTTTAGAAAGATTTTGGGGAAAGGAATAGATATTTTTCTCTGTGACTGCCAGCACTTAGGAAATTATGTAATTTGTGTTTACTTTCACACACAATAAGATCTAACAATACAATAAAGCACTGTACACTATAGAGTTAAAAATGTATTTATTCTATTTTTCTGTAATTGTAGGAATTTAGAAGACAGTTTGACTGCAAGGGTCCACCAATGGATTAAGCAAGAGTAAAACAGGTTATAGGTAAGAAAATAATCTCTTAACTGAATCAGTTCAAGCCATTTAAAACTCCCAGGTTTTCCCCAGGTAAAATGCCAAAATTTGCAATCATTCCATTAAAAAAAAAAGTTTTAAAAAAATTCCTTATAATATAGCAGCAGCACTACGTCTATGTGTACTTGGGAACAATAAAGGGTGTGAACTTTCTCCAAGAGTTTACTAGCATTTGTACCATGGAAAATTCTGGCTACGTTGTCTTTTTCTGTCAGATACTAGACTATTCTTTTAAAGTCTGAAGCCATTCCATTGTTTACAGTAGAAAAAACAGGAGGAGTTTATTTGGGGTTTTGTTTGTTTCTTTTAAAGAATGGTATTCTGCTTAAATTCAGTTGACTTTCATGCAAAACAGATAGAAACCTACTGAAGAAAACAGCAGACTTTTTATGTAGTAATAGAAACCCTTGACTAAGAAAAAATGTCTTCTACTTCCAAGTAGCTAGCTAGATTTTGCAATAGAGCAAGAATTACTATACTTCAGATGTTAAAAGGTTTACTAGGCCTTTGTTTCAAATATGAGAGGTCAGCAGAGGCCAGATGAAAGATCAGACTGTGAACTGCAAGAACTTCTACCTAAATGAGAGGTGAACTGCTGGCTTCTTTTGTGGCTGCCATGGCAAAACCAACTGAATGTGTACTCAGATTTCTAAATAGCAGGACAAAGTCAAAAAGTCAATATCCTTTACCTCTGACCTCTCCTTCTGCTTTATTGAACAAAAAAGCTTATGGATATTAATCAGAATTTATATCTGTACCAAGCAAACAGGGGATAACAGTTCATTAGCTGTGGGTTACCATTGTTCCGGTTACTGTGTTATGGTAACTTCACACACTTAAGCAAAATAAGTAAATGCTTTAACTCACAAGCTTGAATTGGGTTCTAATTTAATTCCTCTATGAAAGAAGAAATGGTAGAAATTGTTGATGATAAATGTAAGATAGAAAAGACTAAATAGAAAATAAAGGCAAATTCCTATAGAGCTTTACTTTATACTTCATTCCAGAGTTTGATATTAGTTTGCTTTGACTTCACTCAATAAGATAATATCTAGCTTCATCCTGACTTTGAGTGAACTCTTTTGATAAATGGAAAAGGCTGTTTTTCACCTGGACAGTGCCTGAAAACAGTTTGTTTCTGAGAATAACTGAGAAGTCAGCAGAAAATAAAAAGAGACAGTGTCATCTGAGATGTTTCCCCATGTGTTTTATTGCTTTGAAAAATACAGAAAAATAGGATTCTGATTTTTAGAATATAAGTTTTCTAACAAACTACTTTTAGACAAAGGAATTTTTCTTTTTATGTGGTACCTTTTCCACTATTCTGCATTTGTCCTTACATATTGTAAGCTCTAGGTGTAAGATCTGTCCATTTGTACATATTTGTAGAATATGTGGTGCTCTCTCGATACTTAATGCAAACACTAAAATCTAACACAGTATAAAGTATTAGCTCTTCAGTTATATTATAGCAGAATGGTCCACTTAAATCCTCTCTGCTTTCTGTGAAGGGTGCAAATTAAAGTAACCTGTAAAAAAAATCATAATTATGACGTAGATTTTATATCGACTAGTTTTACCCCAGTTAAATTTTTGTTTCAAGGTGTTGTGCATGGCACTTCTTCATGTAACTGAAAGTAGAATCAAAGTTGCACCAAAACCCATGAACTAATTGAGAGAAGCTAGTGATATTGTAGACTATTTCCTTCCTTGCTTCTTCCTCATCATTTGCTAGAAACAAAGAATATGTCACAACACTGTCCTATCCTGGCTCCAGCTAACCTGGGAATACTTAGAGAGTACACAGAATAGTTCCTTTTAAAGTGTTTTCTTTATGGTACCTTTTACAGTACAAGCCTCAAAAGAAATAGAATTAAATGAAAAACTAAAGCGGGATGGGGGGGGCGGAAAGGGGAGGCTGGTCAGAGAGAAGGAGATTAGGGGATATCTATTTTCTCTTTCTCCCCAAGAAGGTAAAAATTCTGTTGAGTTCTCTTTCAGGCTTGCAGTGAATCCCTCAGACAAACATTCAGGTGTGGTCTTGACAGTTTCTCAAAGGTCTTATTTTTAGAAAGAATGAGTCACACCCATCTTCTCGAAAGGCAAACTATTTTAAAACATACTTGGTTGCTGCAAATCACTATTCTTCTTGGATATCTTAAGGGTATATTAATTGCCTGCAGATAAAGATATATTAATTACCTACTGATAAACTCTTCTTTAAAAATGTTGAGTTCCGATAGCAAGCACTTGAAGATAATTAAGAACTTGGGATAATTGAGAAATGTAGGGCACATCCACATACACTTCACATAAGGTTATTCAGTCTAGTCCCAAAAGAGAGGATATGTGCTATGCCACACAGGTATACTAGCTCATGTATAGGAAGCAGTATAAGCGATGTGAATACAGTATTTGCACTGGGACTAATTAGGTCACTTTCATATTGTGATTATTTTTCATTTCAGAGCCAGCTGGGTATCTTTTCACAGTGCCGTATTGTTCACTATAGACATATCCTTAAATTTATTGTGTATACGTACTGCTACTCCCTTATATATTCATCCTGTGTACTGAACGAATTAGGATCCCAGTTGGAAAAGAGCACACTATTGTTCATAAGCCCTCGTAGGCTTCAGCATTCTCTCTTTTGAGTTTCCAAACTTTAAATATTGGATTTTTGGCATCTGATTTTTGAAGAGGGAAGGAAACTGAAACATGTTTTTATATCTTTGTGAGAACCCTCCATTCTGTGCTGTAACAAGTATTTGAACTACAAACTCACAGCTGAGACCGCTATTCCTTCTAGTAGGAGACAATTATTATCTCAGTGGGGAATAGACAAACTGATCATGTTTGATCATGGGTTTTGGAGGGATCTCACCTTAGGCTGACTTACTTTCTTAAGCTTCCTAACACAGGAGCTTTTGGCCAGATGTGAGGAAGGAATTACTTTGGTACCAGGAAAACATGAAAGACTTTTTATGGATTTTGCTTTTACAAGAATAAATTTTAGTATAATTTTCTTTGAAAGCAGAATTTTTCTGGAGGAAAGGTGAATGTCAGAACAGAGTAGATGACATAGTTGAGCTGGTAGAAGGCAGTGGATAGCATTGCTTCTTAAACATAGGAGCTGATGATATGAGAATGCCATTTAAAATATTATCCAAGTTTCATTAGACTTTGAGCACTTTGGGGTAATTTGCTGTTTTCTGTTATGTCACTACAGTACTTAAACATTGTTGCTTTCAGAAACTACTAGCCTTTGTAGAAACATATGTGATAAAAAATAATGAATTTATTATAAAAATACTACACAAGAATAATTAAAATTGTGTTTAGATGAGGAAATCAGGCATATAAGCTTTTTCCTTTCCTATAGTTTAGGATTTTACCCCTAAATAAATTTCTTAAAGAAATTTATAAGATAAAAATACTTTTTAATAAGTATGTATTTCTTTTTTACAGACTTAACATGAAACATTGAATTTTTGTATCTTCCAAGATTGAAGTATTAGTAATTGCCCATATAATTGAACTGCCAGAATTTCTCTGATGAGGAATGTACTGAGTTCAGTTTGCTTTCCTAGCTTGAAACTGATCTAGCATCATGGATTTGTAGGTTAATATGAATTATCGAGATAGATTTTCACTGATTTCTTTGTGCAAAATACAGTCTGGTAATTCACAAACACTTAATTCTATTAAAGATTAATTCTATCAAAATGTTATCATGTTTCTGAAGTGATAAAGGTGACAGTAATGCACTCAATTCTTATTTGGGATACACTGAATTTTACAAGTCACATCTTTGAGAGCTGAACGTGAGCCAGCAATGTGTGCTTATAGTCCAGAAAGCCAACAGTATCCTGTATTGCATCATAAAGAGCATGAGCAACAAGTCAAAAGAGGTTATTCTCCTCCTCTGCTTAGCTCTTCTAAGACCCCACCTGGAGTACTGTGTTCACTTCCAGAGTCCTCAGTACAGGAAGAACATGGATCTGTTAGAATCAGTCCAGAGGAAGGCCACAAAGATGATCAGAGGGCTGGAGGACTTCCTATATGAGGACAAGCTGAGATAATTGGGGTGGTTCAGCCTAGAGAAGAGAAAACTCTAGGCAGACCTTGTAGTGGCTTTCCAGTACTTAAAGGGGACCTACAGGAAAACTGGCACTGGAACATGTTGCTCACAGAAATCATGGATGCTCTGTCCCTGGAGGTGTTCCGGGCCAGACTGGATGAGGTTTTGAGCAACCTGATTGAGTGCACGGTGTCCCTGTCCATAACAGAGGGGTTGGACTTAGGTGATCTTTAAGGACCTTTCCATCTCAAATCATTCTACAATTCTATGATATATTTCAGACAGGGAGATTTTGTCTGATTGTGGGCTACAACCACAGAAAGCATGTATGATTTCAGGAAACTGGAACCAATCTATTGACTACTAAACTGCCAGGGTGTCTGACTACACATTCAAGCTGTCAACCAGCTATGGAAAAGTTAGCAAATGTTATACAGTAACAAAACCACTGCTTCTTCTCTTCTGAACCAGAACCCAAACACATCTTTAACGACAGTTTGCATCATTCCCTGCTTTACTTGCAAAGCAAACTTAATAGTTTAAAGTTTTTTGCTCAAATTTGTAATCTTCATAATTTATTGGGTTTGTTTAGCCTATGTTTTGTGAGACACAGCAGAGGAACATTCAGGATGTTTGGTACAGCACTCATAACAGCCCAGACTTCTGCGGGATCAGCGAAAGTGTGTCAAAAGCGTTTAGTAAAAAAAATAATAATCGAGAAATGAAGCACTTATTGCACAGACTGCAAAGGAATATTAGCAAAAATTCCTTCTCTAAATCCTGCCTTCCAATGGAGGAAACACAAGGCAAAAAAGTGGAGGAAAGACTATTGTAACTTTTAAATGAAACAGAAAAATAACGACCTTATCAAAATGAATAGTAAAACTTTCCAGTACAGTTCAGACCTACTTGAAAGAGTGAGAGAGGTGTTTCTGAAATTAGAAATATTGTTTTTGCAGAACTGAGGTATGATAATGTATAATTTTTTCTAGCACACATGTATTCTTCTAAGTATAACCGATATAAGAAGCATATAATCTCTGAGGAGAATACTTGCAAGGTAGGTTTAATTAACCTAATATGCTTCCAATCCATCAGCTAAATGGTTCAAATATTTTTAGCATGTTAAATGTAAATAATTGAGGCAGGGTTCATAAATTCAACACATTGCTGTGTTGTCTGTGAAGTTGTACTGATTTTCAAATTGGAGCAATTATAGCATTGTCGTTTCTTTAATAAATCTTTTTATTAATTTTTGATGTGTATAAATACACAGAAGTCATAAATACGAACAAATAGCACAAAAAAGGAATAATGCTGAAGAAAATGCAAATTATATTGATTTATAAAACCAACAATAATCTGTATTTGTAAAGCACTTTCCATTCAGTTGGCTCCAAACATCCTACAAATATAAGCTATTTTCAAGGCTTCTATGAGAAGAGGAAGCATTAGCATCTCCATTTAAACTTGCTTCAATTTCTTAAGTGCCTGCTAATTTGGAATACCTGTTTGGAGACTGAGTGGCTGAAGGATGAATGGACTACTAATATGAAATTCTGAACAAACAATAATAAAAACGCCCTTTTTTGTCATTTTATTCCTTAAGGATTTCCCAGGTCTTTGGGAGAAGAAGACTTTCATCTTAAGTGTATGTTAGGAAAAGAATATAGTCCGGGATTGTTACTTTTCAGCCCCGCTTTCCATCTACCAAGTCACCTTGACCTTATGTCCTTGTTTGGTTTCAAATGTCACTACTTGATAACACACTGCTGTTCCATATTTCAACGTGACACCTTACCCCTTGCAAAGGTCCACCAATTCCAATCTCACTTGCTCTCTGCTATTTGCAGAAGACCTACTTGTCCAAGGAAGTTCTGCAGTAACTGTTGAGACAACCTAATTCTGCCACCAAGAATAAGACACACTGTCCTCTCTCTGTCTTTTCAGACTCTACAGGAATTTGTCCAATCGTTTTTATTTTAGGTTTGAACATTATATTAAAAATAATATGAATAATATAACTAGATCTTCTCTTTCAGTCTTAAAAGGGACATCTGGAGATTCTAATATACCTTTCCTCATGTAAAGTGTTTGGAGAATAATGACATTTTAAAATATAAACACAATTATCTACATAAACCCATCAATAAAGAGAAATCTACTTTAAGAAATAAAAAAGAGAAAACAACAACAACAAGAAAAAAAGGGAAAATAGAAGGTATAGCCTCTTCAGAGAGTTCAGTTTGTATCTGCTAACTATGTACTACAGCTCCAGGCAAGAGAGAAAATTGATTGAGCAGTTATTTCAAGACTATGTAACCCAAATCATAGGCTCATAGAATGGTTTAAGTTGGAAGGGAGCTTAAAGATCACCCAGTTCTAACCCTCCTGCCAGGGAGAGAGACACCTTCCAGTAGATTAGGTTGCTCAAAGCCTTATCCTGGCTTTGAACACCTACACGGATGCTGCTTCCATGACTTCTTTCCACAAGATGTTCCGGTGCCTCACTGCCTTCATACTGAAGAATTTCTTCCTTATATCGGATCTAAATCTCCCCGTTTTCAGTTTAAAGCCATTATGCCTTGTTCTTTCAATACATACCCCTGTAAAATGTCCATCTCCAGCTTTCTTGTAGGTCCCCTTCAGGTACTGGGCAGCTTCTTTATGATCTGCCCAGAGCCTTCTCTTCTTCAGACTAAACAACCCCAACTTGCTCAGCCTGTCTTCATAGAAGGATTGCTCTGGCCCTTGGATCATCATAGTGGCCCTTGTCTTAGCTAGCTCCAATAGGCCCATCTTCTTTTTATTTTGAGAGTCCCAAAGGAGAGCATAGTTCTCCAGATGGGTTTTCATAGGAGTGGAGTAGAGGGGCAGAATCATCAGCCTCAATTTGCTGCTCATACTACTTATGATGCAGACGAGGATATGATTGGCTTTTTGACAGCAAGCATACAATCCTGGGACAGGCTGAGCTTCTCATCAACCAACACCCCCAAGACCTTCTCCTCAGGGCTGTTCTCAATCCATTTTGTACCTCAAGCCCATATGTAGGATCTTGCACTTGGCCTTCTTGAATTTCATCAGGTTTGCACAGGCTTACCACTCAAATCTGTCAAGGTTCCTTTGGATAGCATCCCTTCCCTCCAGTGTGTTGACTACACCACAAATCTTAGTGTCATTAGCAAACTTGCTGAGGGTGCACTCAATCCCACAATCCATGTCCTCAATAAGGATGTTAAACAGCACCGTTCTCAATACTGAGCCCTGCAGAATGCCACTCATCATTGATCTCCACTTGGACATTAAACTATTAGCCAATTCCTTATCCATCAAGAGGCCTACCCATCAAATTCATGTCTCTCCAAGTTAGAGGCAAGGATGTTGGGCAAGACACTGCCAAAGGTTTTGCATAAGTCCAAGTACATGATGTCAATTTATCTTCCTTTATCCACCAACGCTGCAACCTTGTTGTAGATTGCCACCAGATTTGACAGGCTTGATTTACCCTTAATGAAGCCATGTTCACTGTCACAAATTACCTCCTTATTTTCCATGACCCCTAGCATAATTTCTAGGAAGATGTGCTCCATGGTCTTCTGAGCATAGAGATAAGACTCACTGGCTTGTAGTTCCCTAAATCTTTTTTACCTTTTCAAAAATAGGGTTATGTTTCCCCTTTTCCAGTTAGTGGGAACTTGACTGGACTGCCATGACTTCTCAAATACGGTGGATAGCAGCTTAGCAACTTCATCCGACAATTCACTCATGTATCTCATCAGGTCCTATGAACCTGTACACCTTTAGGTTCCTTAGATGACCTCAGACCAGCTCAGTTGGAAGGGATCCTGTAGGAACCTTCCATGAAGGATAGAAGAGCTACTGAGTGCTGAGAGTTTTTCAAGAACACTCTCCTAGATTCACAAAAGCAGTTTATCCTGTCTAAGGGCAAGGGAAGCTAGAGGAGCAAGAGACCCCCTTGGCTTAACTTTGTGCTTCTGGATCTGCTCAGAAACAAGAAGGAAATATACCAGAGATGGAAAAGTGGAACATTACCCTTTGAAAATTACAAGAGCATTAGCAAGTTACGCAGTTAGGAGAGTAAAAGCTCAGCTTGAACTGCAGTTGTCCAAAAATGTCAAAAATTTCAAGAAAGGATTCTTTAGATATGTTAACAAGAAGCTGAAATGGAAGGAGAATATCGGCCCACTGTTAAACAGGAGAAGTGAATTAGTCACCAGTAATGCTGGAAAGGAAGAGGTCCTCAATACCTTCTTCACCTCTGTCTTTATTGATGCTGTTGAGGCTGAGGTCAGAGGAACAAACATCCAGGTTGATACAGATGCTGATCCACCATCAATGAATGAAGAGATGGACCTGGATGCTGTCCGCTCAAAGGTGTTGAGACAGCTATCTGATGTCATTGTGAGGTCACTCTACATAATCTCTGAGAAGTCATGGAGATCCATGAACATCCTTGAAGACTGGAAGAAGCTTAAGTCACACCCATCCACAAGAAAGGCTCCAAGGGGGACCTGACTAATTATAGACCCATCAGCCTCATTTCAGTCCCTGGGAAGATTATGAAGTGAATACTCCTGGGAACTGTCACAAGTCAGGTGAAGCACACGTTTGGGAAAATTCAATGTAGATTTACTAGGGACAGATTATGCTTAAAAAACATGATTGCCTTCTATCAAAAAGTGACCCAAATCAGTATATGCAGGACAGATGGTGGACATTTTCTACCTGGACTTCTCCAAGGCTTTTGACACAGTTTCTCACAGCCTCCTCCTAAAGAAACTGTCTCCTTACATCCTGGACAAGTCATCTATGTGGTGGGTGAGGAACTGGCTGACAGACGGTACCCAGAGGATGGTGGTAAATAGTTCCTTCTCAGACTGGCAACCAGTCATAAGCAGGGTGCCCCAGGAATTGATATTGGGTCCAATGTTGTATAATATCTTCATAAATGACCTGGATGTTGAGATCAGGAGCACCCTGATGAAGTCTGCAGATGGCACCAACTAGAGTGGGGAGATTGACAGTCCAGAGGGAAGAACTGCCCTCCAGGAAGACCTGGACAGGCTGGAAGAGTGGGCTACCAGGAGCTTTATGAAGTTCAATGGAGATAAGTGTAAGGTCTCGCATCTGGGAATACAGAACTCTGGAGATAAATGTAAGGTCTCGCATCTGGAAATACAGAACTTTGGAGTGCAACTCAGACTGGTTTCCACCTGACTGGAGAGCAGCTCTGTGAAGAAGGACCTGGAGGTCTTGGTGGACAACAGGCTCAACATGAGTGAAGACTGTGCTACAGCAGCAAAGAAGTCTAACAGGATGTCAGGGCATCACCAGCAGAGATAAAGAAGTCATTATCCCATCCTTCTCAGCGCTTGTCAGGCTGCACTTACATTACTGTGGCCAGTTTGGGTTCCCACTATACAAAAAAGATGCAAGTAGACTGGAGAGGGTCCAGAGAAAGGCCACTAAGATAATCCAAGGACAAGGAAATCTACCATATAAAGTAAGACTGAGAAAACTGGGTTACTTCAGCCTTGAAAGAAGGCTTAAGAGAGACCTATTACCATGTACCAGTACATAAAGGCTGCCTACCGAAAGGATGAAGACTCCTTTCTTACTAGTAGTCACATGGAAAAGACAGGGGTAATGGGTATAAGTTGCTTCTGAGGAGAGTCTGACTGGATCCTGTAAGAAAATTTTTCACCATGAGAACAGTTAAACATTGGAATAATCTCCCCAGGGAAGTAGTAGATTACTCTACACAAAATACTTTTAAGGCTCAGCTTGACAGAGTTCTGGGCCATTACATTTAAACTATATATCACCTAAAAGGTTGGACCAGATGATCCCTAAGGTCCCTTCCAGCCTGACATTCTGTGATTTTATGATTCTATGATTCTCCCAAAGTGAATGGTTCTTCATTCTCCCAGTCCCTCACTTTACATTCTGTACTGTGGTGCTGGGAAAACATCCTGGTTTGAAGAAATTAAATAAGCCTTAATAATTTCAATTCACCAGTCTGTTATAATTTGTTCATATGATTTCACTAAGTAGTTTGATACATTGTTTAAGAATATTCTGTTAAATAAGTAATATTTACAAGAATTTCTTTCCATCCCTGCAGGGATAATAGAACATTATAACTGTTCCCTCACAGAGAAAGCTCTCGATTTTTAGCTCCTTTTCTGTTAAATCTAAAAATCAGCTTGCCTTTCTAGCAGCACTGACATATTTATTCACTGTAGATCAAAAGGGTTTAAAAAGACGAGGAAAAAATCAAGGAGAATAGTAATGCTAGAGAGGATACTAAAATCTCACGAAATAAGACATACAGTAGGAAATCACTGTACAGGCTACCTCACAACAGTTTGCCAGCATAATGACATTTTTATAGATAATTTTGAGGCTTGGGGGATCCAAGATCTTGAGATCTGTGGGACCCCAGGAGCTTTACAACAAGCCAGAATATAATATGCAGATAGAGGTTCTGATGTCTTGTCCTTCACCTTCTATCCTTTCTTTGGGTCAATCATAGTACATAACACTGCTTAAAGTCATAATCTTTCATGAAACTTATTTTGGGGAATGGTAATAGATCACACAAGACTGAAATATCACAGAAGAGCCACTTTCATCCTCATATCTACATACCCGTGCACAAAAAACTTCTTGGCGTGGACTGATGATAGCTTCTAAATATGACAGATCATGAATTTCTAGCTCATTTTTTTTCCTTCTCTTTCATAGAAGATCTCATTATCAGCTATGAGATTTACATAAATAAAGATTGTGTGTGGAGTAGATTTTATGCCTTTAATTACAATAAAGAGTTATTTAATGTTATTATAGCAGCCTTACCCTGTGCTACATGCTGATTCCACACAGTCCTTACAGTAAAAGGCACGCCTACAAAATGGGACTGCAATGAGCCTGAGAGGGGACCTGTTGTAAATGTGTAGGCTAGTTGGTTCTCTGGAGGTTTCCTGGCAGGCTTCTGAGCCTGGTGAGTCCTGGGTTCAACTGTGCTTGTTTGGAGATCCTGATTACAAGCCTCAGTTTTTAGAAAGTGAATGGGTAGTTAATAATTTGAGAAGAGGGCTCTGAAGTGCCTTGCCTTCAGGCCTTCTGACTGCAGCAGTGGCAGGTCTGGCTTCAGTTCTGAAAAGAGACAAGGTTTTTTTGCCAAATTTTCTAACCCAAGTACCTGCATTGTTACATGCTTAGCGCTGACATGCAAATACTGATGCTCATACATATGTATGAATATGTCAGTGTCGGTCTTCAGCCGTGGATAGCTGTATGCTTGACTGGCATGTGTGTTGCTGATTACCTGATTCTTGGATTCCAATGATTTTTTGAGACAGCTGAACCCCCATTTTTTTTGCATTTTGTTTATTTAGTGAAGTAACAAAAAAAAAAAAAAAGAAGAAAAGGCGAAGGTTGATTTAAGTTTGGAGTTTTGTTTTTCATGGGGTTTTTTGCTTTGGCTTTGGTGTTTTCTCTTAAGCTGTGTTTCAGCTTGCAGCAAGTAGTTGGCCACCCCTACCCTTCTGGTTCCTTGCTTTCTTTTACACTCTTCCAGAACATGTTTCATGCCTTCCCTCTTTCTTGTTTAGACTAAATTAGCCAATGAACAACCTGACCCAGCTGCTTAGCTGTTCCCTGATCTGCATTTTACTTCTTAATGAGCTCAGAGTGACAAGCTATTTAGGCTGCTCGTTCCAGCATCAGCTCTGACTCCATCTGTAACTTTAGTGCCACTTCTTTGTCAGCAATGCCAATTACAAATGTGTGTCTTTCTAATTTACAGCACTCTAGTTATAACACCCACGCTGTGCTCTGCGTGTTCTCTCTTTGCTTCTACTGTTTGTAGTCACCTGAGCAGACCTTCAGATTGTCAGAGCAAGGGTCTGCTACATGGCTGGCATTGATCAGCTATCTATAGCACCATATACAATTTGGCACTGCATAGATCATTTGCTTCCTTTCATCTACCCTGAATTTGGAAAGCTCTGTTGGTTCACACGGGGTTCTACGAACCTGTCTGTGCATTGAACCTTCTGTGAACTGGCAATCCTGGAGCAAATGTGTTCCCTTGCATATGATACTGCAATATGGGAAAAAGAATTACTTACTATGCATCTGTAGGGCTATATTATATTTTTCTTGGCCTCCCCCGCATTCATCTGGAGAAAAATCTTAAATATGTTCTTCTTCTGCCCGTGAGCAATAACTAGGATTTGATCCATTTCTTTGTGTGTATTGTTAAAAATACAGAATATCCTGAAGTCTCTGCTTGGGCAAATGTAATTGCAGTAAGCAGTCTCCATTTCCAGTAGAGAAAATTTGGTCTAGTGAGCAGCTAAAAGTGGATCTGCTCTATTCTCTTTCTTTTGTTGTTGAGTGTCCATCCTCTTTTGAACAGCTGGTCTTCTCAGGAGTAAGACTTATATCTAGAAAGATGTTTACAGGGATAGTAAAGGAAACAATCTGGCTATTTAGATTCTGAAAGAGACAGTTCTTCAGGCTTAATGGCCAGTATATTTTAAATTAATTAAAAGAAATAACTACTTCACATTCTTAATAATTTACTTTTATTTTTTCATTTCATTATAATTCTGCCACTGTTCCAATTGGTTGAATGTGGAAAGACCATTAGTGTTATGTTATGTTATGTTATGTTATGTGATGTGATGTGATGTTATGTTATGTTATGTTATGCTATGCTATGCTATGCTATGTTATATATATGCCAGATAATACAAGAACAGTCTTAGACTGTGTCTGAAGATTCACTGTGAATGTGCTTTCTTCTGATAATTTTTTTGCTCCTAGTTTGGACCATTTTTTAGAACACGCGCAGTACTCTTTATTTTTGAAAACAGTGTGAGGTATGAGGGAAATCCCAAAAAATGCATCAGGTAGGATTTGATGCATATGGCTTCTGAAAGTTACCAGGCTATATGACTTTCTTTGCATTCCATGTGAAGAATGCTTTCAAGTGAAATGAGCTTGTATCAGCTGAGGTATTCCTAAAATGATTAAACTCGTTATCTCCCATAGACAGTGGAAGCAGAATTTCGCTTAATGTATAGTACAAACAAGTAAGAAGAGTGCAACATTTAGCATCTAGTTCTACATTATTATTTTCTTGTGAGGGAAAAAAGAATGAGTCTTTGGGGAATATTGTTACTCACAGGGTAAAATTGATGAACAGATCTGCACTCACGTATATAACAAGCAGAAACTATAAACTAGAAATTCTTGTATTAGAAAGTTTAAATCTTGAGACTGTAAAACTATCCATGTAGACCCCTGAGTTCAATCAGCTCCATTTCATAAGGCTGTGTATTTTGATTTATTTTAAACCATTTCTGATCTGTTTCTAGTAACTATTCTTGTCATAATTCATTTGTGAAGGAGAACAAAACAGTGATGGACAAATTGCTCAGCATTTAATGTTTCACAAACAACTGATAACAAAAAAATACAATTTGCTTAATTATTAAAGATGCTATTGAATTTTCAAATTTTATCAAAATTCTACTACAGATGTTTCTGCAAAGGGAAAGTATCTGTGAAAAAAAGTCCAAAAAGGCTGACATATCCAGGTAGCATAGTGGAGAACTGAACAACATATCTGGTTTCTTACATTAAACAAGTATAGAAAGTATAAGTGATATCTATGGCCAAACCAGTGACCTTTAATTTTTAATACTGGAGGATCCAATTTGTTTATCTCTTTGTTGACGATTCCTCACTGAAAGGCCAGAAAAGCCATAATTCTAAAATAATACAATTAGAATTGGTGTTTGAGCCTCAGGAAAATAGAATTGCTTTTCTTCTCCTGTTTTGAGTAGCTCAAGCTCTTTTGAAATGGAAGAACTGCAAATATTTTAGTCTACTTTCCACATGATAGAACACATTTGTGTCTGTAAGTGTCACAGTTAAGTAACTTATTTTAACTTAGTGTGGAATTCTACTCATATGTAAGAAGGAGCAGATCCTCCCTTTACCTCTATCTTTTTAAAGCCTTTTGCTCACAAGAGTAAACCAATTTATTTCAGATAAATTATTTTAGTTGAAATCTGTAGATGTGATTCTGATCACAGAATCTGAATTCTCGTGTTGACGTATGGATCGTGTTTGACCCTGGCTATACTTCAGCTGGTATAACAGCTACAGAGCATGAATGTAAGCTGGCACAATTTAGAGTAGCCATGAGGCTGCTCAACATTGCAGTGGGGTTGAAGACTTCCCAGATAGCCACAGGAGCTGGGACTTCTTCTTTTCACCATCTTCTCTTCCTGCACTGAGAATAGTTTAGACAAGGAAGGAAAATCTGGAAAACGAACAAATACGGAGTGTTATGACTGTGTCATTTTTAAGTGGTCACTTTTAAGATGCATAGGATCAAGATTTCTTCATTAATTTCTATTGATATTACATCAGCTGAAGAACTCTGTTAAGATCAGTCATCCCTTCCCAGTGTTTTCTCCCCAGATATACCCTTTTTTTCTTGTGGCTTAAGTCTAGAAATCAGCATGACAATGTTTTAGTTTAACTTCCTGTGTTACAGAGGTCATTGAATTCCATTCTGTGATTTCTCCTGTGAACCCTATAACTTGTATCTGAGCTAGGATGTAACTTTCAAAAAGCTACCCAGCATTGATTTAAGGACTCCCACTAAAAAGTACCTACTATGGACCTGGGAAATTTGTTTCACTGATTAATTACTCTCAGTGTTAACATTGTGTATCTTATTGTCAATATCTCCATCTTTTAATCCAGCGTAGCTTCAATAGGTGAATAGGAGATTTTTTAACAGTGTTCTATGGAGAACTGTTCAGTACAAATCTGCTTGAAGCAGATATATTTACTCTCATATTGCTCCCTTCCTGAGGTAATGACACATCAATAATCTTATGAAGCTCCTTGAGTACTACAGACGCGCCTACAGGGGCTTAAGCATGACATAAAAACAGATCCTCACCCACTGATGATTGCCAGATAAATACTTACTTTTACATGGAATGCAGAGGATATTCTGTTGTGTGCATCAGAGGGTTTAAGACTGCAGGTACACTTACTCCCTGGCTTTGGTACATAGCAGCCTCAAGGAGGTAGAGGTGAAGTCCTTCCCCTGAATACATGTCTGAAAATACTGTGATTATGTTGATCAGTTTGCAGAGAACAGTATTTTTTAGATTGGGATTTTTCACGCATTTCCATAAAAGTGAATATGACAATGGTGGTGTCTGGATGATATTAGCCTCTCCTCTTAATCATAAAACATAAATTATTGTTAAAAAAAAATCAAAATTTTGCTTCCGTGCAGACTAACTGATGCCGTAAGAATAGCCAGTGGTTAACAATTGGTTGCATTGCCTTTGGTGCAGGCTAAAATCCTGTTTGTGAATAGAACTGTATCGTTGATGTACATTTTTCTCTTCGCTACTTCATCTCCAAATGTGCTTTAGTCCTAACCTAGAGGGACCACCTGTGAGCGAGAGGGTAGTTTAGTCTCCATGCTTATTCACTCCTTGGTCTCTCTACTGAGACTGTCAAGCTAAGAATGCCAATTAGTTCAGCATTAACAAGCCTCTTTATGTGTTCTATTGGGCCTAAGAATTGACAGCTTCAGTTCTGAATTTCCTTGGTTATGTGGATTTATGTTAAATTCTTGTTTCTTGTGAAAATGCTCTCAAGCCACTAGTTGGGCTGTAACTAATTGTTTCAGAATTAGAAGTGGGCGCAAATCAAAATCTGGTCAGGTTACCCTTGGACTTGGATACACTACCAAATTTAACCTGTACAGCTCATGCTTAACAGTGTTTACAATGTTCCTCTGAAATAAATAATTTTGCCTAAAGCTGTGAAAGGTCTTAGTTTTTTATCGGTGGCTGTGAATAGTCCAGAGAAAGAAGCAAAGAGTGGGGTTTGAAGTAAATCCTGTTCAGGAACAAATATTGAAATTTGGGAGAATTTAAAAATCTATGTTCTGTCTTCTCATAGCCTTCTTTGTACATTTGGGTAGATATTAGCTATTATTAGATCAAAGTAGCGCAAGTACTGACTAATTATAGGCTACATTAGGGACATTATTCTTTCAACAGTTTTACCCTATGTACTCAGAAAGAGATTTCGGTAAACTCCAGAAAACCATGCTGCCTCTTTTCATAGTTTTCCTTCTTATGTCTTCTTAAAATCCTCTGTCAGGAGGACTATATAGAAAAAAAAGGTGACAATGACTAGACTACTGTATTGCCTAGATCACAGCCTATCTCAGCATCCTGTATTTTCTTCTTACTTCCCTGTGCCCAGCCCTCTCAATGAGATCTTTTACTAGACGTGGCAGTACTGAAAATTTTTCTCCTGTTTGTACAAGACCTGATGCCCCCGGGATACAGGCATATAGTGTAGATCACCATGCTTCACCGTAAGACCAGTATGCAATAATCTATAAGTACATGCATAAAAGGCAAAATCAGAGAGATTGTTTCTAACTCTGCTTTTTCATGGGCTGTACAGCTGTAGTCAGCACGCCTGAAAAATGTCTCCATGAATGTTGTTTATAGCCCTGTTGCATTAGTCAGCTTCCTTTAATAAATCAGATACAAGTTGTGACATGTTGCTAATTCAATCACTAATAACCTGCTCAAATTGCAAATCTATGTCAGCAGGTTGATGTTGATTAAGTTGTAGTCACTACTAACATATTGTTTTAAATGACTGATAAATTTTATTTGCTGCGGTGATAGACTGCCTGCTCTGCTGTGTGGTTTTGGGTTTGGTGTTTTTTTTGGTTTTTTTTTTTTTTTTTCCTCCCCTTGTAAGCTTAGAAAAATGACACAAATGGCCTTGAGGTGGTCCTCTATAGGCCTTTCAGTTCCCCTGTTTGCTGCAAAGAGAGCTGGTAGCCACTAGAGGGGAGGAGACTGCCGGATTTACTGAGCACGCTAGAGCTTGAAGGTGCAGAAGCTGTCACGAGACTGGTTGCCCAACGAAATGGTTTAGATTATGTTACGAAGGTTAGTAAAAAATAAAAATAAAATTATTTTTCCCCCGGCCCCCACTCCCCTTAATGCATTTGAAATATTGATTTCTCAGCACATCTGCTCTCTTTGGAGCGTTACTATCTCAGGTGATAACTGGGGGAGGGAAAAGAACTATGGTAACAAACATTTAAAATGTTATGTCTGAAGGTAATGTGTTAAATGTTTCAAAACAAGTGTTTTATTTTTTTTATGAAAGGATACTGGCAAACTAGAGCATGGTCTAGGAATAGCAAACATTTATTTCCTGTGTGAAAATGAGAAGTTTTGATTTTGTGTGTTCAAAGTTTCCAACTATTTTGTCCATTCTCTTTTACCCCCCCAATCCTGAACTATTGATGCTGAAGAAATGACTAAACTAGCACAAAACTTAAGAATCATTCTTACAAACTTTTTGAAATATATAAACTCAGTTGTATGTAACAAAATATTAAGAAAGAATAACAGAAATACTCATTTTATCATCTGTAGATGGATAAAAAATATATTTCTGTCTTTATATACACAATATGACCTTTTTATTTTCTTTTTTTAAAACAGAATAAAATTCTTGGTATTGTTAAAGAGCTATAATATAGAACTGTAGCTTGTTACTCTTAGTCTCCTGAGTGTAATTGCACTAAGATCATTCAGTTTCCATTTGGAAAGCCAGTGGCAATTACTGGAATACAATGTATCATGCATTTGCTCACTGGATATAAAACGTATATACTAATTCGCAATAAAATGTAACAGCTGTCAGTGCATTTTCTGCTCTGTTACTTCAATAAATTGGAACTCTGACTAGAAAATGGGAATATTGCATTTTTACACACTCTGTAATGTGTTTGCTTTTTGCAAATACAATTTATTTTTTCATGACAAAAAACGTGGTTTGTTATTACTGCTAGTGGATAAATATTCTTATATCAGAATGAATTACACATGGTATCTGTAAAGAGGTAGTAATATTTTCTGTTTTTTATTGTAGCCTGTCTCCAGTAAACAAAATGCACTTAACCTACTTCTGTCACATACTGGTATATTTTTTTAGCATTGCAGAGGTTGGGGGATGGGGGGAGTTTATTTTTCCCTACCTTTGCAGGTACTTGGATAACTGGATAACATTTTGTAGGAGATCGTTATTTCCCTCTTGGATTTCTTTTTATTTTTATAAACCTGTATATAGATAAATAGTTCTGGAAGACAGTTATTAACCATGATTCCTCACATTATGAACTAGTGCATCTGAGTTTTATTTAAGATAAAATGCCTGCACATTTGTGTAATTTTGTTACTTGAGGTCAGAATCTTCACAGATAATTAGCCTTTTACACACTGTGAAATCAACCTGCATTGGTTATTTGGCTAGACTCTTTGCTTCTGTTCTTTATTTCCCAGAAGGTTAACGTGCTGAAAATCTAGCTGCAAGCGCATCGTACTGTCTCTTTGTGTTGCTAATTATCCCGTTGCATAATTATTAATATCAGGAGCAGGAAGAGGAAACAAGCACACCAAATAGTCGTGAATGCTAGTGTTCTGGCAGGAAGCTAGTCCTGCATTAATAAAATGTGCCTGTGCCAATATCACAGAAGATAGGAGCGTTCCTTGTTAAGGATCATTTATTAACTGAGATCATCTTTTAGTTCGCCTTGGGGTAATGACTAATGTCAATGGCAAATTTCACAGTTGTCTAGAGAAATGAATTAAATTTGTAATAAAAAGCCCTTCGGCTTGTTGTACATGTTCATTTATTGGAGTAGTTGAACTAGGAGAACTGTAAGGCAACCAAGAACATCGGCTTAATTTTCCTTACATATAATAGTGACCTTTAGCTTCATATTGAAAAAGTTACCTATTATAGACTGGTAAATTAAATGAGAAGTTACTCTAATGCAAAATAAACTAAGTGACTGAGTTAAGTTAAACGGCCCTTGATCTTATGAGATTTTTGGCAGAAACAAATTCTTTTTTTTCCTACATCTGTTTTGTGCAAGCCTTATGAAGATGGTTTGATGTCTCATCAGTCAGATAGAACAATACAAAGTGGGATGGTGAGAAGCAGTTAGAAGTGCATCCTGAAGGATACCAGGGTGACTGAAAACTTGGGATAGTACAGTGACATTTTGCATATTGAAAATGTGGTTTTGTTTGAAAACTGTCATATGTTTCCTATATGCCTTCTTTCCTATAAATTCAAAGCAAACTACATTAATTTATAAAAAGGATGGGTTGTTCAATTTATTTATATTTTTATTTTATTTACGTGTGCATTAAAAACCAGAAGCCAGGCTAAAAATTTTGTCATTGCAGAGAATAAATATGAAATTGGCAGGAGAATATCAGAATTTAAGAAATGACATGCACCACCGGGCAGGTGGAATGAAAAAAAAATAAATTATCTTCTGCTCCTAGGTCAAAGGACAAGAGAGTTTCTGATTTCAGGATATAAATTTTAGTCATAGGAAAGATAATAAGACCTGTCCCACCAGCGATGTAATACAGACTATATTTAGTTATTTAGTTGCTAGCATGGTAAGATTCTCTCTTTCAAAGTTTTATCATGCCTTATTGAACACAAGAAAAATACGAGTAAAATCCCAACAGACAGCAAAAGAAAAATCTTACAGCTGTTTAAAGAAGATGAAGGTGGGAAAACATTTACTTTGCCATGAACGAGTAGTTGGGCTCAGAATATGCTTATGTGGTGACACCCCAAATAGTACTGAGGTGCTTCAAAAATGGGCAAAATAAATATGAGTGCTGCCTTGCTCGTGTTTGTCAAAGTTCATGATGGAATTACATATTTACAAAATCACTTTTTTGTTGTGTATAATTTTTTCATTAAACTATGTGTAATAGGTGCTTTGTGTGAACTGGTGGTAAAATCCTGCACTTATTTCCATGGAATTTAGTATGATGGCCATCTAACTCTCATTATTCACTCTGAAGGATCCTTATTCTATTTTCTGAAAGTTTTGTTGATGTGAAATTTCTTGTCTATACTACACAGTAAAAAAAAACCCAAACTTTTGGAAGTTTGGTAAAAAGCTGTGGATTTTAAGAAATACTTTCCCCATAAAGTACATTTTTACTAGTGTATCAGGTGAATAAAAGGGTGTTCTTACTGTGACTGATGAGGCTTAGCAAGAAATTATGAGTGACTAGTGAAATCAAAAAAATGCAAATGTCAATACAAATTTGCGACAGCTCCCAGGGCAAACTGTCTCTTATTAACAGAGATATGGACATAGGAAATTCTTAAGGAATTTTGGCAAGTATTGTCTACATTACTGTTGTGTGAGCCAACTCAGGAGTGAACCATTTCTAACACAAAATTACTTTGTGGAGGAAAGGGTGTAGTCAGGTGTAATATCCAGAGATTGTAATGTATCCACAGGGAGTCAGTGTTGCCGGGAGGTCTTTTTTTGCACCAGTCACCTAAGGGACCCAAACTAGGAAGACACAAAATAGGGAGTTAAATGCAGACGTACAAAGCTGCTAATGGATACTGTTTGTTTTTTTGACAAAGGTCAACTTTAATTTTGTATCTGTCACATGCCTGAATTCAAATGTATCATCTTAACAGCTTTTAAGAATATTCCGGAGATGGTTACCAGAAGATAATGTGGTGAAATGAGGTGTTCATAAGTGGGGAGGGAAACAGTAGGCTTACATTGTCCTTTGGTGTAAATTATTGTTAAGTTTAGCAGGACAACTGTCTTTCTTTAAAGTCCAGATTAATGTTCGTTGCACAAACATTGTGATAACTAGTTGAAGAAATCTTGTCATCTACACAGCTCTGAGCAAAATCGAAAAGTTTATCATAATTTTTAAATCCAGAAAATTATTTTAGAATATCTTTTCTTGATCAGTAAAAAAAAGGTTTTGTTTAGCCACATGCAGTGAAATTGCATTTTCTCACTAGCAAGAATGTACAGTAGCAGGAGACTTTCATTTCCAAAAAGCTCTTCTAAAATCCAGTCATTGAAAGTTGTGAATATGGTAAACAAGCTCTGTGTTTTTTAAATAAATATTCTAATGCCTACTCAGAATGTGGGCACAGGTATGTATAAAAAGTGTGTTTTACATTCAGTTTTCAGTATGTTGACTTAAGGGTTTTTGAAGAGAAAGAAAAAAAAAGTATAATCAAAGCTAGAACTTGATCTAAGCATGACAAAAAAATTGCTAATGTTGGAGGTGATAAAGGCAATGACTGTATACACGTATTTGCAAGTTTAAACACGCAGTTCTATGAAGAGAATTAAGATTTATTTTTATGTTTGAAGAAAAAGAGAATAACTTCCTACCTAATTTTCTTCCACAACTTTTTTTCTGGGAGGTGTTTGACTGGTAATATAAAATGCCCTTTAAAAAAACTCAACTAAACAAATGTCCTTGCAGTCAGGAATATGAAAGTGTGTTGGTTTTATTATTATGCAATTAAATGAAATGATTGAATATCAATTTTCCTGAAACTGATGTGCTATTATCAACATTTACAAAATTAATACATAGGGCACCTGCAACACTTGTCAAACTGATTCAGAAATTTTGTGGTGAGGAAATCCTGAAATTTAGGCTATCCTTAAGCAGGTTGGCCAGATATGAATTTGAGCAACTAAGTTTAAAATTGCTGGCTTGCTTTTAGGCTTTTTGTATTACTTCAATTTTTTTGCAATTCTGTTAATGACTTTTAGGAAAAGGTCTTTAGTCTCTGCTCTATAAGCTTTCTATATATTTAAACTCAATTTAGTATTTTCTACCAAGAGGTATTTTCTTTTCAAGTTTTGTTTTTTAATAACCCCTCCACACCCCACTCCCACCTTCGTAAACTGCAGTATTTACTTTTCACAGCCTTAGCTGACCAAGAAGTAAAGCAGCATGGGAGGAATAAAGCAGATATGGGTGGGGTTCTTTGAGACAGATTCATTTTCTCTCTGTGCATTTCTCTGCCGTGGAATAGACTTTATGCTTATTCAGAGAGAGGGAGTTTAGAAATGTTTTTAGAAAATGCAGATGTGCAAAGCATTCTTAATAAGGATGGGAAAAGAGTTTGCACTCCCCTTTTAACCACTCTCTCACCTCAGCCCTTTTCAGCGTGTAACCTTATTCTCTGTGGGATTACTTGGATGAAAACCAATTAGAGAACTGCTCACACAATATAAATGCATACAGATTAGTACAGATTGAACAGTACCAATGCCAACTAATCATACAGTATATAAAGTCCTAAACAATATAGATATTAAGGAATGATGGGGAAATGGACTTACATTGTTATAGAACTGAGCACAAAATGGAAGCAGCATAAAACTGTTTATTTAAATAATAAATAAAGTATGGGTTTTCTCTTTCCCTCTAGTTCTTTTTCTTCCCTTTGTGGCAATCTGCCCACAGACAAACTAAGTATACCAAAGTCAGCCTACATGTTTTCCTGGGTATTCCCCTTTCCTTTGTGATAACACCTCATTGTTGGTGTCTAATATCCCTTAACTGCCTGTCCCTTCTATCACCTCAAATGCAGCACTTATTCTCCAGCTGGGATGAGAATGAGAAAATGGTGTCCTCTAAGGAGGATGCTGATGCCACTACAAAAGTGTCTGGGAGGGAGGAACAGAAACTGTGAATATAATCCAGGTTTTTTTTAAAAAACATGGGCCCCAAGAACTGAGAGACCTGAAGGGCTTTTTTTGCTGGGTGAAGCCTGCAAGAGGACCACTGCAGAACCATGAGATCAGCCATTGTTTCCTTTTGCTTTGGTGTTGTCAATTCCTGGCATTCCAGGGAGAATATTTTGATGAAAATATAGTACTTTTTTCTCTTCATGCCTGTTGCCCAGTGATGGAAATAGAATGATGAGAAAATGCACATCTCCTTCAGGTTTCATGCTCTCTTCATATTAGAGTGTCTGTTCTGATGTGCCCACAGATTCAGCTATTTTTTTTAATTTAGCTTTTCCTTGTTTCTTTCTGTCATTAGTAGGAAGTAAATGTTTTCATGATTAAAATTAGAACTAGACTTTCTGACAAGCAGTAAACTCTTCCTACCTCCCTCCTTTGATGTTTCTTTTTTATATGTAATCATGGTGAAACCTTCTGACTTTTTAAAGTAATATCACAGACCATTTTCAGTCTATTCCTAATTACAACCATGTGAGGTACCCGTTATTTACTTTAATACTGAAAAGGCTTTTTTAATCCCTGAAAAACACTTTGGCAATAGTCTTGAAATACTGTGGTAGAATTTTGAATAGTTCACTTTGTATCTTCTCCTGGGCATTTGTCAGACTGATATCTTAGCTGTTAAAATAAATTGTCCACGTACTACTATAACAAAAGTGTGAGAGTAAGAAGTCTATACAGATATAGCTCCAAGTCAAAAGTGAAAGATAGAAACACACATAAAAGAACTGAGTCATAGTCAGATTGGCAAAAAGAAAAATAAAACCAAAAACTTGAGACAACTAGAGAGAATGGAATAGTTTACAGGAGAGATTGGTGTATACATCAGTCTTCTCCAGAACAGCTGTCATTTTTAGACCAGCAGTGATTATGCATTGAATTTTACTCTGAAAGTGTTTACTAGAGCATTCAGGAAAAAAAAGGCTAATTATTGTAGTAACTCCCTGTACTGCATAGTGTCTGTTTGTCTCTAGCTTCAAAGAAGAGAGAAATCTCTGCTACCATGGTTATTACATAATTTTAGCTGCATTTCTCTGCTCCAGTTTTAATAGAGATGTGCAGAATCTCAAATGCCTGTATTTATTATGCTCTCACTGCTCAGTTCTGTAGCTGAAACCAAGAGCCAAATCTTGACATGAGTACTCAGGTACTAATTACGTCCAAACAGGGGTATTGAATAGGCCCTTGCACATGTCACACTCTCATCAGATGATGTCTAGATGCCATCATTTCCTTAGCTGGAGTACTCTAGTAATTATTCCCCTATCATAAGAGAAAGTGGAGGAGAAAGCAACAGCTAGCGGAGTGCCTGATACATAAGCAGTGTGACTTGTTAGTACACAGAGCAGGAGAGGGCAGCAGGGACCCACTGTCTTGTCTGAGTTCATGTATCTACTCTTTTCTTCATGGTTTGTTCTAGATCTTCAAGCTCTGGCGACTTAATTGATTCCTTCTTTGGCATATTTTTTATTTCTGGCCTCAAATGAAAATACGTTCCAGCAAATATGGGGGACTATGTTGGGCCTTCTGGATTTGACTGGAGATGAGAACACTGGGAATATTCATGTCAACTCTTGGTGAATTTGAAGTAGTACTGACCTTTTCTATGAGAAATCTGGACCTGAACATTTGAACTTTAAAAAGGAGTAACTTCTTATCATTAATATGAATAATTTCTCATATTTTACAAAGTGACATTTATTTTTCCTCAACTGCTTTTCATTGTCATTGCCTTGTTACTGCCCAGCCCATCTTGGTCCAGCTGACTCCATTGTGCTGTTATGGTGTGTCAAGTCCCTATCCTCCTCAAAAGGCAAAAATGTGCCTGCTCAGTTTATTTGAATGTTTAAGCCACGTGAGATGTTATTACTTACTATAATAACTAGCACTGCAGATGGGAAATTTTCATTTAGACCAATTTACCACATCACCTATCATACAAAGTTACATTAAGCAGAATTTGAAAAGATTTTTTTCCCATCCAAAAACCAGGACTATGTTATGCAGATGGTCACTGAAGATTTATTTTAGTTTCCTGTCTTTTACAGATTTGTCAAGGACTAGTCAGGGAACTGAGGCATCACAAGCCCAAAGGGTTTAAAATAGGTGAAAAATCTATTAGGTCATCAACGCCTCCCTTCCACTAGGAGAGATTTGTTACTGACTGCGTAGTCTGAAGTGCTTTGTCCAGTCCAATTTTTAATCCCACTTGCCGTTGTCTAGAAATCCTGGTAGGAGAAACAACGTTTTACAGAAAAAAAAAATCAATGGACAAAGATTACCAACACGGGAAAGTATATGGGTGTTAGAGGCTTTATGTGAGTTTTCTTCTGTCTCAGAAAGCACTTGTGCACAAGTGAAGAAAGTCTGGGCCAGCTGAGGGGAGATGCCCAAAGTTTCTGAACATAAACCATAAATGATAGCAGAGTATTGATTTTTTAATAACAATTTTTATGTTGTTCTCTAAAAATGTATTGGTAGGAAAAAAAGGTAAAGGATGAAGGGATGCATTTGAGTAGACAAAGGAGAAAATTGGCTGCCAAGGGTAATAGAAGTTCAGTGCAACGCTGTTTCTGTTTCAAGTACAGGAAGGTGTAAGAAAGCAGCACGCTGCTTACTTATTCATCTCAAAAAGCATGCTGCATCCTGAAAACCTGCCAGAACTAACAAGACATCATGAACTCTTGCTCCCAAAGAAGTAAGCAAGGATCTTGCCATTGACTTCTCTGGGATTAAGATTTCACACAATAGTTGAAATTCCTGTTGTGCAGTGCAGAGCTGAGGGGTCGCTGGAACTTCAACTCATGAATATGCACACACAGTGATATACTGGGAAGTGAAATGCAGACTTCAAAGAAAGAGGGAGAATTCAAAGTCTGACACGCTTTCTATACCATCTCCTGATCGGGTCTCATTTCTACTAGGCTGATACCAATCCCAGACATTTCTTATATGGTTACATTCCAGAGTACAATAACCTGTCTGAAAAATGGTACTTCCTCTAGTTCACTGTCAATACCTTGCTCATGTTCCTGAGCGTATAAGTAAATTAACTGATGAGTTGCTATTATGCTTAGACTTCAGGGGTATTTTTGAGTGCTATCTTCAAGGAAGTGGTGTCAGGGCATCATGTGAATTGTGAAAGAAAGGAGTGCCATAGTTGACTACCTCCTGTGACAAACAAAGGTTTCTGCCATGCTTTTTCAGACTTCACTCTGTCATTGATATTGTCAGATCCAGGCTTCTTGATAGTCATGTTTACTATCCTAGGCTGTGGAGGAGGAGAAGTGAAACTGGCCTCCAAATAGTAGAGATCTTATTCTGTGGAGATCCTGAAGATCAGGCTGAAGACCTTGAGTGGATTAGTAGTCTACCTTAGTAGAAGAGATACTGCATTTTGTACTATTTGGAGCATTTGTATGTGCCCCGGATACTTTTTTAACACTTGCCTCAACAATAATTTTCATTGAGATCACTCTTAGCCCTAGTTCTAATAATTCAGATTTAATATGAAAGGAATTATGAATACATTCTCCTAATCAAATCCTGAAAGTGGTTCAGCATACGTCCATTAAAAACTTCAACATTTTCAATACATTGTCTACCCTCTAATACTAGAAAATCAGGATTAGAGGAAAAAATACTGTTTGTAACAGCAGAATATTGTATTTCTGAGTCTAAGGTGTTTGTGAGGGCAACAACTCAATATGATTTTGCTTCGTCATTCTAAAAAAAAAAAACTACAGATCCTTGTTTTTCACTTACTATAATATATTCCTGACATCAAAAGATAAAGTTATTGTCCATTTGTAGATGTTACTGATACTCTGGGAACAGATAAATAGAGCAATTTTATATTAGAAAGCACAGAGGTAAAAAATGTATGTCAAGAGATAACATCCTTTAAAAATTGAGGGTAACAAATTTAAAAAATAAACAAATCTCAGTCAAGATTTACAATTCATGGTAACTTTCTTCTTCCTTTATCCTTTATTATTCACATACTAGAAGAAAGTGTAGCAGTTTTAGTCATCTATGAATATTCCCCACCCAACTGTTCGTGTGAAC
Organism: Clamator glandarius; assembly: GCA_033459285.1. Lineage (NCBI taxonomy): Eukaryota > Metazoa > Chordata > Aves > Cuculiformes > Cuculidae > Clamator > Clamator glandarius. Next base: position 253,179 of record JAUNZM010001433.1, read on the forward strand.
ATTGCACAGCTACCTGCAGATAGGGAAATCTGTATATAAAAAAACAGATATTTTCTTTCTTAATAAATTGTTCAGTGGTATAAAGAAAGGGTGACCACATTTGTCATTTGTTCTGCTCAAAGCCACATGTCTGCTAGACTTGTGGAGTGGACAGAGAAGAACACCATGACCCTCTAATGTTCACCATTTACCCTCCATTGGGAATTTAAGATGGTTTCCTCAAGAAGAGTTTACAATGCAGGTATGGGTTCAGTTCCTAAAGTACATGAGCAGGTTTTTACTCTGAAGTCATTAGCACAAATAGGTAAAGAATAAGAACTGACTAGATTCTGTTCTTACTGGAGCATGCTGTTGGATCTCCTAGTCTTGTAAATGTCTATACTGCAGAAGAAATACTATGGGTGAAAATAGTTAGTGGGATTCAGCTGGCCTTAATTCAAGTCATTGCTCCCAAATGTCCAGTAATGGCCACCTACTGATCTTAGTCCAGCTGGCAGCATGTGCATATAAAAAGTCTCCATGGAGATAAACAGCAATTAAATCACAGAGACGGAAAGAAAGCAATTGCTGTTGAAGAAGCAAATATGGGGAAATACCATGAAACCAAATTTCTACTGCATGTTTAAGATTATTTCTTATAGGATTCAAGCTGCCTGCACTGAATTAGAGAACTATGATGGCCTGAGCATATTGGGAAGGGGAGTAGGTTAGGATAGAGATGGATAAGATTTATGTGGTTCATGGCCACAGTGCCTGCATTACTGTGGTGGAAAGACATATGGTGCTTGCTTGAAGCAAGCTGAATACAAGCAGAGGTCAGTCTTGCACTGGTGAATGGTATCTTGCATGTGGTTGTACGGTGCTACTGGAATTCAGCAGCAGGTAGCACGGCGTGTTTCTCTATTGTGGACATTGCAGAATTGGGGTTACATGATGAAACTGTGCTTATCACTGAAGAGGTTACTCTGAAAGGTGTGCTTGTCTACAGCAATGATAGTGTAATTTCTGTCACAGGAGCCTTGAGTCTTTGTTAAGAACTCATGTTTCACAAAAATATGATTCTGCTAGGCACTGCATTCTTGTGGTATTTAAAGGAAATGTAGTGGGTTGATACCCAGGAAATTCCTGCTTAAAGAATGGAATTCACTATTTTTGATATTTACATTGAAGTACTTCTATAAAAATGTCTGTGAAGAAAAAAAAAACATCCTGGAATGAAATGTTATTTACCTATCTAGAGGATTTTTACAGGAATTTAGTTTTAAGCTAGTTTGACTCAGCCAGTCTTTCTGTTAGATAGCATTTGGATTTTGTTAAAAATCTGAATTTATATTTCTCTTTTTCATGCACTCTCTAAGTTTAACTCACATAGAGCCAGTAGATGGTAATTTTGTTTCCATCCTGATATAGTAAAAAATAACCTCTTCGTATTAAGATGACTTTGCTTTTTTGTAAAGATGTGGCATGCAGGTCAAAATCAATATGTATCCAAATCTTTTATGGCAAGAAAAGACGGATAAAATGCTTTGAGACAAAATTTTAAAAACAAACACTGTAATTAGCTTTTATTTAGTCTTTTTTTTTTTAAGACAATGATTTTCATTTCATATGGAAATGTAGATTTCTTCAGAGTAATTTCATGTTCTTTTTGGTTTAAAGCAACTTTTTTCCTTTGATTACTGAAATATGCAGTTCTCTCTATTTAACACGTAATACCAAATCAACATACTTCCCACTTCCTTTTTTTGCTGATGACAGTCAGCAGAAATCATGTTCCAAAGTGCCCTGAGAACAAGGGCATTGATCTCAAGTGAGACTCTTGTGCCACCTTCCCCTTGTCACTTTCAGCTCTAATTTGTTAAGATATCAGTTCTAAATTATTAAACACTTTATAAGTATAAATAATTCAGCAGTCAACAAATAAAGTGACAGCCCATTAATCAGTTTTCTACATGTACATAGGTGGTGTGCTGTGGTCTGGGATGAGGTATGAATTCTGCTAAGGTCCATGTGCCTTGCAGCAGTGCTGCTTCTTCTTGTCTCAGCAGGAGCTTTGTGTGCATCTTGTAGGTTTGCAATTTGTTTGCACAAGATCAGACAAGTTCTTCCTAAACACCAGAGCAGGGTCTGTAGCAAAATTTGAGCCTTTTCTTTTTTGTGTGTGGGACCACATCAATACAGGGTCTTTCCTTCTGACCTGGGTTTATATCTTCCAAAGGCCAGTCCATTTTGGCAAGACCAGAAATCAGGCAGTGTGCCTCTGAGTGGGCATAATGCAAAGTGACATAATCCTTGTAAGGGCAGGACCACCTCCTTGCTGTTTCAGGCATCACCTGAACAAGAGAACTCTGTGAATAAGACTGAGTTTCTTCTACGCTGCCCATACAGTCAGGAATCACCCCCTCCTCAGGATTTCAGTAAAGTTCTTGTCACACTCAAGCAGCATGTATCAATGAAAGGCTGTGGTTATAACACTGTATATTCCACATGTAGAGTATTACAAGAGTTTTTCAGTAAAAAGAGGGCCTATTTCATACTCCTGAATTTCTACTACCAAGCCATTAGTGGACACGAATATCCTTCCCTCCTTGGAAAGCAGAAATAAAAACAACCCATCCCCCAGGCATTGTTATCCCAGTATGCCACAAATATTCTAGGTAAATCTGTGTATGAGGATTAAACACTGTGTGTAGCCATGTTTGTATTTTGAAAAACATCTGGAAAATGTTTAAAGAAATGCTGTGTGGATTTTTGTGTTTTTAAACCACCATACAACAAACATAAATGTACAGTGATCTCCTTTAAGCCCTCATTTTCAACACTGCAGGTGTTGCAAATTTGGATTGGCAGCAAAAAGTTTCCTCAGGAAGAACATGAGCAATGGTTGTTTAACAGCTTTCTTGCATAGAAAGTCTTAGAAATTCTTGTAATGGAGAGACTAGAAAGAGGCAACTGAAATGATCCCAAGTCAAGGATCAATCCATCACATATAGGAAAAGATTATGTATGTGTCAATCTCTCTTGCTTTTTGATGCAGAACAAATGGATGTTACCCTTGGTAAATGGTTTATATGAATGCCAGTGCAGCGTTTTAATAGAACAGGCCAAGGACAGGGAGACCTCAGACTTCAGCACAGTCAGGGTTTCTTGCTGGATAAAGCACTAGACTGGAACTCACGAGACCTAAGTTCTGCTTTCATTAAGCTGTTAGATGACCTTGAGCAAGTCACTCCACCCCTACGCAGCACCTTTATAAAACTGTGGTGATGATATTGACCCCTTTTGTTGCCAAACTGTGAGGTCTGGTGGTTAAAAGTCCTACTTCAGAGCAAGGTGGTGGCATCATCCTGTGCACAGTTGGAACTTGGATGAGACAAATTTTGGACCACATACATGCAAGTAAAGAGATTCTAAATTACACTGGTGATTTAATTTAGGCAAGTGTTTGAAAAGAAAAAAGTGAACACCTGTGACGAAGCCGGTCTGAATAATATCTAGCATGTAAGTGCAATGGCAATGGCAGTAACAAGAAAATAATGCGGTTCAGAAACTGAATATGAGAAATGACAAGCAACTGGCAAAGGAAAACTTTTGCTAAATAAAATGTGATTCCATAGTGAAACTGGCTAAAGTACGCAGATTTTGTAAAAAATAAAACAATATGGAGATTTTTCTTACAGTGGGATCAAATTAAATGTGTTCTTTTATGAAATGCCTAGGCTGAAGTGCTCACATGTAAATAAGGATGAGGTTCTAATCTTTCTTGCAGTAGAATGAATGCAGAAATCCATTTTTGCAGAAGTTAGTTGCTGGGACCTGGGAGTTTTTACTGCAAAGTCAAAGCGTCATAGAGCAAATTGAGAACAGGGAAAACATAACTGAGATATTACTTTTGTGACTATTAAATGATAGCCTCTGGTCAAGGGATCAGCTTTGTGGATAATGAGTGCTTTTTAACATCTGCAAGGTTGAGATGACGTGGTATCAGCTGTATAAAACCCGACTGTTGAAGCGGAGCTCAAGGTGAAAGTTAAAACTGTCATGGAACAAGGTGGCTGAAAAAAGTTGCAAGGCCAATTGACTGGATCAGCAGTATGGTGGCAGTTAGAAAGACAGGCAAACTGATGATCTGCATCAATTCAAAAGACCTCAATAGCATACTAAAGTGCTTATACTGTTCCCTGCCAACAGTCACTGAAATACTGCCAAATCAAGCAAACACAATAGTCTTTTCAGTCATGGATGCCAGAGATGGCTTCTGGCAAGTGAAACTGGATGCAGCAAACAGTTACTTGACAACTTTCTGGACCCTGTTTGGGTGCTATCAGTGGCTGACAATGCCTTACAGAACGGGAATTGCTTCAGGGGGTACCAGCAGAAATTGCACACAGCCCCTGAGGGTTGTCTGCTGCAGATATCAGTGCAGATGACATTGCTTATACTTGTGTAGGAGGGCAAGGATTGAGCTATGGCCAACCAGGATCACAAATTTGTTCTGGTAGAGAGAGTAAGAAAGATCAGTCACAAGCAAACATAGGAATAGCTGTACTGGCTCAGAACAAAGCTCTCTAGCCTCATTCTAGTAGTAGTTGGTGGAGGAAGTCCAGAACAAAGAAAAAATCCCATGTCAAGTACCCAGTGACAATCCCAAAAATGTCTTCTACACTGAAATTTGGGGAGGCAGGGATGGATTTAGAGCTGTACACACACACACCCCTATCCCTGTACATTCTCTCTGGAATTCTCAGAACCAGTGGCTTCTGAGAGACATTATTTCCCACTGCAAAAGGCTTTTTTTTCTTTTTCCTTTTTCCCCTCTCCCCTCCTCTCCTCTCCCCTCCTCTCCTCTCCTCTCCTCTCCCCTCCTCTCCCCTCCTCTCCTCTCCTCTCCTCTCCTCTCCTCTCCTCTCCTCTCCTCTCCTCTCCTCTCCTCTCCTCTCCTCTCCTCTCCTCTCCTCTCCTCTCCTCTCCTCTCCTCTCCTCTCCTCTCCTCTCCTCTCCTCTCCTCTCCTCTCCTCTCCTCTCCTCTCCTCTCCTCTCCTCTCCTCTCCTCTCCTCTCCTCTCCTCTCCTCTCCTCTCCTCTCCTCTCCTCTCCTCTCCTCTCCTCTCCTCTCCTCTCCTCTCCTCTCCTCTCCTCTCCTCTCCTCTCCTCTCCTCTCCTCTCCTCTCCTCTCCTCTCCTCTCCTCTCCTCTCCTCTCCCTGCCTTTCCTCTCCTCTCCTCTCCCTGCCTTTCCTTACCTCTCCCTTATTTTTGCTTTGTCTTGCCTTCTTCAGGTTTACTTTCTGGTTTCTAGCAACTTCTCCTGTACAGGAGTGAAGTTTGTTGGCCTGTATTCACCAAACTTTGAAAATCCACCAAACTTTGAAAATCCTTTTGAACGATTATATTTTAATTGTCACTTTTAATTTCTTTTGTAGCAAGGTCATTTTGATCATCACTATTTTTCCTGTGAATGGTTGAAAAGATCTTATTACTAGTTTTAGGGACTTAGGAATTTATAAAAAACTGTTCCATTTGTCTTAACTTATATCTCAATATTCCAAAATAATGACTTTTTTCATTAGGATACTCCTTTTTTTGAATAACTGAAAACCTGAATAATTTTTTTAATAATTGAATAAAAGTTTTCTTTTTCCTGCCATTGGATAATTCTATAATTAGAATACTGACTAAAAATAGTTGTTATTTGCTCATGATAGATTTTAGTTGTTTTTTATTTTTTCTGTGTTTGCTTGTGAAATAATGTGTAGATCTTTTCATTCATTTTAATAAATCATATTCCTTTTTATTTATGTTTACTTTCTGTTTATGTTCATATATATTTGCTGTAACATTATGACTTCAAAGAATCCATCATCTGGGTTTTTTACTTTAAGCTGCTCCTTTTCCAATGATTTTTTTAATTTTTATGTTACTCTCCTGTTTTATACTAAATACCATTGTAACAAATATTTGTTGTCTTTTTAAAATTTGCATTTATTGGATTTGAGTACTCTTTTACAATAACTATTTTATGTTACATTTTTGAGCCAGGGCTTACTGTTTCAGCACTAAATAAAATATTACTTCTGTTGTGGTTTCTCTCTCTAGCTGTTCCAAGTATGTCATCTAAACTGTATCGTGCCTTTATATGATATTTATCAATAAGATAAACTGAGTTTTCCATTATTGTTGTGCTTTCTGCTTCAACATAAGTCTCTTTGATCTTCCTTACCATCTCACTGGCATTGCCACAGCTCTGTGTGGAAGGACACTAAAAGAGTCTTCTCTATTTACCTTATCCATTTAAGAACAGATTCTACTTTATTTGAGGGCATGAGCATATTCTTAGTCTCATTTCATTTTAGGATTCTTTAATGTGTTGATTTCCTTTTCTATGCATGTGCATATATACTTGAACACTTATCATAAGACAGATATAAAAGGGCTGTCTTGCTAGTGGAATAGCTCTAAATGTTAAAGAAATCTTAAAATGAAATGGGAAAAATCAGCTATAATCAACAGCGACACCCAAACCCTAAAATGTTCAGTTGTTTCTGACTATCTTTTAAAACAAATTCCTAGGATTTGACAGATATGTGAGATTAATATTTTTAACCCCAAAAATAACCAAGCCCTATTTAATCTGCTTACTGCTGAATTAACATTGTCAGCTACTTTGGCTTCTTGTACACTGCGTCAATGTTTTCAGAGAACAGTTTATGGCAGCTCCAAGTTGGCTTTCCAGAGTGATAACTACCAATTTTTAGTAACAAATCACATAGACCTCACTGATTTCCCCCAGATTCATTATCTTGTAGTTTTCCACTAAAGCATGACTGCCACCCTTCTGGACAAATTTTTGTGGGAACCTTTTGTAGGTCTTTAACATTTACACAGCAATTAACTATTAAAAAATCCTAGTGTCATCAGTGGAGTTGTTGGATTTCAAAGTTCACTCCATTTTCCAGATCATTAATGACTAAATTGGAACCGAACAGCCCAACCACTAGTCAATGGGAGACTACCCTACAATCTTCCATCTATTTCATCTGTAAAGGTCTTACAGTTACAGTCTAAATATTTTCTACAATATTTCTAGTGGGAGTGTCTTTATGTATTTTGCCATGCCTACACTTGCATGAAGCAACTTGCAATGGATTTTCAGAACTGGTCCATGATTCAAATCTCTCAAATTTCTCGTATCTGGTTTCTATTTGAAAACAGTTCCCTAGGAAGACAGACAGATATTTATATTTGCCTTTCTGAAGATGAAGTATAACACTTGACATGTATTTCTCTACAAAAAATGTTTGTCTTCACATTACAAAACTTCCTTGTTAGGAAATGAAGAATTAATTAATTTCTCCTTACTTAGTCTCCATTTGCAATTTAGTCAGTGAGTACATTCTTGAAGATTCAAATCCAGTACAGTTTATATTCATTGCATTAGTTTTGTACCACTATATCATGCTACCAGAGGGGATAACACAAGTAGAGTCTTAATGTTGAATATTGAATGTATCATATTGAAGCTGTGGGGTTCTTAGTAGTTGGAGCGAGGATGTCTCTGCCCAAAATAATGTTGCAGTGGAAAAAGTTAATTTTGTGACTTGTAAGGCATAAGACTAGCTTATTTTATCCCTCTTTTACTGAGATAGTAAAATCACTGAAACAAAAATGTAGTTTCACATGTGCTGAAAAGTCTTGGCCAGTGCATGTGCAGAAGGGAGGGTTACATCTTCATAAGCCAACAAAAGGAGGAAACTCTTTTTAACCAGATCCCTTGCTGAGATAATCACTCAAAATATGGGAGGGTATCTCCTGACCATTTCTTACTTCTAATCCTGGAAGACTGTCTTAATCACCAATGTTGTTATCAGCACCTTATCATAGAAAAAAACATTGCCTCATTTTTGTACCTTCTCCTGGGAGCTGAACCTTTCCACAGCTTCAAGTAGAAGGGGAAATTTGAATTGTGTTTTTGGAGTACATAGGTGCATAAAATCCAGAATGATTAGCTAATGGGGAAAATGTATCTTCTAGTTTTACAAAAATCTATGTTCTTCATTCCCTCAGTTTTTAGGTACGTGTATTCAAATTAATATAGCTGAGTTTGGAAAAGAAGACATTTAAACAAAATGTTTCTGAATTTTTTCTTCTGCATTTGGTGCAAAGAAAAAATATCAAAATTCTGTGTTCAATTTAGATTGAATATCTTTTTTTTCCCCATGCTTTTGTGACAAACTCTTTGCTTCTTCCACTCCCACCTCAGAAAAATAAGAGATTCCCAATACAGTCATATCAATCTTAATAAAGAATGAACGTTTTGTGATTTTTGTGTGAGGCTTACCACTGAGGGAAACCTATCCAGCTAATTTTAGTTTATACAAAATATGATAGTATAACAAAATGGACAAAGATGATATGATAGATTAGAGACTGGAAAACTGTCTTGCAAATTCTGTTATGAAATAGAAAGGAAGAACAAATTCTTTCTATCCTGCAGAGTAATAAAGAACCAGCAAAACAAGACTTTTTGCTTACAAAATTATGCAATTTTCTCCATAATGCTTTGGCCCAAATTATTTTGTTCAATGTAATTTAAATATTTCATTGTGATTTCCTTAATGATTTTCTCTAAAAGCAATTTCACTACGGAAAGAAATTTCAAAATAAATGTTCCAGTCAAAAAATGTTCAATAGTGCATTTGGGTGTTATTGAAATACCTAGCTTTATTTTCAAGCTGACATGCTTTACAAATGCTGTGTTTTTTATTAAAATTTTATGTTAAGTAGTTCAAAACTGTGTGATTACAAATTCTTGAGTTAAGTCTTTTTCAGAGGATATATAATTCTCCTTAAAAGATACAGGTGACTGGACACATACAGCTCGCACTGCACTGATCAGGAACTATTTAGTGATACATGGAACAGAGTTCAGTGTGCTGATCTATTTTCCAGGAGGTTTGATTTGTAGTTTGTTTGGTTGGTTGGTTTTGGCAGAGGAGGGGATGTTAAATTCAGCTTTTCAATTATGGCAAGAGTTAATCTTTTGTAAGTCCAGGGTGGTTGTGTTCTACAGGCTGGATCCATACTGGATCCAGAGGAGGTGGTCAGAGCCTTGCTCGCCCAACTAGACACCCACAAGTCCATGGGGCCGGATGGGATTCACCCAAGGGTATTGAAGGAGCTGGTGGATGTGCTGGCCAAACCCCTTTCCATCATCTTCCAACAGCCCTGGAAGACTAGGGGAGTTCCACTGGACTGGAGGCTGGCTGATGTCGTGCCCATCTAGAAGAAGGGTCGCAGGGAGGATCCAGGGAACTACAGGCCTGTCAGTCTGACCTCAGTGCCAGAGAAAGTCATGGAACGGGTGATCTTGAGTGCTATCATGAAGTACATGCAAGAGAACCGGGTGATGAGGCCCAGTCAACATGGGTTCACAAAAGGCAGGTCTTGCCAAACTAACCTGATCACCTTCTATGATAAAGTGAATGAGGGAAAGGCTGTGGATGTATCTTCCTGGACTTCAGTAAAGCCTTTGACACAGTTTCTCACAGCATTCTGCTTCAGAAACTGTCGGCCTCTGGCCTGGACAGGCGCACACTCTCCTGGGTGGAAAACTGGTTGGATGGCCGGGCCCAGAGAGTGGTGGGAAATGGAGTTAAATCCAGCTGGAGGCCAGTGACAAGTGGGGTTCCCCAGGGCTCGGTCCTGGGTCCAGTCCTTTTTAATGTCTTTATCAATGACCTGGATGAAGGCATCGACTGCTCCCTGAGCAAGTTTGCAGATGACACCAAGCTGGGTGGAAGTGTGGATCTGCTGGAGGGTCGGGAGGCTGCAAAGGGATCTGAACAGGCTGGACCGCTGGGCAGAGACCAACGGCATGAGGTTTAACAAGGCCAAATGCCGACTCCTGCACTTGGGGCACAACAACCCTGTGCAGCTACAGACTAGGAGAAGTCTGTCTAGAAAGCTGCCTGGAGGAGAAGGACCTGGGGGTGTTCGTCGACAGCCAACGGAACATGAGCCAGCAGTGGCCCAGGTGGCCAAGAAGGCCAATGGCATCTTGGCTTGTATCAGAAATGGCGTGACCAGCAGGTCCAGGGAGGTTATTCTCCCCCTGTACTTGGCACTGGTGAGACCGCACCTCGAATCCTGTGTTCAGTTCTGGGCCCCTCACCACAAGAAGGATGTTGAGGCTCAGGAGTGAGTCCAGAGAAGAGCAACAAAGCTGGTGAAGGGGCTGGAGAACAAGTCTTACGAGGACTGACTGAGAGAGCTGGGGTTGTTTAGCCTGGAGAAGAGGAGGCTGAGAGGAGACCTCGTTGCTCTCTACAACTACCTTAAAGGAGGTTGTAGAGAGGAGGGTGCTGGCCTCTTCTCCCAAGCGACAGGGGACAGGACAAGAAGGAATGGCCTCAAGCTCTGCCAGGGGAGATTTAGGCTGGACAATAGGAAAAAAAATTTCACAGAAAGAGTCATTGGGCACTGGAACAGGCTTCCCAGGGAGGATGTTCATTCACCCTCCCTGCAGGTGTTTAAGGCACAGGTGGACGAGGTGCTGAGGGACACGGTTTAGTGTTTGATAGGAATGGTTGGACTCTATGATACGGTGTGTCTCTTCCAGCCTGATTATTCTATGATTCTATGCCGGATCCACAAATGCTGAAGAGCTTCTGGGTCTGTAATCCTGACAAAATACTGCAACTACAGGATGTGCTGTGCCATGAAACTGCTCATGGCTTAGATGTGACCTCTGGAAATGTTACACAGTGATTGTTGCTTGTTGTTTGCTTTCACATAGTGCCAAATGAACTAGAACTCTACAGTTCACAAAGATTGCAAATACCATCCTTACCCTGGAGGCATGGGGACAATAAACATAGAGGTAAATAAATAAGTGTAAAGAAGCATTTAGACAATATTAATTATTGTGATCGGTATAACACTCAGTGAACAAATCAAGATTTCTAAGTTGGCTTTGAGAGGAATTGGAAGTTGAATAATGAATTAGTTTTAATACTTTTCCAGAGAAAACTTCTTTGGTCTAAATGAATTAGACAAAATCATGTTGGTGTCTGCACTGAAACTAACAAATGAGAAAATAGATGTTTCCATCAGTGATTTATTAAATCTTGTCTCTTAGCAGTAATGAATAAAAATAAAAGAGTAGCCCAAGATAGACGGTAAGGCAATCTGAGTTTGCAAATTTACATTTAATTCAATAGTCAGTGATGAGCCCAAAGAAGAATGCAAAGGTGAGGGAGGAATGGAGGTAAAGAATATGGGAAAGTGAATCTTAGATCAACCGTCTGGATTGATATGAGTAGGGTAATGTCTAAGGCCAGAAAGAAAATGTGACTGTAATAATAATTTTAACGAGATCCTCCTCAAAAAAGATGATATCCTGGCCATGTCATACAGAACATGGATGTGATGACAACCTGTGGCAAACAGTCAAACTCAGAGATCAAAAAGACTGTTTTTTTAACATGGAAGTTAGAAGTGGCACCTGCATCTGCAGTGGTGTTGAGATGTTGCTGACCAGGAAAGCAGCTCATTCCTTTCCAGAGGAAAGGTAGCAATAGTTGTTTTTGTTGATAGTGAAGAAGAAATCTGTGATTGTATTTTTTTCTGCTAAGTCAGCTAAGTTCCATTTGGGTTAGAAAAATGAGGTAGGTCTTTTTCTGTTATAAATACTGACTATTTCACTTGTGTTAATGCTTGTGGTCAGTCATGGCAAGTTCACTATGAACTCTCCTGCATGAGGTTCATTTTCCTACTTTCAGGAAAATATATAGACACTTAAGCATACTGAAGACATTACCTAAATACATATGAACATCAAGAATCAACCAACATCAGTACTAGAAATAAAAAATGTGATTATATACAAGGAAAAATATTAGTTTTCTTCAAGGAAAAATATTTTAAATATTCTAATGTGGCTGCATTTGTTAAAGATTATAAATTCTCATCAGAACCTATTTACCTCTAAATTAAACAGGACTGGTTTTCTGCCATTGAAAAAATTTGAAGCAGGCTTGGATGATAGTTAAAAAAAATACAACCTCTAGGAAGCTTTTCAATTTTTATTTATTTAAGGATTTAAAAACAGACAGCATGTTATTTCAGATAGGCATATTATTAGAAACATCACCTAATGAGATGTTATATGTTAAGATTTTTTAATGTATTATTTATGGAAAATTTTACCAGGTTATCTATCACTCAAAATAAATGAAAGATAACCATGTGATTAAGCATATTACTGTTGCGCTTAAGGAATCTGTTTTGCATGTCAAGAGCAAGAAAACATACATACTATTTTCATATTGTTCTGCATTGGTAAAACAGTGTTTCATAACAAAAATTATATATAGAAAAAAAATTGAACTTAAGTATAGTATTCTTTCATGCCAGGAATTCAGAGCGTTTGAGAAGTACTAAAGGTATGATACAGAAGGTGAAAAAAAGGGCAAAATTATCCAAATAATAAGCAGTAAAACGTGGAAAGAACCCAGAGATCTCATCTGATCTTAGCTAGAGCGTGTCTTTAACTGAAAAAGTGGCAATTTCTAGATGGAACCAGGGGACTTATAAGACACTGAGGGATGAAAAGTTGCAGAACTTTTGCACCTTAAACTGTAGCTGAAGCAAACAATAACTTTTTGCATATTTGTGTTTTGGCAGTTGTCTTCAACCTTCTGAATCTGATCTCATCCCTGTGTGACTGTGAGAAGCCTCTCTGGGCCCACTCCTGTCTGCAGCTACACCAGCACAGCCCTTGTTGCAGTGGACTCTACAGGCCTGTGCTGTTATATTTTAAAATATATGGGGGAAAAAAGAAAGTAACTGAAATAAAGAGAATGCTTTTGAGCCACTGATAGCAGTCTAGTGTTTCTTCAGGTTAATGTTTGTTTGAACATATGACTAGACACATGAAATCGAGTTAGTTATCCATAGGAAACCACTACTGAGTGACGTTTTAGTCCTTATAGGGAAACATTAAAATAAGATGTGCAGCCAAATTCTGTGATATATCCAGTTGTCATCTGTGGGCTTTTTCTTTCTATTTCTTCTTATTTTATAACAAGAGATGTCTCCATGACTCTAAGAAATTTGAAAGAGCAATTACCAGTTATTTTTTAACGCACATTCAAACAACAAACCCACCATTTCCACCAAAATTAATCAGTTATGTAAAATTATTACCCAGTTATTTAGATTTAGGATATTCATGATACCTGTAGTAGTCATGTGAAAACCCAACCTGTAGGACAGAGAGAGAAAGGATCCCAAATATTCAAAATTTTTATGAGCACAAAATGTTTGCTTTGCAAAGGTATATCACTACTGTGCCATGGATCTTTGTACAACATGCATAGCAGCACAGTGTCATATAAAACAGAGAAGTGCAGCCCCATTTTTGATGTTTACACTTACAAGGGCAGAGTGGGACTCATATGGTTGTAAAACAGTTTTTACACAATAGAAGTCTAACAATCAATAATTTTTGAGGGTCCTTGAAAACAAGATGGGCATTTCAATTTGAAGACTCCTCTGAACTGCTTTCTTCATGCTACCTACATGTCAACATCTTCATTTTTTTGAATGAGAAATAGATCTCTGATTCATTTGTGTTTCAGACTTTCCCTTTGTATTTCAAAGTTACAGGTTACTCTAATAACAGATATTTTGTCAGATTACCTATTTGGTTTTGTTTATTAGAAATCCATTTCAGCTCTAGTAATCACTATTGTTGGGGTTTTTTTGCATGATGATGTGCTGCCTGTGGGCCTCTCTCTTGATACCTATCATCTCTTAGTTTTGACTGCTAGGCAATGTTTAACTCATTTAACTGAAAAAAAAATTACACTTTAAATGTGTGGCAGTAACAACTGCATTTCGCCCAGGGCTTATCAGAAGCAAACAAATCAACACCACTGAGCATCTAGGGTGGTGAAGCAATGTGTGAAGGCAAATTTGGATGAAAGAGTGTAGATTTCAAAGTGATTCTTCACTATAGTCATATTGATTCATTGTTCCATGAGAAACTTAGAACACTGAGGTAGGGATTTGCTTAACCAAATCTTGACATCTCTGTTTAAGCTAGATCTCTTGACTCCATAGCCATGTGAGAGTAGCTGATGGTCTAATACAATACTTCATTTAACCCTTCTTAAATACTTAAAATAGATTACATGATCTGTCCTCTGAAAGTACATTATCTCTAAAGAGACCATACAGTAACAATGCTTGGTAAAAATGGTCAAAGTTAGATTAAATGAACACTGGTTAAAGATAGGAGAGAAGAACTTTCTTCCAAAGTTACTGCATTTGTAGTTGTTGAATTGGAAACTAGCAGTTGTGGTACGCAGCTTATTTTTTGCAACTTGTTATGGCTCTTTCACTACACTAAAATTTCGCTGCACAAATGTCCTAGTTTTTTTGACTAGGGAGAAGGAAAAACTGAACTTTCATTGCCCTTCACAAACAAGCGAAGTTTTGAAACGTAGATCCATACTTCACTGCCTAGACCTCTCTTCCTTCAGTACCACTGAGAGGTTTGGAATATGAGAGCAAATTTACAGATTATTACAATATTCTATTCTGACTTAATTTCAGATAGATGGACTACTGGGTCTCCAGACAAAAAATAATACCAAAACCAACAAAACCCAAACCAAAACTACTGTGGTTAGTTCTTCACATTTTCCTCTCTGAAGATCCAAATATCTCTCAGTTCAGCTCTCTTACTGTTATCATTTTTATTTGTACAGGATTTATGTGTCCTTCGCACAGAATGACATGTCGTTTGTTCTTGGAGAAAAATATAGTATTGTCATACCTTCTCACAACCTCACTTTTATCCATGAATGAAAAGCATAGAAATTAAGGGTGGAAAAAAAGTTGCCAGAATTTTATTTCTTTTATGTAAAGAGTTTGTATTTTTAATTCTGTATCCACTTACATTCCTCTCAGCAAAGCATGCATAACAGTAAAAATAGTAGGGAGTGCAAAGGTTTTACTGGGTAGAGTCTTTTGCAAAAGGAACAGTCAATTTCTATACAGGATCTGCTGTATGTAGAAATTATGATGAAATTATGATTTTTTTCATTTGTGCTTGAGTGAGAAAGTGATTACTAGTAATACTTGGAAGTCTCCTTCTCTGGCACCTTTATGATTTGGTACCTTCTGTGCAGTTCCTTACTCATTAACTTGCTTCTCCTGCCTCCCTGCTCACTTGCTTGCTAGATGGAGTAGAAGCATTGAGCTACACACTGGTCCTGAAATAAAAATATGTGTCTAGAATCTCTTTTTCACAATCAGCCAAGAAAGGAGATGATCCTTTCTGGCTCTGATGACTGCAGCTGTCAGGAGGAGCAACAGTGGCATCTTTCAAGGTTGATTTCAATATCCTTATAAGAAGGAGCATCAAAATGTGATCACACTGAGGTGGTTATCAAACTCAGTATTGAGAATAGTTAAATTACCCTTTATCCCTCACAATCCATGCCCAATAGAGCAGCAAATTTCCATTGGAAGTTAATTTCTCTAGCAGACAGGAAACATTCCAGGTTAAACTTACTCGTCCTATTTTGTAGTCATGTATTCTTATTCTTATACTTTATCTTGAATAGGTGGATTTTTTTCTCCTTCTGATTGTTCATCCCTCATTACTTTTGTTAGCAAGTATTGCAGTACTTCCCTTATTGTTACGTCATTTGATCTTGCTTTGATTTTCCAATTTCTTCTTAAAAAGTGAACTTTCCATTTTCTTATCCTACTAATAAACATCTTGTATAAGTTCTAGTTAAAATTTACCTTTCTTGAACATATCTGTAGACAGTGTTCTAAATAAGGTCTTATGCGAGGATGTTAATACTTGTTGATTGCTGATCACTTCATGTACTCCCAAATCACAAACATGTTTCAAGCAGCTGCATGAGATCTGCAGCTTGTCATCATTTTGTGACCTAATAATATGCTTGAGCATAGATCTATTCATCTACAGCATCCCTCTTTCTGAAAAAATCAGTGCATCTCATCACTGAAAGTTATCTTCCTATTCTAACATGATGAATGTTTAGTAAATAAATGTGTTGTATTCGTGTTCTGCATTTATATCCATGTTTCTAATTGTTATTTTCCATTTTTATTTTCTTAAAGTCCAGCACATTTTTATGTGACTTTTCAGCTATCAATTTGCCATATTCATTGACTCTGCATTCGAAAACTGCTCTGTTTGTTCTTCTGAAGCTATACAATAACTAACAAAAATCCTTACTATAGATCGCAAGACTAGTGTGGATGAGTGTCATGCGCAAATTTCAGTTGGAAGGGACTTCTGGAGGTCTCTAGTCCACCCTCATGCCCAAAGCAAGGGCAATCAAGTTCTTCGGGATCTTTGAATGTTTTGCCTCCCAGTTCCCTCCCCAGTGAAGCTAGTACCGCAATTTTACAGGCAGAATCACTTCTCTATCCTTGAAGATTCACAGAAAAATCTGAGAAAAACTTGAATCATGCCAACATTTAGCAGAAGGATGAGGAACAAGGAAAGCCTTTAGGTCCTGCTAGTAACTAATAAATGAATGATTGTTCAGCATATTTTCTTTATTGTCATTTGCCAGATTTCCCTTTTTCTCTCCCTGGAAACAGAGTACTACTCTATTATTTCTTCATTAAAAGCTCTTATTGATCAAGACTGTCTCATCCCAGAAGGCAGGAAGATGTGAATATGTAATGTTGAAGCTTACATTGGAGCTGAGATTGCTGTGTAGGGAATCTAGATATGTAATGTGTGACCTCTATATTCCGTCAAAGCAGCTCAATATATGTGTCATTATTTTGTCTACAATAGACTGTTCTCTTACTTATGATCAAACCAAGAATCACTCACAGAAATTTATACATTAATTTTGAATAACAAATATATTTGAGAAAATTACTGTGTTCACAGATAAGTCAGAGTTACCAATCTGTGATAACTCAAAGATACTTCTTTTTCATTTATGGGGAGTTAAAAGTTTGGAAGCAATGATTTTGTGACTTCTTGCTCTAAGTTTAAGGTCATTTGGGAAGCATGCATTTATAGCACAGAATTCTTGTATGCTGTGGGTTTGGACTCTCGGATTATTGAAAAGAAGCATGCAGTTTTAAACAGTAAAAAATATTATATCCTAGCTTTCAGATAAGGAAATTTTAAATTTTTCTACTCTGCAGGCTATGACTTTCTCCCATGTGCCAGCAGCTGCAGTAAAAAGAGACAGTAGATAGCCAATGCAGCAGAAATTGTACAATGTACTGGGATATGCAGTTTGATACTATACATTCTTGAAATGTAATCCTGTTCTGGAGTTCACTATATCCCATCAGTTTTACAGATATCAAACCCACTGAAGACTGTAGGAAATATCTATAAGGAGAACGATACCCAATGGGGTTTCAGTCTCTCTAGTGGAATACCACTAGGTATTCCAAGAAATTGCTTATGAACAGAGAAAAGGAAACTTGAAAGACAAAGGTCATAGTTTTTTTACTTAGAGATCTGCATGTACTCTTTGAAGAAAGAGGAGCGACTTTCTATCTTACTCTGGCTATGTATTTTAATATAAAGAAAGTTTTGTTAGATCTAGAAATCACTTCGGCAATTAAATGAGTGACAGGGAAGAAATTCAGGTAAAGATGCATCCTATGCAATTCATTGTCATTCTCTACAGCAGAGAGATGCTGATAACAAACTACTTAAACTATTTCATGTTCTGTCCTTTTACTTCTGCCAGCTACCGCTAGAACTACTTGATAATTAAGGTAGCATTAGTATAAATGAAGATGATACTCAGGCTGTTGTCTGGTCAGCAATGGAGGATTACAAATTTATTTTATTTAATGATTTTTTAAAGCATCAAATTTCCCTCATTCACAAGTGGAAAGCAGATTAAGTATACTGATGGGATCTTGGAAGGTTCAGAGATCATTATTTGTGCACCTTTGGCTTTAGTCCAATCTACATCTAACATTATACACAAGCAAGGCTGAGCTAATTCAGGAGGTTTTTTTCTTTTTTCTTTCTTTATTTTTGAGGTGTTATAGTTCTTCTAGATCAAGTTATGCTCAAATTTTGATTTTCAGTTTTATAGATGTTTCCTTGAAACTCCTGGTTGGTCATAGCTAGTTCTTTTGTCCCCTTCCTGAGTTTACTGCTCCACTAAATCAGGCAGAAAGCTTATGCTGACATCTGCAAAATGAATTTCTTAGAGAATTTCGTGGGCTTTTTTTTTGCAAGCTGATTCTGCCTTTTTCCTTCAGACCTACAATATGTGCTTTCATTGTTCCCACACCAACTTATGAATATGTTGATGCCGTTTTCTCTTTTTTTAAGCTCCCATCTGAGTTCTGTTCATCACAGATGTTTAGACACACAGCTGTCCATCTACAGTGGTTCTGCATGAAAGACCATGGCTGTTCTGTACAAAAGAAGGGATTCAGGCGAAATGTACTATAAATAGATTGCATTGTCTGCCTCTTCATTCCACTGGAGCCCTAAGTTCTGGAATTGGAATATTTGCTACTTTATCAAAATAGTTTTGCCTTCTGCCTCTGCTGAACTAAAAGATGGAGCACAACCTGAGCATTTACTATGGCTGTTATACATGAAAAGTTAGCCTTCTATCTGAAACAAAGAATCTGGCTGCTCTGGCTCAGTCCTAGGGTACATGTAGTGCATGGTGAACACAGATTCTATTACATAATGTGGCATTTTCACCTGTATGAGTGAACAAACTTTGCATGATAAAAAATATGCTTTGAAGCATATTTAAATGTATTTCAAGGTCACGGTATTAATGTCTTATGCATTCAATTCAGGGAACAGATCAGCATGCAGTATGATAAGCCCCTTCAAAAACTGTGGAGCAGCAGCATAATATCTGAGAGCATTGTGGCAAATTGGGAAGTTGAGATGGAACTGCTAATTATTCCAAGGCATATTTCTGAAAGGACAGGAGGTGTGGGATGTTCTCTGCCAAAAGCCCCTATTTCTTGAATGCTCTCACCATCTCCATATGTACATATGAAACTTTTAAGCTATGCTGTGTGTGTATAAGCTACAGATAATATGGTCTTATCTACTGCTTGAAACTTTGAAAATCAGTGAGATACAATTCAATAATGAGGAAGGAAGCCGTGGAATACTTTGGGTAAGACTAGATTATCAAAAAAACAAAGAAGAAACTGCAATTAGCATCTGTTACAGACCCCCAGGACTATAAGTGAGTGAGAAAAAATATTCATAGAACAACTCTGGAGTACTTCAAAACCACACAGTACTGTCCCAGTGGGGACTGTAACAGTCCAAACATCTGTTAAATGATAAAGCTACTGTAAATATAGATCAGAGATTCCTGTGCACTATGAAAGTGTGTGGATCCTAAAAAAGATTCCTAGCTTTAGCAATGGAGTACCTTATTATTAAAAATACGGTGAGAACAAGTCAATGTGGAGGAGAAACTACCCTTAAACAAAGGGAATTGTAATAACTGAATACCATAGGAATATTCTAGTGAAAATGTGCTAGTTCAAGTTGGGATTATATTATTAAAAAAAATTACAGTGTCCCATGAAAGAAACCATTTCAGAATGAGACTAAACTTCCCTTGGTGCAGAACTCTTGTAAAAACAATTTGGGGGGGGAGATATAGTAGAAATAAATTTCTACTATAAGGAAGAACACTGAATGTTAATGGAAATTTAAATATAAATCATTCAGTAATTGCCATGTTGTTAAAAGTTTTGTTATAGCTGTACACACCTATTACAAAATTGCTGAAATGGTGTAGAGAGAAATTCTCTGAATAAGAATTTTCCTTTTTTGATAGTGTTTGTTACTCTGTTTTGTCTTTTTTTTTTTACTTTAAAAATATATAGTTGTTTCTCTCACAAATCAGGCAAGCATGAGAACTGGAACACCAGAGGAAAAAATTGTTTGAGATGCTGGCTTGTAACAATATCTACCTACTGACTCCTGCCTTCATCTGCCAGTCAGGATGAGAAATTGTTTAGATTTGCAGATATTTGAGACATTTCGAGAAGACTTCTCATCTGCCGTTTTACCATGTGGTTTCCGCAGGAGTTTGAGGCTAAGTAGAAACAATCTTTACTGATTCCCAAGGCTTTCAGTTCCCTCTTGATGTTGTGTGGTGCTTTCATAAGGATGCACCATACTTTCAGGGTTTATGTTTTGATGCTTCACTCAGATACACCAGGTGTATTTGACTGAGATGTAGCTGCTTGACCTTCATTTGATTGCTCACTAAAGGTAAAGCAAAGTAAATTATTTAAGTGATCACTTAACAAGAGAAATGTTCACTGGTCACTGAGTTATATTTAGTGTTTTATTGACCATTTTGGGCTTCTTCCAGCATTGCTAAAAGGTACATGCTGCATTTTATTATGTTAATGAGACATGAGAGGCACACATAAAGAAAGCACTTGGTTCACTCTGGGTATCTGTGAGAGACAGCTATTTTTAAATATGTGTAGGTGGTTCACTAGCACAGGTAATTGAGTTCCAACATCTCTTTCCTTTGACTCCTTCCGGAAGGATATTCTGTAAAGTAAGAAACAAGGAAAATTACATTTAATATACTGCTGTGACATTCATTTGTTTATTTTTAATTTGAGCAGTAATGGAAAGGTTTTGTCATTCTGCTATTGTATTTCCTTGTAAGGGAATATTTACATATCCAAAAAGAAGCCCTCTGCATATTCAAAAATAAGTACTTTAATATAATGACTTATATTGTGTATTTATGAAGGTGTTTTGCAGAAGAGCAAAATACTTGCATGCAACAGTCTCTGATGGCATGAGTATCATGAGTATATAAAATTTTATGAAGAATAGACCCCTTGGCAATTACAGATGTGTTAGTGACTTTCTGCTTTCACAGAGAATATCTCAAAACTCATTTCATTCTGTGCATTTCTTGTTTGCAGGGAGAGTAGAGACGGCATTTTACTTCACTTCTAAACTACAGTTTATTCTGGGAAACCATTTCATGCCCCACTTTTATTTATTTCTAATAACACATTTTTTTGTCAGGCACTAGAGTGGGAAGATATGAATTAAAATGCAGAGCTTCAGAATTTCCTTTCTATTTTTTTTTTCCTATGCTTGCTTACTTAGTCTTATAATTGTCAGGATATGTCAGGTAGTTGAGAATTCAGTTCTCTGAAGTCACAGTAATCTGCCTTATTCATTATGGTAAAAGTGCCCTAGTTAACTCCCTCTCAAAGTCAAATTGTCAGGTTGTTCTTCCCAGTCATGGATATGAACTTTATTGATAAAAACTTCTTCCACTATGCAGCATCTCAGTGTCCTGATCACAATCATCTTTACCCTTGTGGTTCATTTGCACCTGTAGTTTCTTAAGTCCTGCCCAGCCCTCTTCTGTTATTTTATATGAGATGTGACCTCAGTTCTCCTGGATGTACTGATAGATTGAACAATTTGTTGTCTCTGAATTCCCTGTCCAAGTGTATGGGCAACTTGTCATCCCTAACAAGGGGACAATTCTGATCAAGGGACAGTGGTAGGCTATTTCTTGACTTATCTCTGTCTTTTTAGGTAATTGTTGTTTATTTGGCTCACAATGCTGGATTTCTGCCCCATGGATAGATATTTCTCTTTCCAATGTGTTTTGTTGATGGACGTAGTTTTTAGCCCATAAAGTTAAGAAAATAACTGAACAGAGTAGTTCTTGTTTCTTTTTCTTTTTCTTTTTTTTTTGAGGGGGGAGGAAAAAGAATTTATTTGCTGAAGAAATGAAATTTCTAGCACCTCAGAGCTGTTTGTGACTTTGGTTTTAAATGTGTGAAGTAACTGTGCCTGAAGAAATATTTAGAAATATTCAAAAAGCAGTGTCATTGGCTTTCTCCCAGCTGATAAGGCATGTAGCTTAGACAGCTCAGCTGCCCGAGGGGACTTGGAAGGAGGAGAGGCAAATTCTGCCCTGCTGCAGGAGCTGCTGGTTCACTCCACTGGGTCAAGGAGGGAAGATAACAGCAAAAAGCACTACAGAGGCCTTGTGACTGACTGAGATCAGAGCTCCAGTCATCGAGAACAGCATTATCAGCAGAGGATGTTAAGAAACCCACCCCCAAATGTCATATGTTGTCATGGTTTTACAGATGTGACAGAAGGAAAGTCAATCTGCCCAAGAAGACATGTGCTGACCTGCACTTGGGTCTTCCATGACCTGGAGGAATAGTTTACCACCATGACGATAAAAGGGCAGGCAAAGGGAACTGGGATGTCCTTAACACACAGCCCTGGAGGATAAAATGAACAGTCAGGGAGTTTATTCATAGTAAACTAACATCTGATGAAATTTATCCCAGTCATAATAACACTCCTGTTTTCTAAGTGTGATGTACATCTAGTATTTCTGCCCATGGACAACTTACAGCTTAATTGACAGGACAGGCAAACAGTGAAAAGGAAAACAAAGACACAAAGACTGCAAAATATCTTGCTGAAAGTGTTGTCACAGGGCAATGACAGAGGTGGAAGCAGAACAAATGCTCCTTTTGTTTGTCCAAGCTACTCAGTCTCTCCCATCCTTTCTACCCTTTCAGGTAACAGCTGACCACTCCACTTAGAATATCTTCTTATGTGCATGACATATATTATATAACCTTTTCTCTTCTCTTTTCTCCCATACTCCCATTGTCTTAGATTAAAAGCCACACAGAATACTATAAAGACATGTATTTTGAGATATAATAATGATTGAACTGTGCTATATGAATGTTGTTAGAAATGTAGTTTGACCACTCAAGAGCATTAAAAATTATCAAAAGCCAGGAGATCATTAAATAAGGTGAATTCAATTGTGCATTTTTACACAGCATTTGACAAGGTTTGCAATGCCTATGCAGTTCAAATACTTATAACACAGGGCTGATCTCACAGAATCACAGAATTATGAGGTTGAAAAAGACCCCCAGGATCATTGATTCCAACCTTTCCTATCAACCACTAAACCATGCCCCTCAGTACCTCATCCACCCGTCTTTTAAACAACTCCAGGGATGAGGACTCAACCACCTCACTCGGCAGCCTGTTCTGGTACCCAATGACCCCTTCCATGATTTATTTTTTTCTGATGTCCAGTCTGAACCTCCCCTGGCAGAACTTGAGGCCAATAAGGCCATCTCTATGCCCCAAATTAAAGACCTGCCTTTCACATAAGCTGAATGTGTTTATCCTCCAGATGTCCCTACTGATGTTAAAACCCGAGTCTTGTAAAAGCTAATGCCTTGTCATCCTGGATGTCCTCGTGCCTTTGCCCAGTGCTGGGCACCGAAACAGTGAGCTCACTTCGGGTGTTCACAGGTGGGAATGAGGGAATATCAGTCTTATTCATTCAAAAACAGAAGGTTGCATTCAAGATGTTGGTTCAAGAAAAACACAGAACAAAACTACATCTGTCTGTGAAGATGAAGGAAAGCCTGTTTCTGCCTAGCACAATGATGAAATTGTTCATGAACAGTTCATACTTTTCTGCTAGTGACATCCACAGCATTCATTCTTCCTTATCTCTGAAAAAACTGCTAGGGTCAGTGAGATACAGTGATACATCCATACTACCACTAAACTTGTGCATGTAAACTGAAAAAAAATAGTTTTGATCCTTGCATTTCCACAATTGCTTTTACCTTGTTCACTGGGCCAAACAATACAATCTCTGTCCTTCTCCTCCCACTACTCTCTTCGTCCCT
Source organism: Clamator glandarius (assembly GCA_033459285.1). Classification (NCBI taxonomy): domain Eukaryota; kingdom Metazoa; phylum Chordata; class Aves; order Cuculiformes; family Cuculidae; genus Clamator; species Clamator glandarius. Next base: position 276,951 of record JAUNZM010001433.1, read on the forward strand.
CTCCCCCTCACTGTCCCTCACACAAACATCTCTTTAGCCTCTTTTAGGACTTGGTAACCCTCTCACTGGAGCTAGCCAACAGGATATGGCCTATTGAGAAAATCGTATCAAGGAGATGCTAATTTGAGGGTAATTTTAGGGATCACTCCACTTTAAAATATGCTACATCCATGCTTATGCAGCATGAGAACTGTACTGTGGCAGAGCACAGACCATAGAATGAAGTCTGGTCACCTCATTTGTAAGTAGGTGTAAATATTTCAGCTTGCATTCTTATTAAACCTTGACAGCTGTGAACAGACAATCCTCTGATTGACTTTACCATATTTTCTCTTATCACACACTAGCTTTCAGTATTATGAAAAAAGGGTTTTTTTGCAACTTCATCTTCTGTGTTTCTCCCCCTCCCCATTAAACCTTTTCTATACTTGTTTCTAGTATAAAGGAAGGACATCCTCTGAAATCGCAAGTGTGTTTGAATTTACAGACTTACTCTTTTGCGTTACTTGAAGGCAGAGATGTCTTATACTTGATCAAGGGTGACAGCTGCATTCTTCATTAGGACAATTGTGCTCAAGATGCCCAATAGGTGTTAAGCAAGCAGTTGTTATCTGTGCTACTGGTGGTAGCCAAGACCAAAACAGTGTAGGTTCTGTTGCTGCTGCTCATCTTGCTCTTTGCAGCAGCTGGCAAGCCCTGCCAGTCAGTACAGAATGGTTAGGGTGAAGGAGACCCAATCAGGCATGCTGCAATTTACATCTGATTGATGAGTGCATGGAGAGTGTGGAAACACCAATTAGGAATGAAACTCTGACATTGAAGGCTTTGGAATGTGCAGTTTCTCTTCCCTTCTGCCTCCTGAATATAACCAAGAATACTTAAAAGGGCTAATAATTAAAAAAAATTCAAAAGACAAACTCTGTGGATTGCATTGTTATGTTTCCAATGTTTTGCAATATGGATTTTCAAATGTTTAGTTTGCAAAATATTCACTTACATAAATTTAAAATGAAAATACTTTTTGAAAGTAAATGTAAAAAACATAAAAACATATTATCCATTTGAGCATGGTTCCTGATTAGAATAATTCTCTAAAATTATCTTCTTATATAATTTTGAAAAATTTTATTCACTTATAATAGAATCCTGAAATAATGTATGTGTTTCTTTTTTAAAATATGTTGCTTTTAAATACATCAAAATTATTTCTCAGATTGTCTATGCTGAGAGAATCAGTGTCTCTTTAATATTCTGTCCTTAATCCAAATTGCCAGTGCTACAGTTTTAATTCATATGATCTGCTTTATGCAGTCTAAATCCTTGCTTTCTCCCTGTTTGTGTGCATACGTCTTTTGTGTTCCCAGTACAGTGTTCAATATCATTTATCTCAGTATAGAAAAATAAGAGTTGATATTGATTATACTGTGTTAGATTTTAAAATTCCTTTGTAAATGTGTAAATCTTGTAAACATCTACTATTCCCAGTAGCTTAACAGAATCATCCTTCCTCTGACCGCATAATTGTTAAATTGTGCATTCAAAATGGCTTGAGGATATTCTGTCCCTTTTCCAGCAGGTTATCAGGGAAAACTTGCCAGAGATCATCGGGTTGTTTATATATCCTCCAGTTTAAGAACTCAAAGGTCAATAGTTGCCAAAAGCAGTTTCACTTAGTAACTACTACTTTCTTCCAGACTCTGCAGCCTGCCTCACCAGTGATCCTTATCATTTTGTAGTAAATATGTACATATGCAGCTCTTAGATCTCTACCCATATGCAAGTAATCTTAGTTTACACTAATAATCTGTTCACTTTCTAGTATAATTAATCATTATGATTAGTTACCTGCATAAACAAATACTACGCATAAAGCTTGCATTGTAATGTTGTTGTTACTTTCATAAGACTTTTCTCTGCAATAATATGCAATGCAACTTCATTGACTGAAAGTTTTCCCTGGGTTTGACTTAGGCACTTTGGTTCATTAGAGAGCTAAGAATTAAGCAGCTTAAAATTAAATAGCTAAGAAGAACATTGTCTTTATGTTTTGTTTGCTTGCTTTTTAGTTAAAAAAATCATTATACTATTTTTTCTAGGTTGCAAGATAGGGTGTTATCAAATGTTTTAATTATGTCTGTCTTAAAGAGCTCGATTTTGTTCTGTAAATGCCATATGACACCCTATTGATTTAGAGGTGTTGCTCCTGTTGCATGCTGATGATACTGAGATGAAAATCAGGATTATCGTGTTTTTGTGGTGGGGAAAACGTTGTCTTTTATTTATATGCTATGTAAGTTTTTCTTCTAAAAAAAAATGCCAATTTAACTGTCATTTTAGAGAGCTACATTTACAGGCAGGAACTTTTGTTAAAGCTGATAGATCTTTGTTTAGCTAAAAGGTATTTCAAAGTGCTGATAATAGTTTTGTCTTTGGCAAGCACTGTTAATAGTTCTGTTCATTTCACAGGAGTTCTACTTTTTCCTGAGCACTTACTTTTGGTAATTCTGGTGTTCATCTGAAGTTACCTTTTAGTCAAAACTGTCTAATAATTATTCTTGAAACCAACTCAGTGCTAACAGTACCCAGATGAAACTATGAAGAACAGAAGAACTTTATTTTAAAGTTTTGTAGCTTAAAAAGTGAAAATGCTCGTGCTAAATCACTTCATAAACCATCCAAGTAAAATTACCTTGGTGCTAAAACTTGCAGACCAAATGTGTGCATAAGTTATGGATTTTGGAATACTGCTATATTTTTAAATGTGTGTATACTAAAAAAAAATTAAAAAGAAAAATACAGAAATACAGAATTTATTTTATCTAAAGTAGAGCACTCACAAAATAGATGTAAGATTCAGTTCAAATAGACTTGGACTGGTTTTCCTTTAATTGTGATGCCATCATCAAATCAAATAATACAACAAATGAACACAAAAACTGAAAAGTACAAAAAATAAAAAGAAAAACAAATGACCAATGATGTGAAAGCAATGGATGCAGTACCAGAAATTAATCTAAGCAGATAAAGCAGATGAAATGTCATGGAGCATCTGAAAGAAAGAAATGAAAACAGATTGTCATCAGATCCTTTCTCTTCTCCAAAAGTTTGATACCATTTCTTTGGGGAATACTTTGCAAATGATATATAGAATATGTGTAATACAACCATAAACAGACAAGCAATTTGCCTCACTTACAATCTGTTCCATGATCTTTGTTCCTCCTAAAGAAAAAAGACAAGGTGCAGATCTTGGAGCAGGAGGATGGGAAAATAAATCAGAGCTGCAGTTAACAGAACTGTGTTGGGACATTACAATTGTGTTTGCTGCTTTTCCTTTGTGCATATTTCCAGGATTTCTGTGAAATCTTGCTTTTCAGTGTCTTCATGGAATGTTCATTAAAACATATTAACATAGCTAATTAGCAAACAATATGGATAATCTGTGGGAAACTGTATGTTTTATATATTAAAGTCTCAATTTTTGTTCAAATATTGAAATATTTAAAGTAATCCCCCTGTGACAAGGGCAGAAAAGCATTCCTCCTCTGCTTTTTGCTTGGGCTTTGTTAGATCTATTTGAGCACCAATAAACAAGCAGGATTAAAGAGAAACCTGTAGTGGCAAAATTATATTTTGGAAGTACTAACTAGTATACTCAGTGCTTCTTACACTCACCAAATGCATGTTGCCCTCAGGACTGTAACAGAGCTGTACTTAGCCTTTTATGGTTATAGCTGCCTTCTTTTTAGCTAAAGGCAATTTACTCTGCAGCATTCATGTGTGAGAGGATGGTAATGTCTCCCATAAGTTGCTGTCAGAGGATGGGAAAACAAAATCCTGTCATTTTTGTGGCCCTTGTTCACCTCAGCTTCATCCATACCCAGTCAAGCATGACCTTTTGTCACTGACCCCTACCTTGTCCCATTTTCCTCTGAGGTTGCACACATGTGACTCCACTGAGCAGCACTGAGTCTGGAAACTGATTGTACAACATCGTCCAGCCCAAGCTGTGCAGAAACATGAATGGGTCTGTGTGGACCCAGAGCCTTCAGAGGTGGTCAGACCCAGACATGCAGGTCCCGACAGTCTTTATTGTGTCTGTTAAAGGTTGCAGGATCACTGGAAGAAAATGCGTGGTGTGAAGCTTGTCTAGGAATGGCTAAGGAGATGTTTTCATCATATCATAGATTTTGTGCTCTCTGCCATTTAAATTCTGCTCCTTAGTAGGATGCAACTATGCCTCTTCTCTATCATTGTTTTCCCCACACCTTCTTATGGAACAAAATTGTCACTGTAGTCAGAATATTTTGTGTTATAAAGGCTGATCCAGTGGTACTGTTAATTCTTCAGATCTGTTTAGTGGTAAAGTCAAATCTCTATTGCAGATAATGAATATTCTGAAGGGAAATGTGAAAACAACAGCAAACAGTGGGCAATGGTCTTAGCTGAGTCAGTTAATTAAATTAATTCCATTTTAATATGCATCTGAAATAATTCAGTAAAAAATAGCTCAGTGACTGACTCCTCACATACAAAGTAAATAACATTACAGTGAAGTGATGGCATAAATGAGAAGAAAAATACATGCCTTGTTACTTGGTCTGGTAGAGCTGATTATTCTGTGTATGTGGATTCAGAGTGATTACTGAAGAACAGTCTGATAGGGTTGGTACCCATGCCAGTTGTTCATTTTTACCCTAAATGAGGATTAAGGCCTTGTGAAACAGCAACAGAAAGCAAGCATGCAGTATAGCGCTGATCACAGCTTATTTTTAAGTGTTTTCCATAAGTATTTAAGCAAGATTTTCAGGTGTGTCCTCAAATCAAACCTACTTCTTTTAGAGATAATACTAAAATGCAGATGACGTTTTTTTGAAATCAGCATTCAAATTTTAAAAACTGAGGTGGATGACATTTGAAAAAAAATCAGAAATAAATTGCTGCTTGACCTCATATTAGAGGGTGAAAATTTTGCAGCATACTTATGCTGTGCCAGCTAATTGAGTGCATGCTTACATGCTGTGATTTTTGTCTTTGTTTTCCCCCACCCTGTAAAAAAAAATATCAAAAGAGATATAAGATTCTGTAACAGGCTAAAATGTAGCAGAAATAGTGAGGCAGGCTTAAAGTATTTCTAAATGCTCTTTTTAAAGAAACAGAAAACATTTTATTCCATTGTAATGTCGAATACAGCATTGTTACTCTATCGTTAAACGTGCAAAATTCATGAAAAGAAAAAATAATGTTGTTCCAATATTGTTCGTTTGTGTATATGCCTTACAATATACTATTTAAATACCATCAGCTTCACATATATATATATATATATCATATAGGAGATTTTCACATAATATATATTTTAGTGAAAAATATTGTATCCTTTTGTATATTAATCTTTGGGAAAAAATGTCATTGTATGCTTGTGTTAATGTTGCCATAATCATCTGTTCTGTCTTAATCATCACAAGGTCTGGCTGAGAGTTGCTAAGTGGTACACTGACCCAAAGAAGAAGAAACTTCCTTTTGCAACATTTAGAGACCAATGTAAAAAGCCTTATCTTCTTTAGCCTGACACACAATTAAAAATGCTGTCCGAATAAAAAAGACTACATCTATGACAGTTACTTTACCTCTGCTTGGATTCTAATTTTTTTTCATCTTTTCACTTATCTTCCATATTACATTTCCAGCTTTGGTCCTATGCTCTGGCATCTTATACTATTGATACAAAGCACTTTAATAATATCTTTTTTTTCTCGTGGAAATATTCACAAAAAAGGTGCAGTTGGGGAACTGAGGCGTAATAAGGACTGGTAAATCCTCGTTGGTTTTCCTCACTATTACTTTTTCTATTCTGTCCCTACCCAAGTGACCTCTCAAGGTCTACCTTTGAAGTATTATTGCTGCTTATCACAGATTCATAGCAAATAAGGCTGGAAGGGAGCTAGAAAGATTACTCAGTTCCTCCTGCTACCCCAAGGCAGGACCAGCTGTACCTAAATCATCCCTGACAGATGTTTGTCTACCCTGTTTTTAAAAACATCCAGTATGGGGATTCCAGAAATTCCCTAGGCAGTCTATTCATTTAATTCACTGTCCTTAAAGTGAGAGAGATTGTTTCTTCTTCTGTCTTTTCTAATGTCTAACCTCAATGTTCCATATTGTAGTTTACAGCATTATCCTCTGTTGCCTCTCTAGCAAGCACAGACAACAAATATCAGTCTTGCTCTTTACCCAGGTGACAGGTGATAAAATGAGAGGCAATGGCCTAAAGTTGCACGAGTGGAGGTTCAGACTGGACATTAGGAAAAGTTTCTTCATGGAAAGGATTATCAAGCACTGGAACAGGCTGGCCAGGGAGGGGATTGGGTCACCATCCCTGGAGGTATTTAAAAGACAGGTTGATGAAGTGCTTGGGGATATGGTCAAGGGAAGTGATTCTGCCCCTCTACCCCTCTCTTGTGAGACTGTGAGACCTCATCTGGAGTACTGTGCCCAGGTAGTTTCAGGCAGTTGTAGACAGTGATAAGGTCTTCCCTCAGCCTCCTTTTCTCTAGGCTAAACAGCCTCAGTCCCCTGAGCTGCTCCTTGTAAGACTTGTTCTCCAGCCCTGCCGCCAGCTTTGTTGCTCTTCTTTGGACTCGCTATTTGAGATGCAACCTCATCAATGCCATGTACAGGGGCAGAATCACTTTCCACATCCTGCTGGCCATGCTGTTTCTGATACAGGCTAAAATGCTATCAGCCTTCTTGGCTGCCTGGGCACACTGCTGACTCATATAAAGCTGGCTGCTGAGCAATACCCACAGGTCCTTCTCTGCCAAGCAGCTTTCTAGTCACTCTTCCCCAAGCCTGTAGTGCTACACAGAGTTGTTTTGTCCCAAATGCAGGACTCAGCACTCGGCCTTGTTAAACCTCATACTGTTGGTCTCAGCCTATCAATCCAGCCTGTTTGGATCACTTTGTAGAGCCTTCTTACTCCCAAGCAGATCAACACTTCCTTCCAGTTTAATGTCAGCCACAAACTTACTAATGGTACATTCCATTCAATCCTGTCATCCAGATCATCATTAAAGATATTGAACAGAGCTGGACCCAGCACTGAGCCCTGGGAAATGCCAATTGTGACCGATCTCCAAATGAATATAACTCCATTTTCCACCACCCTTTGTGACTGGCCACCCAGACAGTTTTTACCCAGGAGAGGGTACAACTTGTCCAGGTCAGCGATAGCCAGTTTCTCAAGCAGAGCACTGTGAAAGATGCTGTCAAAGGCTCTACTAAAGCCCAGGTACACTATATGCACAGCCTTTTCCTCATCCATTAAACAGGTAACCTTGTCATAGAAGGTGATCAGGTTAGTTTGGCAGGACTTGCTAGCTGCAAGGAAAGGTCTGAACTGTCAGATCAGTTCCTGAACTTAGACAAATGTACTGAGTGCAGAGGCTGCTAAATAAAGTGACGCTATATGTTTGGTCAGAGCTCATAGGCGTTCATTATTTGCAGCCTAATATTTGACTCATGGGCCTTTTGAGTGGGCTTTATTGGGGTTTTTTTTTGATGGCATAGTTTTAAAAAATAATTAAATGCCGTTTTTTTTTTTTTTTTTCCTTTTTAATGCAGCTCACATAAAAACCAATGGAGTCATTTCTGAATAACCATTAAGATGTTGCTCACATTTCAGATGGTTCTACTTTGTTTTGGGCATATTAGACTGAGTTCTTTTGATATGTTTAATTTTTGCAATTGAAGCTTTCTGAACTCACAGTGAGGTATTTGTAGAAAGTTAATTAGCCCGTGCAAATTCACTAACATCTGTTTTCTGCTTTAAAATAATTGAAATTGTCTTTTATTGCATGGTTAAAAAAATTAACTCATTAGTCAATTTTTATGGAAAAAAAATGGCCCAGGCTGTGTCAGACTTCAGATGGGCTTGATCAGCTTTCATAGAATCATAGAATCATAGAATCATAGAATCACTAGGTTGGAAAGGACCCACTGGATCATTGAGTCCAACCATTTCTTTAGGTCATTGATTGAAAAAGAAAAAAAAAAAATGGGTCAATTTTACTAAATTATACAATATCTTAGAGACCTGATACCTACTTTGAAAGATGAAATACAGACAGGCAATATGCTCCCCTCTCTTCCTGTAAAACACATTATATTCTTGGAGAAAATTAATCATGGACAGCTGATGTTTAAATATTGACCTTATAGAAACTGGAAGATTATGTGGTTACCAGACTGCTATAGAAGAAAACAGATTGCTCTAAGACCAGGAAACAGCAGCATCTTCAATAATTAGAACAAACACTATTCATTATCATAATCAGAACCTGTTTGGTCTGAAATCATCCCATTTAGGTGCAGACACAAAAGTGGAAAACGTACCATACCTCTGCTGCCTCTTTTAACTAAGGAAATCAGGGAACTTGAGAAGACCATTTGAATTCCATATATGCAAAACCCATTTTTTTTTTTTTTCTGCTCTGGGCACCCTGGTGAAGCAACTAAGGAAAGGTGAGATAATCCTGGAACTCTGTGCCTAGGCCTGAGTTGATAGAAGTGACCTGCTAACCACCCAGGTGTGTAGCAGTGAAGTCTGTGAAATCTGTCATAATACAACAGGTTAGGGACTGGAATCCAGGGGGTGCTTTAGCCTTTTCCCATTACTTGCAATTGAGCCCACATGTTCTTCCCATAATAAAAGTTTTCCTACAAAAAACAAACATCAAACCTAGTCATCTAGAGATCTGCAGTAAAGGTAGCAAAATTTAGTATGGCTGTGTTTTCTTTACCAATGTTTTCTATTTATTTTTAACATGTCATCTCTTAGTAGACAAAACTTTTCATAAAAATGTGTTTTTATTGCAAATTCCCCTTAATCTTTCCATTTTCCAAATAGTCTTTCTCAAGGACATTGTTGTAATACAAGGGTTATATATGCATTTTATATACCTTTTATAAGGCACCTTATAATTTCCTAAGAATCCTTTCTCATAATACTTACAATGTAAATATTAAGTGTAGAGACTCCTGCCAGTGACAGCAAAACATTCAGCTGAAATATATCAAGAAATATTTAGAGGTGGAAATCCATAACACTGTGGCAAAAAACACTGCTGACCTCTGGAAAATATTTTTGAGGACCTTGCAGGAAAATAAACAATTGTGTTCTTACATAATTGCAGAGTCAAAGTTTATAGGCACAAACAGAAGGAAAACATTCCTGGGAATATAGATATGATTGTGTCAGTCAATATTTGAAAGCAAAATGCCCATCAATACTTTATGATAAACATTACAGGACAGTAGTAACATTTGCATGCACTCCTCCACGTATGTGCTGCTGGAGACTGCCTATCCAATGCCATAGTTCCCAATCCCATCCCATCTAATCCTATTCCCTCTTGCTAAGAAGAAGAAGCAGGAAGACCACATATAAGCACTCCCAACAACCTATACTATTTGACAATCAGTTGTAGCAGGGAACCTACCAGATAGCCAAGTGAAGAACATAACCTAATACTTCTGTCACATATGTAGTATTTAAGCTCAAAGTCTGCTGAGTTCCTAAGAATCCTTTCAAGAATCTGTCACCTGTTTGGCTCAATCACTGATTGATAGCTGTATGCACTCAATGGCTTAGAAACTTTAAACATCTGGAAATTCTTGACAGGTGATTTTTTTCCTTACTTGCAAAGCACTTAGAAATACATCAGTACATTAATAACTTTAAGTAGGAAATCAGATAAATAACAGATAAATATATTAAAATGATCCCTCAAGAAGTACATGAAGTTAATGACAATCTTTCTAACTTCAGTTCCTATTATTATCCAGCTTATAGGTTAAATCCTGGAGATTGACAGAGGATGCAATAGGGTGCACATTTCCCCAGACTTTCTGCTGCCTTTCAGTCAACTTGGCTGTGGGCACCAGCTACCCCATGATCAGCTTCCAGACAGTCAAGTGGACCAGCAGTTATTAGTTGCAAGTGGCAAAGCCCCAACACCATGCCACCTCTGGCCAGTTGTCTGAAATTATGGCTACTGTGGCCAGGAACCTTATGGTGGATGTTTCAGGGACACCATCAGTTCAGTCAAGACTTTGGCAAAAAAACACAAAGTCCATATTGATGCAAATTGATGGAATTTGAAATAAAATTCAGTGAAAGAAGGTGAAAATACAGTATATAGAACTGCTTTATTTGGATTCCTTTAGTGCCTACCTTTGCAGGAGAAATACACACATGTATGATTTACATTGTGCTACCATATCTGCTTATCTGCTTTTTTGCTCTGGTGGCTACTAACTTGTACCTGAACACCAAATCTAAGTTTTCAGCTCTTTCCTCTGAAAGTAGACAGGAACCAAAAGATCATGACCAAAGAAAAATATATTCTCTTTTAAATCTCACTTTTTTGATAACTCCAAATCAAACAAAAAATAGATTTTGCTTTTGCTAACATCTTGTAGTGTAGGTGACTACTAATATGACCATATGTGGAGCTCTGAAGTATATAGAGGAGGACCTGTATTTTTCAAGAATGCAGCTTCACCAGTCCTTGATGGAATCTGAAAAACACTGCCACTCTTTGTCAAAGGGAAGCAAACTTAAATTTCTGATTGTTATACATCACTTGGTAGAGATCAGTCATGCATGATCCTGATTATCCTGATGTGTGTTCATTCTTAAAATATGATTGTTTTCTCTGGGAAGCTTAAATAACATTAGATTTCAGTATCAACAGATTATACAGTGGAAGTTCCAGAAAGGTAGACTGCAGAGATTTTGGCAGTGAATACCAGTGTAAAGACTTTCTTTAGGCAAAGATCTAAGAGTTCTTTTGCTTCAAACAACAAATCTGGTGTTTGGTTTTGGTTTTTTTTCATGTTTATAGAAGAACCAGGGGAGGTTCAGAGTAGACATCAGGAAAAATTTCCTCACTGAAAGGGTTTACAGGCACTGGAACAGGCTACCTGACTGGTATTTAAATCCTTGGAGGTATTAAAAAAACGGGTAGATGAGGTGCTCAGGGATATGGCTTAGTATTGTACAGGTACCGTTGGACCTGATCATCTCAAAGGTCTTTTCCAACCAAATGATTCTATGATTCTATGAAGTGGCAGTCAGTTCCAAAAGGCATACTGAATTTCATTGCTTTTAAGAGTCATGAAGAGCAACTAATTGTAACTCATTCATCCCAATCCCTAACCAGTGTCACCAGCTAAAATTTCAAGAAGACAATAAGGTGTTGACAGATTATGTAAATGGTTTAGGAATGTCACTATTCTTGACTTTAGCACAGGTTTATGTTCCTGAGCTGTTATTCTGTTTTTAAAAATATTTAGCCCCTCTCTTGTTTTTTGCTATTCTGTATGCTTAATGCTGAAATAATTTATTTTAAATCCCAGTGGTTCTAGTCAAATAGTTTGCAGAAGAAACTGCAGCATGTCTGTTTTACCACTGAATCTAATAGCATTCTTTACTTAAAGCAAATGATTGTGCACTAATTCCTCAGGTCAAACAAAGGCAAAGAAAACAAAATTGTCCCAAAAAAGCATAGTAACTTAAACAGTATATAATGTCCTTAATATTTTGTAAATTATGACTTTATTCATGTTGGAAGGCAGTATATTTTCATCAGTGAAGATGCAAAATGTAAAACCAACACTGTAATAGCTACTTACCTACCTTTCACTCCTACATACAGTATTTAGAAAAACTAGAAACCAAAATTTCTGCCTCTTCTGTGGAACAGAGAAGTATTTTTTCTTCATTCAGATTACCTGCAAAGGTAATTTATCAAACTCATCCTTCTTTGTGTGATAATATGAAATCAGATAGCATGCTGAACTGATTACCGTAATTCTTCAAAGTTTGTTTTCCTGAGTGTAGCAGATGCATATCATGAGCTGTTTAAGTATCAAAAAGCATTGCTTGTGGATATGTTATTACATTCCTGTACCTGTGTTTTCTTCTTAATGACAAAATATGCATTTTTCATAGAAAGTTGTGCTGATAAAACTACCTTAAAGTAAGAACATAATTGTTTTAAAAGCATTTATCAACAGATATAATTATCAAAGTATTTTAATCACTATGGTTTATGTAGACTAAATGTAAGCATTTATTAATACAAGCTAAGCATTCATTATAAATTTGCACAGAAAATTATAAAATATTATGTATTAAATGAATCATTAACAAGGACCATTAAGTCCCCTATTTTCCTTTAATTGAATTTGTCAGTAGTACCCTCTTTAACTGAAAACCAGTCACAACCACAAAATTAAATAATAATTAAAGAAACAACTATTCAAAGAGTTGCTTGGTAGCTAAGGTGCCATTTAACCAAAACAGCAATTTAATGTAAATTGCAGCCCACGTAGAGGTAGTTTTGAAAATTATACATCCTGTGGTTCATATATGGTTGAATTAGTAAAACATTTTCAGCATCAGAGTCTAGATGTTCTTATGTTGGTTCTGTAAATATGAAGAGAGACTGAATAAATGGGTGAAAATAGGTATAAATAGACCTATGGCAATTAAAGCTAATTAAGACTTCATAGAAATAAACTCCTGGCTGTTCACTAAATTTTTAGAAGCTTAGAAAAAGCACCAACTTACACTATATACATTCTGTTACTGTACACAGTCATTCAGTGTAAATGTGTTAGATAACAAAAATAATACTTTGCCTATCTGTGTCTTTTTCTAACTTAACCCACTTATTAAAAGATAGGTGGAGCCTCCTATTTACAGAGACTTTGTTACGCTACTAGTTTCACAAAAAACCCCAAAAACAACCCAACAGAGAAACCACCAAACCAAAAAAACCCAAAAAGCAACAACCTCCTCTCTAAAAAAACAAACCCTAAAACCTGGCAGCTGTATCATGTTTCAGAGGAAAATAGATCTTACTGCTTCTGAATAAGTAACGACGCAACCTGTAGGAGGCCCAAGAACCTCCAGTGCGTAGATGGTGATTCGCCCATGCCACTGCAGGGTAAGGATTGGAACTATCCTTGCTTATTGTCCCATCTACCCTTGGGACAGCGTTTTTTTATTCACAAATTGTGTTCTGCACAACCAGCAGAGGGAGGCAAGATTTAAGGAAATAAACTGGGAAAACTTCATGGAAACAAGGAATTTTAAAGAGGGAAGGGGAGTGGAAAGGTTTGAATGAGAGAGAGAGAGAGAGAGAGGCAAGTAATACAGGACATCAGGGTTAAGCAGGTATTTTGACTGCCACTCTGATGTGAATCAAACCATAACACGTAGTTGCCACAGGTGTGCAGTTTGAAAGAGCTTGTATCAGTTTGACCATTTTCCCAATACGAGCCCCTTTTGCTAATTGCAAACATACAGCTGTAGTAAAAATTATTTTATTTCCATTTTCTAGTAACATTGCTAATATGAAAGAACAGAGCTGTAAGTAAATGATGTTACAAGTTTCAAAGAGAATGTCTCTTGTTTAAATATTTCACATAATTGTCTACTTGTGTGTAAGAATCAATGAAAGAGATGCACAGCTGGACTGAATGCCCTAAAATTATTTTCAGAAATACATATCTCATTGTATTTTTCAATTCTTGCTTATACAGCTTTTATTCTTCTGCAGAACAATTTACAAAATAACTTGCACAACTATTATGGTTAAACGTTGAGGCTGCTAAGATCATTTCAGGAAGATATTTTCAGACAGAGGAGCAAATATCTTAATGTATATTCATTTCTTCTCCATGATTGTTTTAATTTAGATGTACAAACTACACGATGAATACTAGTAGTCAATATGTGTTCTTGCCTTCACACAGGACCTGCTTTGCAGAGCAAGCAAGAATTCATCCCTGCTGTGGATGACAGAGCTGTTCAGCTCTGTAACCGTGTTGTGTGCAAGCCAGAGCAAAGGCACAATAGAGCCCTACAAGCTTCCCTGGTAAACTTGCATGTGCAAAGCTGTCTGCTGAATAATTGAAGTATAGTTTTCATCAAGATTGCTTACAGGTACCTAGGTGAAAGGTGAAGTACACCATGTGGACCACAGTTTAATATCCTTTTGGTTAGCTGTGCAGATCATCAGTGAGCCTCATCAGATCATTGCTCTTTTTGTACCCTCCTATACATCCCAAGTGCAATCTCCCTCATCAATGATCTAGGTCTGCTTGCCTCCGTGCACTCTAGACCTCTTTTTTTCAAATATGAATATCATGTTTGTGAATGTTTGTTTAAAACCCTATAAATGAGACACATTTATGTCATCTGTAAAAATTTTTAAGAGCATATAAGCTTGAAAAGGTGGTATATGTTACTGTTTTCAACTGCAAATCAACACTGCAAGAAGGCAGGTGCCTGCTTCCCTAAGTTTCTGAGGTACAGGCTGTCATTGCACAACAGACCCTATATTACAATACTGTGTCTTGCAATGGTTGAATTGATTCTATTATCACTTTCTATTATCTAGCAATATCCAGTTCCAAAGAAGCATGTAGATTTCACAGTTATTCATAATTACAGCTTTGACGAGTTATTTGAATCAATGTATTCCAGAGCACAGGAAAAGTTCCAGCCTCATGGCTTTGATACTGACAGATTTGGTGCAAAGTGGGTGTTTGGATACAATGCCAAATGTAATTGGTGCCAGCAATGGAGATTACGTGTGCTGGCTCTATGGAAGCTTACAGAGTTATACGATTGTTGAGAACAAGGCCATGTATGGTCAGAGCACAGGCTTCACGTGAAGGCATTATTATTAATTTGATGTCAGCCTTCATTCTGATTTTTGGAAACAAGAAGAAACACAGCCCTTATTGCCTTGGTTCTGCATTTCTGTCAAGTTCTTCACTCAAATCAGAGGGCAGATGCTGGCACCATCCTCCAGATTCAGCTGCTCTTCTTCACCAAGTTTCAAATATAGCATCTAGAAATTTTTATTTTACCTCCTCCAGTAAGGCCATCTATTCCCATAGCTTTCCTTCAAAACACCTGGCATTATCTTTTTTAGAATTTCTGGACTTATTATTTTTTTTACCTTGTTTAGAGGAAATAAATATTTGAAATTACACTTTTAAGTAAAGAAGTATACATATTTTTTCTGTTGCATTTCCTATTTGTCATGCAGGAAAGGGGCAGGCCATTCTGGGAGAATCCAAGAGTCCATTTTATCTACAGTCCTGCCAGGATCAGATGCCTGTTGAAGATGTTTTACAAAGTGAAAAGGAACTGTGTGTTAAAACTGAGTGACAACAATTCCTAAAAGCTCAAACACAAGATTATTTTATCGAAATTGAGTTCTTAGAGGAAATATTTGGTTTCATTCCCTTTCTCCATAGCTAGCAATCTTGGTACATTGCAACAAAGTTTTCCAGAAAACTCATTGTTTTAAGACATATATCTTATAATATTACTTAAATAGCTAAAAGTCTGGATTTAAAACCACAAATTCACAACCTGGAAACACCCCACAAACTCTCTGTGATTTTACAGTTGCATGACAAAGATATGAATGTTTCATTGATCTAGGAAGGGACTTCTGGTCTGGAGAACCCCGTGATTTTTTTATTCTGTCTTATGCAGAATGTCAGACTAACCTCCAGTGATCACTTCTGGCCTTAAAATAGAATAATTTAAAACAGATTCAGTTCCAGCAGTTTCTAAAAGGTCTGGTAAGACTTGGCAAATTAATATTTGGAAAGTTAGATCATATTCATGTTTCAAGTAGCATAGTTTCTTTTCAGCAGCATTTTTTAATGTGTGAATAACCAGGTATGAATAATGTTTCTTGACCAGCAAATGGATATGTGTCCAAAACACGTGAACCACACCTGCTCCTCTATAGGCTGTATATTTTAAAGGGGGAAGACTTGTTGGCTGACAAGCTTAAAGTTTTGGACCTAGTGACTGTCCCATCACAGATACCCTTTCCACATATGCTGCAAGTGTATCTGCCTAAAGTACAGACTTATTTCAGAGCTAACATTTGGGACCAGTGACAAATGCCTGGCTGATCCAGTTGCATAAATTATGCTCAGCTACATAGGCAGTCCCTAGGAAATTGTTATAAGCTTGTGTTACAGCACTTCTAAAAAGAGGGAAGGATGCTCCAGAGCCAAACCCTATCAAGCCAATGTCTTTAATATACCATTTTAAAGATAAAGCACTGAAGTAATTTATAAACTGTCTGTCACCAGTGGCTGAACACCACCTTCTTTCCAACCAAGTTGAATTACACTTGAGAAAGTATGTCCTGGCTGAGCACTGAACATCATTCAACTTGCTGAAGTTGGGTTTGAAAGTGATATGGGCACAGATGCGGTGTTCAAAGGCCAATCAGCTGTGTCTGACACCATATACCACCAGATGCTTTTAGACAAAATAGATGAGAGAAAATCAATGCATAGCATGATTGATACAATTTCTGTCTAAAAAAGAACAAAATTCCCCATAATCCACAGTGATTTCTATGTTGAACACTGGCAAGAAGCAGAGCCAACAGTGGAGACTGCAGTGTGACCTACCATAAGAGTAAGTGATTGAGTTTGTATTATTCAACATCTACATGATCAACTAAAAATCCATTCTTACCACAGAAGTTCTGCTCCTGCAAGCAGTATTTGTGTCTCTGCCCAGATCAAGGGCTTCACTTGCGTCCAAGCCAGATTTATGTTCATGATCCTCAGATGCTCAGATTGCACTGTCAAAACCCAATTACACACCAGTCTGACTAAACAGCAAGTGAGCCTTTTTTAGTGAAATCCCAAGTCTACTAAACTTAGTGTAATTTGGAATAAGTTTTAACTTGTCCACTGCTGCAATCCTCTTGATTTTGGTCACATGTACAAAACTAAAAGTATAAGATCTGTTAACAAAATACTGTCCTATAGAAGCTCATCTATGCTAAGTGGAGGCTAACCCAAAATATCATGAACAACTTCACTTGTCTTCTTCAGGGGCTTAGTATGAAAACAAGAAGGGTCATTCATGCAGAGGCAATAGGAAGAAAAAGTTGCTGTTGGATTACTTCATGCATTAGAGTAGCTGAGTGGAACAAAGTGCCTGGGCTGTCTGGGATCCCCCTACTGAAAACCGCAAGGACTGTTATGAATGAAGTGGAATCCATCTGATGATTGAAGGCTAAAGTACTGAATGCTGGTGTATGCTGCAGCTGTTGGCCAGCTGCTGTAAGATTTCTGACCACAAAAGAAGCATTTCATAAATCATCAAAGGTTCTGCATCCCATTCAGTTTGTTTAGCAAAAGAAAAAAGGGAAAATGAGCACTGCCTTTTTCAAATACGTACTTGATAATTCAACAGTGGATTAACCAGTGTGAAGATGTCTGAGTTATGTTCAAAACCTGTTAGTGGCACAGAAAGTTTATATGAATACAATACATATAGATGCCAGCATGGGAAATCACAGACCAAAAAAATCTTAATCTACCATGGATAGTACCACCTTCTGCTGAGCAAATCATAACATGCAAATGAGTTTTGAAAAAAAACATGGTCAAGCTAGAAGAACATGGGGAAAAAACAAGAAGACCCTTAGTATTCAGAAGGTTTAGCTTAAAGCATGTTATTCCTCTATTCCTCTGTACTATAACATTTCAGTCACTTTGTAAGCTCCATATTCCAAGTAAGAAGTATGGAAAGATTTTCTGAAGTTCGTACAGTTTAACATCAACAAAAATGACGCTATCAAGAATTAGATCAGTTCTTTCAATAGCAAGTTCAGATTTTCTTTTTCTTTTACAATTATGGAACATATGCATAATTAGAGGTACAGTAGTATTATTTGTAAAATGCTATAAGGCTTTTGACTTACGAATCACACTGTTTCCATGTTTCAGGTAGATTATGTTGATTTTTTGTTTGATTTGTCTTTTAAAAATGAGCTTGTTGTTTCAGAGTAAGTTCAGATTATTTAGGTCCATTTACATTTTTTCTGTCTCTGTGCATCACGATTTTGCAGATATATAACATTTCAGTTTCCAAATGCATGTTGGCTCTTATTCTAGCTTTCAGGTTAATTAATAATTTATTTTATGGGATTATATAATAATGTTAATTATCCAAAGATGCTTGGGAGGGAGAATGACAGGCAGTCATTGGAGTACATTTCACGTGGGCTTACCTATTTGAAAAAAATAACCAACAAAACCCCCTGAAGTTATTCAGATTTACGATTTATTTGCTTGCATTTTTGTCAATACAGTATCATTTCAGTATAAATGCTTACTGATTTCATATATTTTATCTTAAAATTTGATAATACAAATTCCTTTTAACTGTTAAATTTCTTCCATTTGTTTTTGTCTTTTCTGTCCTGAAGGTTGCTAGCAGTATGAGTTTTACAGAGAGTAGTTTCAGTGCATGGTGTTATACAACATACTTATTACAGTGGTTTGAAAATGGTCTTATCAAGTGCAACCTCCAACATTAGAATTTCTACAAGACCAGATTAAATGCTGTGTGCCCCTCAGAGCTTCACAAAGGGCAGAGAAACAGATAATGGGTCAAATAGAATCATAGAATCATACAATAGTTAGGAACCGTAAAGATCACCTAGTTCCAACCCCCATGCCATGGGCAGGGACATCCCACTGGATCAGGCTGCCCAAGGCCCCGTCCAACTTGACCTTAAACAACTCCAAGGATGGGGCATCCACAGCTTCCCTTGACAACATTTTCCAGTGTCTCACTATTCTCATGGTGAAGAAATTCTTCCTAAAGTCAAGTCTAAATCTGCCCCTCTCCAGTTTATACTCACTCCCCTTCATCCTATCACCACAAGCCTTTATGAATAGTCCCTCTCCAGCTTTCTTATATGGTCTTTTCAGGTACTGGAAGGTCACTATAAGATCTCCTCAGAGCCTTCTCTTCTCCAGCATGAACAAGCCCAAATCTCTCTGTCCTCATAAGGAAGGTGCTCCAGCCCTCTGATCACCTTTGTAACCTTCCTCTGTTCCATGATCATCCCAGGTACAGAGGTGAGGCTGACAGGTTGGTAGTTCCCAGGGTCATCTTTTCTGCCTTTTTTAAAGATGGACACAATTTTACCCTTCTTCCAGTTACCATGGACTTCTTGTGATTGCCATGATTTTTGAAATACCATGGAGAGTGTCTTGGCAACTACAACTGCAAATTCCCTCAGGACTCTGGGATGTACAGGTGGTGCAATAGTTGGTGTTGAGATCAAAGAGGAGAGAAAACTCCGCAATGAAGAGTATGAAGCAGCAACATTCCTTGGTAAAAAACATATCAAATAATAAGTTTTTTAAAAAACAGGGAAGAGTTCATCCAGAGCTGGAAAGGAAATGAGAGGTCAGGCAAAGTTAGAGAGTCAGAGAGGATATCAACATGGAAACTGAAGTAATCAAAGACTGCAATTTGGCATCATGTTATAGAAAAAAAAAGGAAGTTGAAATCACTTGCAAATTTATCAGCTGTGATTTTACTTTGTGAAGACAACGTCATTTTCTCCATCATTATATTGAAAACAAAGGACATTTACAACTCACATTCTACACTGCATATTCTAGCTGATTTTACAGGCCTTGATAACCTTGTACTCAAAAATCTTTTATCTTCAGTAGCGGGTTAACCATTACTAACAGCCAAACTCCTACCCAGCTGCTTACCCATTTTCCCACCCTAGTAGGATAAGGGGAGGGAAAAAGAGAACCCAGGAATAAGGACATTTGTGGACTGAGGTAAAGACAGTGACATGGCTTACTAATCACCATCACAGGCAAAACAGAGTTATCTTGGGAAAAAATAATTTATTGCCAATTAAAATGGATTTGAGTAGTAAGAAACAAATAAAAATTACAAACTTTAAAGCAATTACTTTCTTTCTCCATTTCCCATGCTAAATCTCACTCTTTACACATGTCATTTGGTGTAGGCAGGATGGAGAATGAGGGCTACAGTCAGTACAAAACTGTTTGCCTCTACTGCTTCTCCCTTCTCACTCTTTTCTCCTGCTCCGGTATGGACTCCCCATGGGACCCCTGTCCTTCATGAAATACGCATTGGCTGCACCATGGAGAACCTCCTTCTCCTGCTCCAACCTTGGTGTTCCCTCTGCTGTTTCTCCTTTTTGGGTTTTCGTTTTTTCTCTCCTCCTCTGCCTGTCCATCATACTTGTCATTTCTTAAGTATGTTTTACCACAAACAATACCAGCTTGGGTGCTGGGCTTAGCTGTGTCCTCCTATGGATCCATTGGAGTGGCATGGTGCCAGCTACATACAGCATGGGGCAATCTTTTTTTTCTCATCTCACAGAGGCTGCCCCTATACCTCCCCACAGCTGATACCTGGCAACCTACACCAAAAATGGCTTTACACCACAGTGTAATGCTCCTCTTCCATTGGAGCCACAGAAAACTGAAGGACTGAAATAGTTAATGAACCTCCTGGCTGATGAAGGAGGTCTTCCTTCACACTTGCTCACATTTAAACTTCTGTAAGAATTTGAAAGTATTTGGAATTGTAGTAACAGTGAGAAATTGTCATCCTTCATGCAGACAATCCATAAGGCATCAGCAGAATTTCAATAAATTAAAATATAAGAAACCAAAACTCTCATACTGTAAGTCAATAAAAACATTATAAAATATAGGGCTAGACAAAGCTTTGCTTGATTTTTCCACTATTTTGCAAGTACTGGGTCAGAAGTGTAAAGTCCATACCTGGGAAAGAGAGCAGAAAGGACATAAAAGTCAAAATCCTCCACCTTTGTTGTCACAAATCTTCCTGGGCATCAGTGCTGGTGCTGTAAATGATGACTGGTGTGTCATAGTAACAAATTTCTATGTCCTTGAGACAGAGGGAGTTAGTTGAGGGAAATTCTAACACAGTGTTCTTCCTCTAAGTCATACCACCCTCAAATGTGAATATAAATTCTTCATTGACTGAGTTCTTTAAGTATTTTAGAAGTCAAGATAGCTGTGCACAGACAGAGAGAAACAGCTACTGAACAGTCTGGCAAGCAGACGTGGAGAGAAGGTAAAGCATAGCGGGGCAATGTCTGCTAGTGGCCCAGTTATTATGTGTAATATCCTATTCAGAGCGAAGTATTCTTACACAGGAAAACTGTGGTGATTCATATGTGGTTGTGAATGAGTTTCTAATAATGCTTACACATTCTCTGGAATTTGCAAAGGAATTCTGGCATTGTTCATTAACAAAAACCAACACATTCCCTGAACTTCTTGCCCTGCACAAAGCAAAACTGATTCTACCATTATTAATGGAGCTCATAATGAAATTGCTTTTTGGGGCTGGGTAGTAGAATTAGTAACACAATAAAGAACAGGCAAGTATAGATGAGCATTGAGCTAAGAGATTAATTTTAACAAAATAATGAATTACATTCCTCACAAGGGGAAAAGAAATAAACCAACAGTGGAAAAGTGTTGATTAGAGCTGGCCAAAAAATCCGGGCTTCCCTGCTTTGCATGATTTGTGTATATATATATATATATATATTTATTTTAGATCAAACCCTTTAAAACTCAAGCAAGTTGAAGGAAAAATAAAGTAGAAAAATCAGATCTTTGTGGCTTTCAAACAAAGTGGTTTGGATCTCAGAACTTTTTTAAGGAGATTGGCATTCTTGTCAGTCCCTAGAGTGTACATTACAAGAATATTGATTTCCTTACCCGGCAGGTCTCCCAGGCTTCCAGCACCCTTGCTACATGGACTATCCCACAGGAACAGATCACTACAAATGAGATGACCTTGCCCTGAAACATAACTTCAAAACCGGAAACTTGAGAGCTCTGGAAACCTTGGCTGAGATGCTGGGAACCAAGCCATGGTTATAATCCAGAGTCATGGGGCTTTCAGGCTCTGTCCTGCATAGCAGGAAACGTGTCTTGAATGTCTGCCCCAGTGCTTCAGTCTCTGGGTCTCTGACACTGTTGCTGGGTAGACAAGGTATGGAAGAGAAGAGGGATTGTAGAACCATGCAATGCTGCAGGACAGGAATCCAGCTTTTAGGAAGGGCTGTGCACCAGCTTGCCAGGTAAAGGACAGTATCCACATTACCAGTGGGATCTTATTTTGTAACTTTTGCAGAAATTATCTTTCTCCCTTTTCCCCTTTCACTGATGTGTTCACAGGGGAAAAAGAAAAAATTACAAAATCACAGAATCACAATAAAGTCTCCCTGGAGCCTTCTATTCTCAGGTGGAAAAAATGCAAACTCCTTCAACCTTTCTCAATAGGACAGGTGTTCCAGCCCTCTGATAATTTTTGTGGCCCTCCTCTAGAACTTCTCCAACAGATCTGTGTCGTTCTTGGCCATAATGACCTTTCTTTGGATTTGATGATCTTAGAGGTCTTTTACGACATTATTGATTGTATGGTGCTATGATTCTTGTACTGGCAACCCCAAAGCTGGATGTGGTACTCCACATGAGGTCTCATGAGAATGGAGCAGAGGGGTAGAACCACCTCCCTTGGCCTGGTGACCATAGTTCTTCTTATGCAACCCAGGATACGTTTGGCTTTCTGGATTGAAAGCACACAGTGCCAGCTCATCTCTAATTGTAATCTACCAAGAGCCCCAAGTCCTTCCCCACTGGACTGTTTGTTGTTGATCCATTAATCTCCCAGTTTGTCCTGAAACTCGTGATTTCTCCAGCACAGGTGGAGGACCTTACACCTGGCCCTGTTGAATTGCTCAAATTTTGCGCCAGCCCACTTCTCAAGCCTGTCAAGGTCATTTTACATGCCATTCCTTCCCTCAAGTGCATCACCTATATACACATAATTATTCAAATTAAGTAAATCTTTTATGTCACAGGTGATTGCAATTTATTTAGTAGACCCATAAGGTTTTCTACAAGGACCTTCCATATCGATAAGTTCATTAAAAGGCGATTATCATTTTCCATAGATGGCTATAAAGTTGCTGTATTCTCCTTTAGTATGGTAGTATTTCTTTAGTGTGATTTTTCC
This sequence comes from Clamator glandarius, assembly GCA_033459285.1. Classification (NCBI taxonomy): domain Eukaryota; kingdom Metazoa; phylum Chordata; class Aves; order Cuculiformes; family Cuculidae; genus Clamator; species Clamator glandarius. The sequence goes on from JAUNZM010001433.1 coordinate 299,929, forward strand.
TTATTATCACTTAAGACCCATAAAACTGTGTTTTGTTTGCTATTACTCAAATCATTTGCATCACTCAATTTCAAGTACAATGCTGTTTTCAGGATCTGTGTCTGAACATGGGGTGACATCCTTTAAGACAAATTTTTAAAGAGCACTGCTAGTCCCATATTTTTACTGTGAATTTCATTCCACGAGGTCCACGTGATGGTGCTTTCCTGATCATCATGACAAAACCTTTTCTAACAGTATGGGTAACAGCAGTGGCTCATCACTGGCATTTCACTGGGCATTTTAGTCATGCAAAATGAGTGTGCATTGGCTTGGTGGCTTCCACATATTACAAGGCAGTTGTAACACTTCCCATGAATGACAGTGTTATTGAACTGTATTCTGTTATTCCTGGATGTCCCAGATGTGCAGCACCATCTTGAAAATACTATGTTTTGGTGCTGGGAAATTTGGAGCTGTCAACACAGTGAAGTTAGAAAGAGCACACATGTAAATCTACATAATCCTTCAGAGGTTTTAAATTATGTCCGGTATTAAAACCCCATATATTGTCAGAACTCTTGAACTAGTGACAGGCCAGTGGAAAGAGCAGATTAGCAGTAGATCTAGTCAGAAATTTTCCAGCAAAGTAAATGGTGGTTTGTTTATACAAAAAGGCTTTGTTTGAAGCCCAGCTGGAACTAACATATGTCAATAACGAACTCAAGCCTGGCCTCACCTTTCCTTCAGTGACATTCAGTGATTTCCCTCTGATTTCAGATTAATTTTCTGCCTAATAATTTGCAGTGACATCTGAGCTTCCTCTAATATGAAAATTACTAATATGTGGACAAACATGTCAACTTGCCAAAACCTCTCATTGTTTTGTTCATTCATCCTGCAGAAACAAGCGGAATTTATTTGTTTCTTTTTCTCCACATAATGCTTGGGGCAAGAATTCTGTTGTACTACTATTGACAAAAAAGTTGAAAATTATCTTAGACTTTACTTACTTGTCTACTACATGCCAAGTAGTGTTTATGTGTCTAACTGCATCCAAGTTTTTCATAATGATACAAGAGATATTAGACTAGAAGTGTTTTTAATTTCTAAGCCAATAGAACCTATCTATAGCATTCCATACTAAAACAAATTAATTCATTTAATTAACATATATTCTAAAGTGAAACATGATTTTGAGAAAGTAAGTACACATGCCAAATGGAGTCTTCTATCAATAACTTCTCATTCAGCTGGTCGGCCAGATTATTCATAAGGGTTTACATATTCCTACTTGCTGGCAAGCTACAGTCATGCCTGGTTACTTTGAAACTTCTGCTATGTGGAGAGGTTGCCATACAATTATAAAAGAGCTTTGGTGTTGTGTCTACTTTTCTGTGGCATTTTTAAGGTTTTCATGTAAGACGAAAGCAAATTCTTTATATTTATCTGTCTTTGAAGAGAAAATGCCAGAAAGGTGACAATGCTCCTGCTGTTAAAATCTAATGCAACGTCATAGACTCTTTTGTACATGTACTTGGTCCCAGGGGCTTACAAGCAAGAACATGAATGAATTTGTTCAACTCTTGACTCATGGGGTAAATCTATCCAGAGACATCAGATCACTAAAATGAATCTGCAGGAGCAAAAGGTCTATGAGGTTACTGCAGCAGTTCAAAGTGGGTTGATAGAAGTTCCAGTAAACCTACACAGAATCTAGAAATTACACAGATACGATAATCATTTTTTTCACTTGCAGATTCTCAGTCATTTAAATGCATTATCAGACACTCTTCTAAAAGTTGTTCTTGTGAATTTGTCCCAGGTGTCTGATTGCAGACATCAAATATACCATACTAAGTGTTTATATAAATATATTATAAAATAATCAAATATGATGAGCTATTCCCTTTGTTTTTTATGTCGATACACTTTTCACAAAATATTTAATATGCTTCTGAAAATGATGATGCCAGTGATAAAGCTAGTTTGCAGTTCCATAGATAATTTATGGAAGTTATAAAAAATGAACCAAATTGTCATAACAACACGACAATGTGAACATTCATGTTTACACAGTGTCCACATACAACACAAATACTGAATATTAATATGAAATGAGAATTTATAAAAAATTGAAATAAACATAATGTAGTAAAAATAACAACTTGATACAATCTCTCCTTATATTGCAGCCTATAAACAGATTTTACTCTATGAATGGCTTTGGCATTTCCCTTAATGTGTACTGTTTTACATCTTTAATCAGAAATCTTGGTATATTTTAAATGCAAATGAGATTATATCTATCATGTTACGCCCTTCAGATAAATGGTCACTTTAATTTAAGAAAGGGAAGAAAGTCCACAGGCAGAGTTTTACATGTACTTGGCACATATTGATCTCAAGAGGTATAAGTAGCAAAAAAATATCTGTATTGTATTCTGCCACTTCTGTAACCAGAAAGAAGCAATTTCTTTGTTCAGATGACTTGCAGCAAACAGACACACAGTTATTTGCCTAGATATAGGCATTTATTGCCACTTTGAGGTACTTTGATACATTATCTAGTGGAAGGCAGAAAGTATGTAGGACACGTGGGAGACCCACAACTTCATGATTTTCCTCTACAGCATCAGTTATGGCCAGTACACTATAGGGTATCTCAAATGACACTTGACGCTTACTTTTAGACAACCAGATCATAACTATATTGATACCCAATAATGTATCTCTTCCTAGGTCAGCCTTTGCACAGAATTATTGCCTCAAAGGGATAACAGAGGATGTAGTGTCTGTCTGCTAATTTGTTTGTTCTGGTGGCATCTTCTCTTTGGTTCATTGATATCTGGAGAAACTGAATGAATCATGAGGCCTGTGCCTTTGTACCCTACTAATACCCTCAGAGTATTTTAGTTATAATTATAACACTTGAACTGTGTTGATTTCAATAGTCTATTAATTACACTACTAGCAACTGGGAATGAGGTTTGAGGTTTTCATTTTCCTAGCAGCTCTAAAGCCCCCTTCTTGTATTACCTCTTCCCGAGCAATGTCCTTAGGCATGCTGAATTGCAGCTTTACGTAGCATATCAGAGATGACACAGGCCACTGGTTGCCTGTATGCATCACTAAACTTGAAGTCACGGATCAAAACGTGAACATTGTCCATTACTGGATAACAAATCACAGTTGTTCCTCAAAGGTGGGTGAGAAGATAAATGTCACATTCCTTCATGGCAGAATTGCTCTTGGGTGTCTCCGTCTCTGTCTCTGTCTTTACTTCTCTTCATTGATTGCGTAGGGACCCCAAACAGTTATAATCCTGGAATTAGGTACTCCAAAATGGTTTTTAAATTTAGATAAGATAAAAGAAGGGTGTAATAACTTGGTTTCCCCATTATAATGATGAATTAATGTTATGTAAATATATTGCTTCTGTCTCACTAAGGGTTAGTTAAGTGTATAAAAGTGAAGATGTGAAGTACTGTTTAAGAGGTTAGACATTTCTATTGTTACTACCAGAAATATGAATGTTGGAATTTTTGAAATGTAAATATTACAGCTGGATGTTGTAACCCATGTTTTCTAATGCTCATTGTGCACATAATAGTTTTTCACCACTTGGTTGGTAAACGCTCTACCTACTACTATGGCTGAGGCCATCATAAACATTAAGTGTTTTTTGTGATATTAAAACTTGAAATATCGTTAACCTCCAAAAATATTGTAGATGAACAAATGACTGAATTCAGTTACACAATAAAATGTCCCCTGTCACTTAATTCTGTACTAGCAAATGAGAGACTACTGGAATTTGATGCTACTTTCAGAATTCTTCACTGCATAGTTCCCAGTATGCTTATTTCCAGGGAAAAATCCTCTGCAAGTTGTCTCAAATGGAGAAAAGTTACTTTTACTTTTGATAATTAATTTCATGTCTGATTTTTATCTTGCTTTTAGCCTAAGTGGTGTTGCTGTTCAGAGATTATTTTTACTTTTACCATTCATTACGTAAGATCGTAATAGTTGTTTTTATTTATTTATTGTTACTACTGTCTATGTCACGTTCCATTCATGTCTGTTTTAGAAGGCCTGGGCAAAAATGTGCATGATTAGACTTCCTTCTAATTTACAGAGGCTTTCTAAAGGCTGAAAAACTTTTAGGTGCAAATCAGAATACCTGCAGCAGTCTTCAGCTTATTTCTGTCTTGCAAGTTTAAAAAAAAACATGGTAATCAATTCCAAAGTTATTAGAGATATTATTGGTTGTAATTGTCATGACACCTGCATCCAGATTTGTGAAATAATTATTAAAGGCATAGCCAGTGCACAAATGTTTCATTAATCATTGATTTTATATCAGTAAGAATTTAACAGATTTTGTGACTCTGATTGTGAAGATGAGTGTGTTTCACTTACATGAATATTACAAATAAGAATGAAAATTTATAAAAAACTTTTATCATAGAGGCTAATCAGGAGTAAAGAATTAAGGTGAAGAAACCATCATCCTTTTTAACATTCTAGCGTTTGAAATCAGAACTGACTTATTTGGAAAATGTCAGTGTTATATATTGAAATAGTTTCCTGTTAAATAAAATATATACATCAGGGTTTATAGTGAGAGATTAAAGAATAGGTCATGGAGCCTCCTTTTTCTTAATGCTGTATGTGTGCTTGATTCTTTATTTTTTGCAGCTGTGACCCTGAACATCTAAAACTGAACACACACTAGTCCCTACCATGGGGTTAGAGAAAGATAGAGGCAATGTGAGGTCTCTACCACATTCTCTCCTTCTGGAAGACCATGAGACTTTGTTCTGGACACCTGTGTAAGGGCTTTTGCTCCAAGGTAACCTGCCTTTCTGCAACGAGTAATTAACAAAAATGGTTTCCAAGTTATGCATCGAATGCTAAGCAGTATGAATAACCCCTTCTTCCTCCTTTCTGCCTCCCTCATATATGACTTTGTTAAATACATTACCACATATGCTGTGTTTGGCCTAAAACTGATGTGTCCATTGATCTTCAGTGGTGATGAATGGAATGATGATGATAAACGAACATCCTACAGAGATTAAAATCATTACACCTGTGGAAGATGAAACCTACATATGTCAGGGAACTGAGTTTTTTTTAAAACCTGTCTTCTACGCAGTCTTGACATGTAGTGCTACCTGCCTTGAGCAGTGGGTCACAGTTTTTTATTAGTTAACTCCTCTTCCACCCTTTTTGATCATATTGACCCATTACAAGTCTAGTTAAAACTGATCTCCTGCAGTTCCTGTAGCAGAGATCAAAAGGTGCATTTCATATCTTATGTGCCTATCATCTCCAGCAGCAGCAGTCCTGAAGCCAAACAAAATGATATGCAGGTCCCTATAACTACATTCACAGATTTTGCACTCTAGTGCATGACCAAAGAGATATAGCTTTATGAGGTTAGTAGCTCATACTCTGATAATTTGTTGTGCATGCAAGATACAAAATCATTCTTTAACCAAGCCTTCCTCTGTCAAAATCTACTAAAAGGATCATGAGGCTAGATCTAAGCCCTAGCTGGTTTCATATCACTAATTTAAGAGAGAGAATCTAACATTTAGGTAAAATATGTTGTGAGTAATGGATCATGGCAAGTAATGAGTCTATAAAAATCTCTGGCTAGCCAGCAGATAAAAGTTATATAGAACAGATTTTGCAACAATGATTGAAGTAACTCAGCTCTGAAGATGAAATAGCAGTAGTGATATAGCTGCCTTGTAACTGTTTTTAATTAAAAGTCTAAATAGATATTGTAAATTAAAAAGTAACAGGAAAAAAATGTCCCCAAAGTGCCTAAATAAAGCCCATCCTTATTTTGCATCATCTCGGAGGCTGACATCTCCAGTTTCTTGATTTTCTCTTTGTTTTATTTTCTTACTACTTTTCAAGTGGTTGTTATTGTTATTATTCCACTTAACTTTGCTCCTTTCCCAGTTTATTTTTTCCTTCAGAGAAGAAATAAGGTGTGCGAGATAAGTAATACAGTTGAAACTGATGATAAGCTGAGTGTCACAAGAGAAAAATCATCCTGCATGTACGAGTTACCTCAGTAGAAAAACACATTAATTGTCAAAATGGGGAATAGGAGAGAGGAAGTGTGAGTCAAAGTTATAGAAAATGTGTGAATCTAAATGACTACACATGTATATCAACCTGGTTAAACTGCATATCTGCCACAGGAACTGACAGAAGACCTTACATGAAGAGACGGTTTGGTCCTTCCAACTATCTCTGAAGTAATATCCACTTGTCTTGACTAATGATATTTTTAGCAGCCCATTCATGCTGCCTTTGGTTATGTATATATACAAATATGTAACATATATATATTTGATTGTGGATATGTCTGTATATATAGATACATGTATTTGTTTATAGATATACATATGTTCAAAAATGCCCCTCAAGAGGGAGACAGTGGTCTAGATCCACTTGCTTTTCTGGATTGCGTTTCAGGAGGTGTTTTCTCCTCACTGTATAATCTGCTACATTTAGAGCTATCATTTCTCCTCTGTGAAACAGTTGAATCAATAACAAAAGTTCTGTACAGTGTTAATGCAGTTTTTTGATAACTAATGATATCTCTGATAAGAGAAACAAAAGGGTAACACTAGGATTCTTCCTCATGCAGGCAGGAATCTCCTTTTCTCCTCTCCTCATTGTGCCAAATTCAGCTCAGCTGCTGAGATGAAAGGTGTACTTCAAATTGTTTGCCCTAAAAGTTTTTTGTAGTATGCCCTTCTCTATTCCATCTTTGTGTGAGCAGTGTAAATAAAGATAATTCATGGCATTAGAAATAAAGTATGGCTTACTGAAACTAATCAGAAGATAGGGCTAATAATAGAAAGAATTAAAGGAGATGATATCTTTATCATATCTTCTTAATAAGTAATCTATAAATCTAAATAGCTCTTCATTTACTATTATGTACCATGAAAAACGGCAGTAGTATCTACGGTGCATAGGTAGCTAGCTGTAAGTACATTGAAGTAGAGGGAGAAAATGCAGACAGGCTGTTTAACTTATTTAAGATTGTACACTCTTGAAAAATAAGAACTGAAACATTCTTCTACTTAAAAAAAAATAAAAGTAAGGAGAATTTAGAAAAATATCTCATTAAAATAGCTAATGGTTGGTTAACCCACTAGATTGCAAAATAAACCACATTTTAAAAAATGGAAATGCACATGAGTTATGCTATACAGTATGCAAATTAAAAAAAAAGGAAAATTATAAACATTAGAACAACAATTCAATAGGATAGTCAAAGCATTTGACCTAGCCAAAGTGGATATCCAAATGGATATGACATTATTTAGAAGTACCAATTTGTAAATGTCAGGATCTGATAGAATACATACTTCCACCAAAACGGAGTTCATTGTGAAGACAAGAATGCCAATTCTGCTTATTACTTCTGTTGAAGAAAGTGACTGAAACCCAGCAATGTAGGTTTGCAATAGCAGTGGATTGCCCCATGCAAAGGAAAAGAAACACCCATGCCTAAGGAAGATAATTACATTAGATATTATGTTTGAGTACATCACATAGGCAAACAGTGAAGCAGTGGGAGTAATACAGTTGGAGAACACCTACAGGGAAAGAGTTTTAGCAACAATGACACTGTTTGGTTACAAAACAGAATAAGGAGAAGGAGGATGATGAAGTACGCTTAAACACCTTGGTTCTAGTGTTCTGGTAACTAATATCTTCCTGGATACAGTTTCTATAAGAAATAATACTAACATATACATCTGATGCTGGGACTGAATGAATGACATTCCTGGGAAAATTGATAGAAGTCTACCCCCTTGCACAGCAGAAATATTGTCTGCTTCCATGAAACTGGCAGGATGTGGAAAGCATTTTTTATACATGGTAGGTGAATGAAGTGTTAAATGCAAAGAGAATAAAAAAACATCAAAAGGTAAATTCTGTCAGCAAACTGATATTGAGACTTGACACTAGAATCCATTGCAAAGTGTTGTGTCCTGGAGAAAAATCAGAAATTATTTTTTGAAATTAGTCGCACAGAATCTACGAGGACATTGCATATTCAAGACTGCTATGCATACACAATCTGTTCTGTGTGTTGCAATGTCTTCCAAAGTCTGGAAAGAAGAGGGAAGCTCTATGAAGCTTACAACATGAGCTTCCTCCAGTGGAGGAAAGAACGAACGGAGTAGCACAGCTCAGCCAATCCAGTAGGAAACAGGAAAGTCAAAACATTCACCAGTCCTTGGAGAAAACAAACCAAAACGTAGTAACCTGTTTACCTTGGCTCCCACAGAGAAAATTTACTGTTTACAATAAAACTTGTAAAAAACACCAGCAATTTAATTATTTTCAGCATTCCTCTCTGAAGATGGTGCTTTATCAAGAAAAAGATGCTTGAAATACAAATAAAAAAAATGCAGCAAATTAATACAACTGGTATTTGAATACACAGAGCATCAAAGAACTAAATAACAAAATCTCATAAGAAATAGAGAGTTCTGGACAGGACTGCCAGAGACGTAAATTCAAGTTAAATTGCAGAAATTGTGTTATAGGATGTTACGTTTGCCAAATGTTTAGAAGGGTTCATATTCCTGGAAGAAAAAAAATCCATCAAGGACGAGTAAGAACAAAGCTACTGTCCATGGCTACCATCACCAGTGCTGAGGGCTGGGAGGTATTACTGTCTGCTTGCCCTGTTCTTTTAATGTTCCGTACGTGTCTGCTGTTGCACACTGTTGGAGATGGGAAATAAACCATAGGTTTGACCCAGTTTGGCCAATTTATATGTATAGGTGGAGAGTATTTGCACCAATGCAGAAATAAATATTTTTTAATTTGTTTTAAAAGAAGGTTTTGCATTGCCATGGCAAGTCAGAAATTTCATCACATTCCATTTAAATACATGCTAGAATAGCAAGACCTGTAACACGTTACAAAATCTTAGAGAGCATTCTGGAGAAGGCTCCGGGTTCTCCACCACCACAACTTCTGCACATAATCTTAAAGCCACAAAGAGACACAAGTAGAAGATGAATGGAAGTCATAAAAAAAAATAAATTCTGCAAAAGGTATATTTTTCAGGTAGTTTTATAGAAAGAAATTATGCACATCAAAATGGCTTGGAAAAATTACAGAACATGTTACTAAAAACAATATTTTGAGCTATTTTCTTCCAAATAAGAACCTAAGAATGATGAAAAAAAGCTTTCAAAAGACCTGCTAAGGTTGTTCTGTCTATTACAAGGGATAGCATCATTGCCTTTATTTTGGACACAGACATTTTAAAAAAAAAAAAAAAGTTGATGGATTAGTACTGATGGAAAAAAAAAATGTACTTCCAGAGAAAGTCATGGCAACCCAGAGACCATTTTGTTCACTGTTGAAAGTATATACATGATGCAAAGAATAACAGGAAAAAAATGTACAGATGTTCACAAAGATGCTAAACAAGAAAAGTTAGGACAATCAAATCAAAATATTTACTTCAGCTTTTTAAAGCATCCAGTCAGACCTGAGGAAACCAAATCTTCATCTGGCCACAGACTAAGGAGCACAAAGGTTAGATCAGTACTACCTGTAGAGTAGTTTCCTCCCAGGTGCAGTTCCTATGCACAGCCACTGTTCTGTATAGATGAAAGAAGATCAAAGTAATTCTAAGGTAGTATTTATATATCACTGAACACTTTCATGGAAAATTTTGGTATACAAAAATGAAGTAGCAATAATTCGCAGCACAGGAGCTGAACACACAATAAAATGGGTTATATGAAACATGGACAGAAAGTGCATACCCATTTAGCTAAGGCCACAGGTCCCTAAGGAACCACAGTCTGCATTCAAGACCACCTCTAGTGGATGGTAACAGCATGTGAGAAGACTGACTGTTACCCTACAAATCTCTGAACAGCCAAACATGCCAGAGAGAAAAAGAATTCAAGCCAGAAGGCAGTATAGATGTTAGACAAATCTACTGTGTATCTACAAGCATGATGAAAGAGTTGCTCTAGACCTGGGCAAAAATTCAAAACCAAGGAGCAGCGGTGCCACAACAGCTAAGACTGTTATTCAGGGTGGTTGGAAAGGGTACCTTGAAACTCCTTCTCGCCACAGAGGATGGCCCTGTCAGTGCAGAAAAATGGATGAAGTTCTTCCAAAAGAGGCATCCTGAAAGTGTGTTTTGTTCCTTCTCTCTCTTTTTTTTAAAATTTTTTTTTGGTAAGCAACCCACAAATCTAAAGAGAGGCAGTAATGGCACAGACCTATGTGCTGCAAAGATGTACCTGACACACATATTCAGTATTGCCTTCATCTTCACTAGGAGAACCCAGTGTCGAGAAAAGATGATCTCACAAATGCTTAGACTCAGCTGAGTAAGTCTGTTTAGCTAAAAGTTGAGGATGTTTTGAGTTATCTGGGAACAATAAGATGCCAGACAATCAGACCACGTGACAGCATAAAATGTTCCTGATAATATGAATCAGGAAGATTACCCCACAATGAACTTTTTTAATTCTCCTTTTGACATCTGTCCTCTGCTCAAAAACTATCTTCTTTGAATATTACAAGGCTTGTTTTTATAGGACTGAACAAAAATTCCAAGAAAGATGGAAACAGCATACTCGACTGTGGTGCACCTTGGACAGCAAAGCACATGTGCAATCACATCTTCCTTTTTTGCCCAGTTGTATCAGAATTTGGGGATCAGACTCTATGACACTTTTCTCAAGAGGTGTCTATGAATTCCTCCATCATCCAAAGATGTGGTAGCTTGGGACTTTCTCAATCCATTCCTTCCCCAATTCAGCCCGCTTAAGAAGTAACCAGGAAACTGGAATCTTGGCCTGGCTCTCTCTAGTCCAAAACTAAGGGTTATTATATAGAGCACAGTGCAATTCTGTACATAAAAAAACACAAGTGATTCTAAATATTACATAAGTTAAAATTTTAAAGGCTTCCCTTCAACTACTAGGAGATGTAAATCCAGAACTGCAGAGTGCACTTTTCAGAGAGGCAACACTTTTATAGACTTGAAGCAAGGAATTGAGGTCCAAAAGTTTGATCATAGAGAGGAAACAAAACGGAAAGGATCGAACTTCTCCAGTACTGATTTTTAACGAAACAGTAATGGCTATATATTTTCAGGTGAACTGTTCATATTTCATACTGCGTCATATTGTGTGATTCCTGAAGAGTTAATAACAGATAATGACTTGGAAGTAATTTATGTTAGAAAATCTTCTAGATATATCAATTCAAACTGCCATATCAAATTCACTCTATTTACAACGTATCAATCTATCTTTAAAAGTCTGTGAAGATAACAAAGCCCTTCATATTTAAAAACTCACATAAGATTCAGAAGATTGTTAGTGCTTAGTAAGGTTATGAGCGAAGTTAATTGAGAAATTAAAATATTGACAGCCAGTGGGGAAAAAAAAGAGAAAAAAGGAAAATGTAAAGACACTTCAGCCATTCTTTTGGCTGCTTTTAGTTAGAATATCGTGATGCTTCTTAGAGAGCTATATTAGTTTCGTCATCAGAGTGAATTGTATGGTATGAAGAATAAATCTTCAGTGACAAACACCTAACAAGCTTCTGGAGCCAAAGATCTGTGCCTGCCAGGGAACTAGAACAGAAGAAAATTGAAAAAAAAAAAAAAGGGGGGGGGGGGGAGGGAGGGGAGTGGGAAGAGAGGGAGAAATTACAAGCAGGGAGCAGGGTTACCCACGCTGTAAAGGGAAGAGAACGTGAGACTGGAAAACGGAAGTGAGTGGCAGCCTGCCAAGGGAACAGCTACGCCATCTGCAGCAGGGTCAGGAGTCAGAGCCATCCTCGAAAGTAAGCCCCATGGAAGATATCTAAACAGAACCAAGGAGGGCACTGTCTCTGTTTCATGAGGATATCCAATATGCTGCTGATAGTCTTCCTGCCAGGGCTCCGTGCAGGCACAGCGTGAGATGGGAAAGATGCTCCACGATAGAGGAGCTACCGATGCTCCATGATAGAGGAGCTACCCCTGCTCCCTCTCACAGGGCACTGAACATCGGCCATGCAGAGTGCTGCTGACAGGTCCCCAGGATGGTCTGGGAGCTACTGCCATTCTGGAGCACCCTCTGCTCTGAGATAAACCCGTTTCAATGCCAGTCTGAAAACAGCACAAAACAGCATCAGCATATGAAGGAGCCTACGGGCAAGCACAGGGCAGCAGCAGAAGCAATGTGACTGCAAAAGGCTTTGCCTGGATGGCAAGAGAGGGATGGGACATCAGGGAACACTCTGCTTCAGTGGCAGCAACAGGGCAGGTGTGTCACACATGGATATTGGACTTTTCTGTTCCTGGATGTAACAGTGTTAGATTTGGGCATTCTGATTTTGAATTATTTCTAGGTTTTACTTGAACTAGGTTTTTTTCTCCCCATCCCATCTCCCTCCAAAAAAAATCAGAAAAAAACCCTTTGCATCAAGAAAACAGTGGTCTCTGGTATGTGATTTGTGTCAAATGACAGGGACAACAACTACATTCTGTTCTCAGCAGCACTTTAGTTTTTCATGCCTAGAAGCCAGCCCTTTGGAAATATTTTAACTTCTTTTATTTTTTCATTTTTTTAATTTTTTCACCCTCCTTTTTTTCTCCAATTCTTTTTCTTTAAGTGCATAAATATTCTGTCTTTTTCTAATACAGTGTTATAGGAGTTATACAAGGAGGGATCTCAAATCATTTTAGTTCTAATAATCTACTTACAAAGAGAAAGAACAGGACAATCGGCTAGCAAAATATTTATTGTCTACTGTGCAGTGTGTAATTACCATAACTTAGAAAAAAAACAATCCACATGTTGGTGTGTTTGATTTAATGCCATCAGAAGTGTAAGGTTACATGAAATAAATGGCTAATTGGGTTAATTTAATAGTAGGTTAAATCTTTCTTTTATTTTGTGCTAAAGGAACATTAAAATGGTGCAGTTTTCAAGTGGTCTTGGAAAAGTAAAGCAGAGTTTTGTGATAAAAAAATATATAGCGTTCCTACTGCTAGGTTTATGGTAGGAGTTACTGGCATTCTTCCAGTTCACCACATGAAAATCTAAGCTGCCTGTATAAGTACAGAATTTAGTGTTGGGTCTTAAGGTTTTGGTTGGCACATTGCCAAAGATGTTATGTATTTAGCTGGGAAAATTGCCTAGAAGTTAATTGAGAGGAAAACACTAATATACATCCTCCACCACCTTAAAAAACGCTATGGGTATGCATACGTTGCTGATCCTTGATAAGAGATGAGTCTTTGCAGTAGAGAATTAGTTTAGAAATGGTCCAAAAATTGGCTAGGTTTTTTTTTTTAATCCTCTCAATTCTCTACATTTACAAATAATATTATTGTTTCCACTCTCTTTTTAATCCTTGTGCTTGAACCATACTTAGATGGGCCAGCAGCAGGCCACATCGAGAGTACAGTCACCTTTGGAGTGGGCAGAGCTGGGATACAACAGCTTTGTGCCACCTCCAAGTACCAGGGGAGAGTAGTTCTCCCTTTTTACCTTCCAAATTCTTCTGCTGGTGACAGCCCTAAAGCTTATAGTGCGGCTGCTTGGCTTGCTACCACCACCACGTAGCAAATCTTGGAAGCTCTGATTACAGAGTGGGCCTTGACACTTAACAACTTGAGAGCAACAGATGATTTTTTCCTGCTACAGAACTGGCTACACTACACACTGTCACCTAGCAGAGCATCTCAGGAGCACCATGTGCCTGGAAAATCCCCATTGCACTGAGATCTCAGCTATTTGGTGATTTTTCATACTGCCAGAAAATTTAGGGTTTTTTTTCTTTTTTTAATCTCAGTGAGTGAAACAACGTTTTTAAACTGTACTGAATCAGTCTGGTTAATGATCCGATCTGTAAGTAGGCTGCAGATCAGACAATAGGCTACCTTTTGGAGTAAGGAGGCTGAGAGGCACAGGAAAACAAAATTAGGAGCTATGCTGAAAGCAAACGAGGAAAACGCTTTCTTCCAATTTTGACCAGCTGTCTTCTTTTGTACACCCAGCTGGATGTTCCTGATGCACTGGTCTAGAAGAAACATGAGCAAAGTAGAAACAATGACATTTCGCTACTGTACAAATTCAATCTCCCTTCACTTAATCCTGTTCTTATTGGGGCCTTGTGCTGAAAGCTGATAATTTTGATGGCCGCTGAATAAAGCCAGTAGCTTGAATTCCTGCCACCAGCCCCCTTATAATGAATAGGGCTAATGAATGCTAGTAAGTGGTAGGAATCTGTGACCAGCTGCATCAAGGCAGGTAATACAGCTCAGATTTAATTGGGAGCAGGTATTGGAAGGCTGTATTACTTTAATTGGTGAGGGGGTTTTCTAAATGGAAAGGACAAAGTATAATGGACAAATTGTGCTGTACAATAGCACTTAAGCCGGGATTGTATGCATTCGTTAATCTGTTGAGGAATGAGGCAATTCTAAACAATTTTCTCAGTGAAACCAACTCCAGAAAGCTTGTCCCTTTTGTTCTCCCTTGGGAAAATGCAAGATTGAAACAGAAAATACCTTTACCGAGGCAATCATTTGCCACGTGTGGAAAGCGGATACAGCTGTAAACTATGAAAGAAGGATCTTTGTAGTACAATGAAGGATGGAAAAAGAGATAAAGCTAGGGATAAGAGTGGTCCTGTCACTGCATCCAAAGGAGGAATAAAGTGATGACATTTACAGTGACAGATGAGACTGTAAAGAGAACTCAGGACAATTTAGAGAGAGAAATTTGATATTTAAAAGAAAGGGCTCTGATAATTAAAAGTAGCATTACATTAAACTGTTACGCATGTCATTAGTGACAGAAGGGAACTGGTACCTTTTGAAAAGTTAATGATTCACACAGACCTGCTCTTGAAACTTTGTATGTAGTAAAGTTCACTTGAACACAGTATACTGTATGCAACACAGCATAAATTTTCTCTGTGTTTCATAGTGGGAAATAAGAAAGTTATATGATAATATGGAAGGTGTACTGTAAATACCATATGCCAATGTGTGTACAGCGTGGGTGTGTATGTGTAGAATCGTTGTATGCTGGAGGTCCAAGGTAGAGTTGAAAACCCAGAATATATAAATATTGTCAAAAATGCTCATTCTGTGGAATTCTTGGAAAAGGCAGGGTGTCTTTTTCTCAAGGCACAGGTTCACACATTTTATTTTTGCCTTGTTTGTGTTTAGCTAGATCTGTTCAACCCAGTGTGCCTATGGCAACAGAAGACAGATTAAAGAGTAAAGGTAGAGTGTATTTAAAATGAAACAACACAGCACATGCAGCCAATTTATGTGACTGCTGCAGCTGTAATGGGTTAAGAGAGCATTTGTAACTGAGTTCTTCTAGCAGGGCTTTTTGCTCCTGTATACTTCGTTACAGGTAGGAAAATGAGAAGGATTGTATGTCCTTCAGAGTTCATGTAGGCTGGGCAGTGGGAGGAGAAAAACAAAACGAAGCTGAAGTGAGTGCTGAATGGGCTTTCCCAGGATCCCCAGGTGGGTTTCATGTATTGCTTAATGCTGAAAATGAGACAGATTCAGCTTTCTGTACTGGTTGTAAAGGATGAATTATCTTACACTTACTATTGTTTGCAACTAAAAGTCAATACACAAAGCTGCAGCTTATTTCAGAAATTCTGTCAGTAAGAACCATTTTGTGTTCTTCAATATTTTTTCATTTTTACAGATAAGGATAGAATTTAGTCTCAAGCTCACAAAATTTTTTTATATATGCATAAGTTATATTCAAAATTAAAAATGACAGGCATTAACATTATTAAATTCTAAAAAAGAGCATGAAATTAATATTTATCCATTCATGTGAAGAAGGATAAAAATATTTTTGCAGAAATCTGTGGTTAGCACTGTGTGAACTGTAGCAAAGTTTGCCTAAAAGTAGGTGAGGTACACAGTAAAACAATCCATGATAAAAAACCAAAATGACACAGAGGACTACCTCTGTGATGAGCTATGATTTCCTTAGCTCTTTAAATAAGATGTTTGAACAGTGACAGTCCCAGAAGAACGCAGCTGGAAAGTAACTTAGATTTAAAAATAAAACATTATTTATAGGATATGAGCAGACCTCTTTGAAATCCTAAAAAGATGTACTGATCAATCACTAAAAGTGTCCTAAGATCAGATTTATGCAATAATCATGTTTATTTGATATGGAGAAAATAAAGCTGCTTAATGTCACCTTGTCTCCTGTCACATAACATGTGTTATCCCTGTAGAGCATCTCTATCCCTAATCACATGACATTAAAAAGCATTCAGGGAAACTTACCTCACAAAGGAAAAAGGAGTTTCTTTCAAAAACACCTGTGTTCCTGATCTTTACAAATAAGCAACAGCCAGAAAGTGCAATGACTTTAGCAGGATGTTTGAATGTTTTAAGGAAGCTGGGATAACAAATGCTATGTAACAACTGATTATCCTCTCTCTCAATGAGGCTCAGATAAAAATCTAAGAACAAATTTTAAAAAAAAAAACCAACCCACCTGTTTTTTCTTTAGCCTGAAAAGTAATAGTCAGATTTCATTAAAATTTGGATAGCTTGCTTTCTCTTGTATGTGTTTGGAAAAGTTATGTGATGAGCTCTGAAGTTAGTTCTAAAAACAGTAGCCCTTTCACAAAGCCTCATTATTTATATGTGCCTGCTACTGCCGTTAACTTCTTATTCTTCAGACTAGATCCTTGCATTTTCTAAGTGACCTAAAGGAACTGTAAGGAAAAAAACAAACCAGCAGTTAATTAACAAATTGAGAAAGGCCAGAGATCAGTATGCCTTGGCACCGAAGTCATTTAGAAGATGAGCATGTGTCATGCCATACTAGGCAAGCGTCGTGCCTAGTTAATGTGCATGAATCATGACTTTGAGAAGCCAATTCTGTGGTCTTCAGAGCTGAGAGTTCTCCCTGGCACCCAGCCTTTACAGAAAAGCTGGAGAGCAGAGCTGCATGGCCTCTCTGATGTGCAACAAAGCCATTACACCGTTTTAGAGTCTTTAACAAGCTGCTTTGTGGTATTAATAGCTGTTTATTACTAATTTGTCTTAGGTAAGGTTTGAAGAGAGAACCAGTACTGAATGGTTGCATGTTCTCTCACAAGATCCTGAAACAGATGTTGCCGCACTGCTCTATGGCTCACGAACAGCAATAGTGTTCTGTTCCTGGAACGCCCACGGTTTCCTGTGCAAATTGGTATACAGAGTTGCTTATTTATGCTTGTGTATAGAAGGAAAAAATCTGTTCATTCATAAATTAAGTCTATTGATTATCTTCCTGTAATGCTATTCTTTTTGGAAATTATTGCATTGCCTGAGGGATTTGATGTAGGTGAGCCTGAGAGGAGACACTGCCAGTGGCAGCAACATGTGGTCTTTGTGTTGGAAGAACATAAGGACATAGTCCACTGCCTGTGCAGCTTAACATCTTTTGTATTCTACACCACTTTTTTTCGAAAATGGTTATTTTTGATCTCCTTCTTTTGACAGCTACCCCTTAAAGGTCATATTCTCTTCTGCCCCTTCCACTAGTCAGCATGATTAAATGACTGAGTAACTTCTGAGTGCTTATTTAGCTGCAGCTAGGGCAGTAGCCTCCATGCAATTCCCATCATGTCTAGGTTGCACAAGGAATAAGCTGTGGGAAAAAGGCAATTTGTGCCCTAATCAGGATGCCAACATCTCCACTGAGTAACCCAGCACACTGAGAGAAGTGGAATGCCCAAGCTGATCCCTGGCATGACTCCTAGAGCCAAGGGTCTCAATGGTCTCCCCAAGGAAATACTGTACTGCTCTACCCCAGAGTAGGAGTGTTTTCTAATGGCCCAGTTTGCCTCAAATGACTCTTCCATAATAAAGAAATGAAAGCAAGCTTCATGTGGTAGAAGTTGTAGGAAAGGGGATAAATAAAATCTGAAAAGCAAATCAAAAAGGAATATATTCAACATCGATCAGTCACTGGACTTAAAATCCATGGGTTTTCTATTGCTACAGATCTTTAGACATTTAGAGACTTCCTAGTTTATTCTGATTACTTCGCTCATGATTTCATTCTTTCAAAATAAAATAAAGTACATTCAGCATCCTAGGGTAGTTTTGGAGAAATGACAGAGGATATCTTTGCTACTATAGAAATTAATTTTCTCTGTCTATGCAGACAACTTGAGACCATTCAACTTGATCCAGCATTTAGTATGTAAACTCTTCGGGAAATGTTATATTTTGTTAAACCGAAGAATGTAAAATACAAAGGAGAATTCTTTGGAAAGTACTCTTCTTGTCAATGTAGACAATGATGAAAAAAAAATAAATTGGAGTTAAATAACTGGAGTTAAAAAATGTTTTATTTTACTTGAGCTCCAACAAACATAAAACTAAAGAAATGTGGGGAGGTAAAAGAAGTTGTATGTAATGTACTTGGAGTTCTTGAGGATCCAGTCAAAATTTCTACACTGACAGATTTTTGCTCTGCTTCCATGTCTTTACAGAAATTTGGAACTATGGTTTCATACCCGATAGACCTATCGGACTCCCACTCACTGTGCTTGAGCTGCAAAAACATGCAGCAATGGGTGTAGAAAAGAAGATCAAATATTCCTGAGTGTGCCTGTGCAGTGTACTTTGCCATTTATGCTGGAGGGAGGCTCTGTTTACATGACAGAAATCACATGAACAGTTTGGCAAACTTACTGGGAACCATTTACTTGTCAACACCATAAGGAGGGGTTTTAACAATTGATTTTCTTAATAGATTTTCAGGGCTTCCATTTTTAATTTTAGCACTTATCTTATAATTTTATCTTCTACTTCAGCTTAAAAATAACTCTACAGTACAAAAGTACAGCTGGGAACGCTGATAACAATACAAAAGATATTAAAATCCCTAAGCATTTTAGATGTGGTTTAGATTTTGGAATGATGTTCACTTTTCAGTTATTGCTATAACTGACTTCAGTCACTCTCTTTTCTCATTCATTAGCTTCATTCCCAGAAGTAAAGGCATTCCAAATATAATGCTTTACAAGGAAACAGTGTAGACTTATCCCACACACTTGTATTTATGACCTGAGAAATGGAAAGTTGAAAATTACTAGAGAATCATAGTAGGTAATAGATTTTTTTAAAACCTCTGGAGCCAAAATATCCTATGGGTATTTTGATTATGCAGCTTGTCTTTGAATAAGCAGCCATTGCCATGTTAATGTTAATAAATAAAGAAAATATTGTCCGTTGTGCTTCTAATGATGTTGTAGGTGGCATTTTATTTAAACTACTCTAAGAGTTTTTTCCTATCTGACTTGCTCTAAATTTCTTCCCTTTCTACTAGGAAATTATTGTTCTGATTTTAGTATCAATTTCTCTTTACAATAGGAGAGATCTGTATAATGTTTTTATATATTTATATTAGTTCCTGCCTGAACTTTCTCAATCCAACCATTGTTAATGTTTTGTCTTTAGAAAAAAATTGTTTTGCCCACCATTTATAATATTTTTTGAAGCTGACAGAATAATGCTTGACTGGGAGGGGAAAGAAAGAAAGAAAAGAAGAAAGAAAAAGGACATGTAATAGACAGCCTCCTCCAGTTTCCAAACAAGTGTTTTGTGAAATGAGTCATAGTAGATCCCTCTTGACACGTAACACGGTATCTAACATCCTGAGCATGGATTCTCATTTTTGTAAATTCAATCACAGAATTATCTTCAACACATTCACTGTTTTTTTTCTTGCTCTTTCTTCTGGTCTTTTGTAGTTTGGGGAAAAAATGTTATTTCTCTTCTGGGACCCTTATTAGCAGCAGCTAATTCTTCTTATTCACTTATGTGGACAGAAAAGATTGGTATTAAAACATATAATATGAGGTTACTTAAATTTTAATAGACATGGAGATGGTCTGGTGTTTGCACTGTACTCAGGCACTCTGGAAAAATGGTTCAGTGGAAGTATTCAGCACTAACAAACATGCCACTTGAAACAAAGTTCTTAATAAGCAACGATCTTGCCTCAGGACGCTCCAGGATTTTGTATGGCCAGCAGAAGTTTGTATCATCATGGATACTCGCCTCTCAGTGCTGAATCGCATCAGAAAAAGTTGTCTACTTGAGTGGGAAAGAAGTTCATGATTGCTGTATCCATTTTTTTCCTTTTTCAGTTTTTGTTTCTAACTCTCTCTTCAGGGTCCATTTAGACATACCTTAAACAAGAAAGTTTTGCTGTTCAGAAACTTGCATGTTAGCTGAGCACATGCAGCTGGTGTTATTGGAGCTTGCATTGCAGTTAGCGACCAGCTGCTGCTGATATAGCACTAAACATCAGCATGTTTCAACTAGTACTCAATACTTAATGTTTCACTCTGCTGGAAAGCAAAGAGCTGCATACTCCACTCCGGTATGGTTACATATTTATCTTCCACATTTTATAAAGCAAAACTTATTGATGTGTTTCTTTGATGGTCTTATAATCCAAATACCATGTTTGCTGTCAACAAGTTATCTGATTCAAGAACCTTTTAATTTTTTTTAAAAAATTCTCTCCCCTCACTCTCTCTCTCTCTTTTTTTTTTTCTTTTTAAAGACAAAGGTGAGGAGCAGCAACCTTCACATTTTAAAATCATCTCTGTCTCTAGGGGACCAGTCATTATCCTGCAGTAGGCATTTCAAGTCGGCAAATCAATGGAGAAGATCAGGGATGAAGATGAAACACCCAGCTAGCCATGACCTTTGCCACTTCTTTTTTTTTAAGTGTCCTTCAGTGTTGATCATGCAAAGAGTTGTGCTTAGGCTTATTTTACCACCAGCCAAGATGGAGAGAACTCATCCTTCTTTTGAACTTATCCCTCTTTTCTCCAAAGGCTTTTTGAAGCAGCCTCAGGTTTTGGGTTAATATTTCGTCTTTCTCTTGCTCAAGACTTTATTCTTTGCCTGAAGAATTTGATAACATTTCTTTTTCATTGTGTTGTAATGACCATCATGTAATGACAATAATCGCATACGTGATCTGGTCTTACAGCCCTAGAACCAGGAAACTGAGTGCAGGTATGTCCTCATAAAGCATTTTTTTCTGAAACAGGGCGAAGCATGACAAATGAATAATTTACTTTGAGGATTGCTGGAGATGGTTCCTTTAACACAGGGATGTATTCTGCTTTATAACAAAACACAAAGTGTGAAAACATGTCAGTGATTAAGAAGAGAAAGACTTCTCCATAAGGAAGTGAGCTACAGTATTCTCTCCATTGCTCTGCAAAGTGTAAAAGGTACAATTTATTTCATAATGAATGGAAACTAGCTACTATTTTAATTATTTTTTCATTGGATCACTCTTGCAGTTGTCTGTGTACAGCGGCAACTAAGCAGCATTTTGAGTGAGCAAAGGCAACAAACAACTAAATCGTAATCTTTTTAAAAAGAGATTACTATATGTTATCTGTACTGTGACAGTCTGAAAAAAATATTTTAATGAGAGTGAGGAAGATCTCAGAATAAGGTTTTATGAAAAGTTCAGGAAATACAAAATTACTGAAAAGAGTCTGTTGAAGATAGAGAGATATATTAGCACCTCATTTGAAACTCCTTAAATTTGCCTAATTTTAAAAAGTATCCGAACACTTATTTGAAAACATAAAGCCTTTCAAAATATTTCCTGTAAACCATCAGGTAATATATACTCTAGTCACCTCCACATGTTTGAAGCTGTGCAGTGGAGAGGTTGTAGGAGTTAAAGTTATTATAGTCACCAAAATACAGTGAGTCTTCTTTTGACTTTTGAAATTGACCTGAGTAGAGGGGGTATCCATGCTTTCCAAACTTTATGCTCACATTTTGGTTGAAGGTGGAACTCCCTATTGATATTATGAAGGAAAAGACTATTGTTTCCAAAATTAATTCCATGGAAGAAGGAAGCATTTCCTCACAACTCATTCATTCCCTCTACGCATGCTTTCTCAGCAGAGAACAACACCTAATAGTGCAGTATTTAGACAAATTCTTGATCATATGACTTTTAGCATATAGTTTAACATAACTGGTGGAATGTAGAATCATAGAATGATTTGGGTTGGAAGGGACCTTGAAAATCATCTAATTCCAACCCCTATACCATGGGGAAGGACATCCCACTAGATCAGGCTGCCCAAGGCCCCATCCAACTTGGCCTTGAACATCTACAGGAGTGGGACATCCACAACTTCCCTGGGAAACCTGTCCCAGTGTCTCACCACTCTCATGGTGAAGAAATTCTTCCTTATATCAAGCATAAATCTGCCCCTCTCCAGTCTATACACATTCCCCCTCATCCTATCACCACAACCCTTTATGAACAATGCCTCTCTAAATTTCTTGTAGGCTCCTTTCAGGTACTGGAAGGTTGCTATAAGATCTCATCAGAGCTTTCTCTTCTTCAGGATGAGCAAGCCAAACTCTCTCAGCCTGTCCTCATAAGGAAGGTGCTCCTGCCCTCTGAACATCTTTGTAGCCCTACTCTACACCTGTTCCAGTAGTTCCATAACCTTCTTATGTAGAAGATTCCAGACTGGACGCAATACTCCAGATAAGTTCTCACAAGAGAGGAATAGAGTGGCAGAATCAACTTCCTCGACCTGCTGGCCACACTTCTTTTGATGCAGCCCAGGATACCATTGGCCTTGTGAGGTGCGAGTGCACACTGCCAGCTCATGTCAAGCTTCTCATCAACCAGCATCATCAAGGCCTTCTCTGCAGGGCAGCTCTCAATCACATCATCCCCCATTGTGTCCTGAAAACGGGGATTGCCCCAACCCAGGTGTAGGACCTTGCACTTGGCCTTGTTGAACCTCATGAAGTTCACACAGCCCCACTTCTCCAGCCTGTCCAGGTCCCTCTGGATGACATCCCATCTTTCCAGTGTGGCAACTACACCACTCAGCTTGGTGTCATCTGTGAACTTGCTAAGGGTGCACTCAATCTCACTGTCTATATCATTGATGAAGATGTTAAACAGCACCAGTCCCAGTATGGACCCCTGAGGAATACTACTAGTCACAGATCTCCATCTGGACTTCGAGCCATTGACCACTACTCTTTGATTAAGACCATCCAATCAGTTTCTTATACACTGAATAGTCCACCTATCAAATCCATATCTCTCCAACTTAGAGAGGAGAAAGTTGTAGTGGACCATGCTAAAGGCTTTACAGAAATCTAGATAGATCATATCTGCTGGTTTACCTGTGTCCACTGCTATAGTCACTCCATCATAGAAAGACACTTAGCTGGTCATACAAGGTTTGCCCCTGGTGAAGCTTTGTTGGCTGCCATTAATCACCTTCATGTCCTACATGTGCTTTGGAATAGCTTCTAGGAGGATCAGTTCCATGATCTTCCCAGGCACAGAGGTGAGGCTGACAGGTCAGTAGTTCCTAGGGTCGTCTTTTCTACCCTTTATAAAAATGGGCACAGCATGATCCTTCCTCCAGTTTCTAAATTATGTTATTCACAATTTTAGATTACTCCTGATACTAAATCTCAAATGAGATATTAAGTCTCTTAGATTCCAGATTCTTCATCATCTGTGAAGATCTTAATTTATGAGACCTCTGCTACCCTTTACCTTGCTCCTCAAAAGATGCAACCTATTCTCTCTCTATTTGTACCAAAACTTTAACTGGAGTCACCACTTCTTAGTACAAAAGAATGGAAGGAACATGGGAGGAAGATCACTGAAGACTTGTGAGTCTCCCATTTAGACATGTTTTCTGTTTTCTGCTTTTCTCTGTTCATTGAAGTTGAGCAAAAAGGATTTTGGTTGTAAAATCAAACACTATATCCCACATTTCTGCAGTAAAGATATTCCATCAGTGTGGTAGGAGCTGCAGAAGTTAAAGTCTGAAGGAAAGGAATAACCATTAAAGACTAAGACATGTTATTGAGGGTTAGATTTACCTCAAACCTAATCACTTTGGAGAATGACCTTCTGGGAACTGCTTCCATTTTGGAGATAATCATGGTACCTTATTTATTTCCAAGTATGATGGACACTACCTGTCAGTCAATGCCACCACACTTGTTTGTTTCAGGAGATGCCTGAGTAACATATAAGTAGCCTCTCATTGATATATCCATATCCTAACCACACTTGATCTTGTGTTAGCATGTGAGGACTGTTTATAGACTTTGAAATGTGCAGCTAACTGCTCATGCTATTATTAGGATAGTTTAGGGCTTTTTAACTGAAGTTACTGATAATGTGAGTCAATCCCTTATTGGTGGTGGTACTGGAAAATAACATTTGACAAATACTGTAAAAACATATCAAAGCAAATTTGTGCCTCTTCTGAATATTTGAAAGACCATTTTCTTACATTTCTTTCCATCTTTCCATGTGCTTCCCAACAGAGGTCTGTGTAGCTATTTGTATTCATATTTCTGTATTTCTTTTTGGTTAATCCAGGGATTAAGTTTTTTATTGATTCAACCTGGTAACCTTTGGTTCTTAGTGGAATTCCTTGAAAAAACACACAAACAACCCAAATTCTCATGTTCAAGCACTGTCAGTAGCAACTCTTTATTCTTATTGCTACAGAAGACCTCATGATGCAAGTATCTCATTGTCACGTCTAAAGTGTAGTTACAACATCGGAGAATGTGGAGGCAGCATTGTCCCATCAAAGAATGAAGCTGCTAGGTCTTCGGTTCATTGCTTTACACTTAAAAAGTAGTCCTCACTGCTACTTTCGCCCCTTTGTTCCTTCACGTATGAGACCGAAATAGATAATTTTTGTTTTGCTATTTGTCTGCTTTTCCAGTGTTTCTTTCTTTAGTGCTCAGTGCACATAATCTTTAATGATGGGAAGTCTGCAGATTTGTTTTTGTGACTTACTCTTGACTCCCATGAGCTTGTTGGTCAAAGACTTTTACTAAGATAGTACAAACTTCATTTTCATCTGTCAGGAGAGATTTCAAAATCCAGGGACAGAAACAATTACATTAATAAAGCATATTTACCTTTTAAACATGGTAAGTACTTTATGATCTAGGAATAGTCAGATTTCGTCACTGAGGCTGATTGTTGAGCAAGGCATTATTGTTAGTTAGGAGGTATTATAAAACTGATCTGGAAAAAGTAGTTTGCATTATCGGTTGCTTCTCTGTCAAACTTCTGTCTCCCTAGATCAAGAAATGTAGCCCTTGGAAAATGAATATACAAAACAAATGTCTGTTGTACAGCAAGATGTTCTTTAATTTATTCCTTTTGTTTAAAAGTGATGTCTGTTTAGCACATTGGTTTAGATATGATTTAAAGTAGTTGACATGACAGATTGAAAACTTAAAATGTAGCATGAATAATACACAGTAAATTTCTGTTGGGATGTTTTTATTCACTAGGGAGCCCTGAATAAGTTAGCAGCACTTGCAGTCACAACTTGTATACAGGGGAATAATTTCTATTTATTCCATTCTTCCAGGGAGTTAACTGATGGGTCCATGTGTGTGTATATACACACATATATGTATGTATATCTGAGTGTCTGTATACATACATATGTACATGCATATATACACATATATACATATGTATCTCAGTCAGCTGACTGAGATTCACACACACACACATACACAATCAATGTAGTTTATTAACAGTTAGCATATCGTCTCTAAATGGACCTAACTGCAATTTGAGATGTGCCCTGCTAGGAGCTAATAAGCAAATATCTGCCTAATATTGGCAATTAATCAGGCATAAAAGCATCTAGGATCAGGACTCACTGCCAGGCATAGAAGACTCATACAGACTTCAATGAAACACGATATATGAATGAATTTGTCTATCAGTCCTATGAACTAATTCCTACCAAAACACTTAATTATCTACAGTACAGAAGCTATGCATCCATCTCAGAACCTGTTAGTGGCTTTTTGGTTTTCATGAGCCATTTACCATAGCTAATAAATTGAAGAAGTATTATCTTTTCTTGTCAGTGTCCTGTTTTAATTGGTCTTGTATACTTAAGCCAATATCTGTGCATTGGTTAGAGTAACCGCGTAATGGTTACACAATAAAAAGTTATCCTTATTGGCTGAGCACTTTTCTTCTGTTGGAGATGGAAAATTTGGTGAAACTAATAAGAGTAATACCAGAAGTCCAAAAAACAGTGCCAAAAGAGGTCAACCTTGCATATAGGAAAAGAATAAAAACCACTATTCCTAGTATGCAAAATATATATTTCATCTACCAGCAGTCCTGACTGACTAGGGAAGTTTGTCTTGACTGGAGATTGGCAAACATGACACCCATCTACAAGAAGGGTCAGAGGGAGGATCCAGGAAACTACAGACCTATCAGTCTAATCTCAGTGCCAGGGAAGGTCATGGAATAGGTCATCTTGAGTGCTATCATGCAGCACATGCAAGACAACCAGGTGTTCAGGCCCAGTCGACACGGGCCTGTGAAAGGCAGATGTTGCCAAACTAACTTAATCTCCATCTGTGACAAATGTTACCTGCTTAATGGGTGAGGGAAAGGCTGTGGATATAATGTACTTGGACTTCAGTAAAGCCTTTGACATAGTTTCTCACAGTGTTCTGCTTGAGAAACTGGCTGCCTCTGGCCTGGACAGGTGCACCCTCTCCTGGATTAAAAACTGGCTGGATGGCCGGGCCCAAAGCGTGGTGGTAAATGGAGTATAAGCCAGTCACAAGTGGTGTCCCCCAGGGCTCAATGCTGGGTCCAGCTCTGTTCAACATCTTTATCGATGATCTGGATGAGGGGATTGAGGGTATCCTTATTAAGTTCATGGATGACACTAAGCTGGGTGGAAGTGTCGATCTGCTAGAGGGTAGAGAGGCTCTCCAAAGGGACCTGAATAGGCTGTACCACTGGGCTGAGACCAGTGGTATGAGGTTCAACAAGGCCAAGTGCCAAGTCCTGCACTTGGGACACAACAACCCCGTGCAGTGCTACAGGCTTGGGGAAGAGTAGCTAGAAAGCTGCTTGGCAGAGAAGGATCTGGAAGTGTTGGTGGACAGCTGACTGAACGTGAGCCAGCAGTGTGCCCAGGTGGCCAAGAAGACCAATAACACCTTGGCCTCTATCAGAAATAGCATGGCCAGCAGGATCAGGGAAGTGATTCTGCCCCTGTACTCAGCACTGGTGAGGCTGCATCTCAAATAGTGTGTTCAGTTCTGGGCCCCTCGCTACAGGAAAGACATTGAGATCCTGGAGTGTCCAGAGAAGGGCAATGAAGTTAGTTAAAGGGCTCAAAACCAAGCTTGATGAGAGGTGCCTGAGGGAGCTGGGGTTGTTTAGCCTGGAGAAAAGGAGGCTGAGGGGACATCTTATCACTGTCTACAACTACCTGAAAGGAAGTTGTAGCGAGGTGAGTGTTAGTCTCTTCTCCAAAGTGAGAGGTGATAGAATGAGAGCAAATGGCCTTGAATTGTGCCAGGGGAGGTTCAGACTGGATATTAGTAAAAAAATTTTCACAGAAGGGGTCATCGGGCACTGGATCAGGCTGCCCATGGAGGTGGTTGAGTCACCATCCCTGGAAGTATTTAAAAAACAGGTAGATGAAGTGCCCAAGGATGTGATTTAGTTGTGGAGAGGTGTGGTTGGACTCCATGTTCTCAAAAGTGCTTTCCAACTTAGCTATTCTATGATTCTATTTGCTCAGGTTCTAAGAGCTAAAAATGGATTTATATCTGATATATGACTTTTTTCTTCTAGAATAAAACCTGTGTAACCCTTTCGGGTTTAAAATCATGTTAGAGGCCTTTTTACCAGCATCAGTATAAAGCCTGTTATGACACACAACAGAAAATCACTTGAAAAAGTATTGCTGTTACTCACTACAGAGGAATGATTTGTGCAAAGATAAGAAGCTTTGGCCTTGAGACACATACCAGTAAATTGGGTAGTTTTCGTAAGATGCATTCTTGTTGAACTGTTTTTCTTTTCCATTTCAGTTGACAATATGGATCTGTAGTATTTTGTTGGATCTGTAGTGTGATATCACAACAAAGCCTGTATTCTGTTCTCAGCAGTGCTATTTATACACGGTAACATTTTTCAAAGTACCTCTTTGGTGTTCTTCTACAGTTTTTTTTTTTTAAATACAAGATAGCCTGCGCCCTAAACAGATAAATAAATAAATAGAAGCAGCTGTAAGTAAAATCCAACTCTGGATATTTTACTGACAGTAAAACGCCTTTTTTCAGCTTATTTATGGATGAAGAGCTTTGTTTTGCAAATTATGTACTATGACCCAGCGTCCACTGCTTACAACTGGAGAAGGTAAGATCTGCTAATATTTTTTTTTCCTTTATCCTAATACTCTGGGTGGACAACAAGGACTGTATCTGACATTGGGCTGAGCATTGGACATGATTAGCTGTCATCTGAAAATCTCCACAGCAGTGAGGACACAAGCTACTGTCTCAAGTGGGCAGAAGGAGCAGTGAAGGAAGCAGACTAAGCATCTACTCATTTTTATTTGAAGATGTCTCTCAGTAAGGAAGTTCAGTATCACTGCTGAGCTTTTGTGTTGAAGTATGTCTTTATGTAGTCTCCAGGAGAGGCCTTTCTGTCCTGGACGCCCATCAGTTGTGCTCAGCCAGGAACTGAAGTGACACTAATTGCTGGAAATCAGGGAGAAGGAGGGATTTATGCTAGGGAACAGCAGAAGACTTAACTCGCACTTAGACAGCAAAAAAAAGAGGGGAAAAAGGTTGTTTAAAAATTTCATACTGCTATATTTTGGAATACACGGGTCACCAAAATAAAACAAGACTCAGAATTCATGTTTTCATGGTCAACATTGCACTGTTTGGCAATGGCTACTTTTTAATATGAACCATTTAGTGTGGATGTATAGTGTGTCTGTTACAGTATACTGGGGGACTACAAATCAGTAAGAAATGCAGTCAATAGGTTATATTGGTGAGAGGTGTGTGTGTATCGTTATTATTTCCAGTTGTTCTAATAAACAAGGACAAAAAGAGAAAAAATAATAGTAAGGAAGAAAGTGCAACAGTTCATTAATTGCCTGCTGCTTCCTTTAGAATCCCAATGTCCTGATAAAATTACTCCAGTAATGGTAATATGCTTTTTCACAGTGCAGAATGAATATGTATTCTGAATAGGTGGAGGAAACAAATTCACATGAAGGCAGATAATTTCTATTACCTTATTTGAAACATTACTTGTTTTGGCTAATTGCAATCAGAGGAAAATCTATTAACAGCTGTAGTGTCAAAGATTTGCTTTTCTCTTAATTCACAATAAATCAGTTGTTCATGGACAATTTTACTACATCCAAAGCAGGCAGACATGGAAATACAACCATTGTAGAAAATATTCTGTTGTAAGCAATAAGGAGAACAAGTCTTTGCTAAAATCATATGTATCACCTTTAAGTTCTCTCTTTTCTGTCTTCCCTAAATAGAACCTTTAGACCTTGCGGTAGCTTTCAGAACAATAAAGATTATTCCTTTATCACTGTTAAGTATCTTTCCTCAACATAACTACATTCTTACAACTAAGGGTCACATGAAACTGTCTTGTGCTCAGGATCAGGGACAGCACACTGAGGGAAGAGGTTGCTGAAAATTTGCTTGCTCTCTCCTTTACTTCCCTTGCAGCTCATGCTACTTTACATGAAGGTTTTGGCACAGTCACAGGACTACACAGCAATCTTACTTAGAAAGGGACATCTGCCTTTTCCCAGCTTTGGATAGTTCGATTTTTCTACATACTCAATCCTTTACCCATTAGAATGGAACCAGCTGCTGAGGGAGCAGGTGACATCACAGGGTAGGGGGGAGATCAACTCCCTTGGTGCTAGGGAAGCAGAGCTGCCTGGTGCTCCTGAGAGAACAGTTCTGAACATACGGAACATAATCAAAGAATGGTTTGAGTTGGAAGGGACCGTAAATATCATCTAATTCTAGCCCCCCTGCCATGGGCAGGGGCACCTTCCACTAGATCAGACTACTCAAGGCCCCATCCAATCTGGCCCTGAATTATTCCATGGAGGAGGCATCCACAACTTCCCTGGGCAACCTGTTCCAGGGCCTAGGTACCCTCATTGTGAAGAATTTCCTCCCAATGTCTATTCTAAATCCTCCCCTCCCCATTTTATAGCCATTCCCTCTAGTCCTATCACTACATGCCTTTTTAAAAAATCCCTTCCGAGCTTTCTGGTACGCCACCTTCAGGCACTGGAATGTCACTATAAGGTCTCCTCAGAGCCTTCTTCAGGCTGAATAACCTCAACTCTCTCAGCCTGTCATTTATGGGAAGTGCTCCAGCCCTCTGATCATCTTTGTAGCCCTCCTCTGGACCCATTCCAACAGTTCCATGTCATTCTTATGTTGGGGATTCCAGAACTGGATACAATACTCCAGGTGAGGTCTCACAAGAGCAGAGTAGAGGGTCAGAATCACCTCACTCAACCTGCTGGCGACACTTCTTTTGATGCAAGTACTGCTTAAAGAGTTACAAATATTAAGCAATCAAAAGTAAACATTTTTATAAATGATCTTTTGTTTTACTTTTCTATTGAAAAGTTAATCAGAAAAATTCAGGGAAGTAATCTTTATGTTGGAAATGTTTATGTTCCAAAATATATTTGCCTAGCAGATCAAGGCTGAGCTGTTCATAAGCCTAGCCTCTAGGCTCCCTCAGTTTTCCTGGTGACTGATCTGGAATTACAAGCGAAAGCTGGAGACAGAGGTAGAGAATGCCTACCTAGACCAGCCAACAGGTTTGTGAAAACTATAAACCTAGGGCAACTGTTAAGTCTCTCAGTGAATTATGTTTTTCTGCTTGTATGCACTGGTGATACTCATCTTTAATTTCCTTAGTTCTTCATAAAATCATTTGAAAGTAAGGATATGATCATATTGCTTTTCCTCTCTAGTAATAGTTAGTCAATATAAGGTACTACTGCTCCTGCTAATTTTCTCTCCAAAACCAACTGAAGCAGTATCTGGTTGAGGCTTCCACTGACACACCAAGCCTCATTTTAAGGCAACATAAAATAAGCCATGAAGTTAGCACACAGGTGAAGTGACAAAATGCTGATGGCTACAGTCTGATGGATATAGAAATTCTTGGTCTCTGAAAGACTAGCAAGCTTCTTTGGAGAAGTCACTGTCATAAAAAACTTCCATCCAAGCAGCACAATGTGTGTGTTCCTCCAGAATGCCTTGAAGTACAGTCCTAACTGGGCGGTTGTAATAAAAATGCAAGTAATCATGGAGTTAGAGGTAAAGTTCTTTCATGAGTTTTAATCTGGTTAAATGGGAACAACAATAAAGTGTAACAAAAGCTGATTAATTTATAAGGTGAAAGGAGGATTTAGAACCAAAGCTTGGTACTGAAGACTGTTTTCCTTTGAGCTAAGCCTATATTATATGACTTTCAATGGCATTGCATGTGCAATTTTACCTCCTTAGAATATAACACTGTTAACTACCATAGAAGAACAACTTAGTCAAATTGTTGACACAATCAGAAAACACTGAAAAAATTATTGGAAAACATCTGTGAAGTTACTAAGTTTATGAAATTTCAAAAGATGGCTAGAAACAGTGATGCTGTCTGTGCAAATAATCACGATTTTGAAGGTCAAAAGTAAAATACATGCAGGAAGAATTGAACTGTTCAGAAGGCAGTAAAAAACTGTGCTTAGGTCCTGAGTGATGGAAAAGAAATTGTGAAAAGTTTGTAAAAGTACATGATAGCTTTTGTTCAACCAGCTGATAAAGTTGGACAAAACAGTCAAACTTTTAGATACACATGACTGTTCTCAAGCCATAAGGAGAAAAAATAGAACTCCATAGTAGCACAGTCACAATTATTTTTAACTAAAAAGTAAAGTTCACTATTTATGTGCTTTAATGAATGATACTGAGACAGAAGATAGTAAGAAAAACAGTGTGTATTGGCATTCATTACAGTAAAATTCTATTTTTTTCTTCCAACTAAGCATTATCAAGGAATTTACTAGAATTGCAAAGAACATCATGTGTCATTACATATCTATATTTTTAAATGATAAATAACTTTTTTTAAATTGCCAGAATTTATGCTTGCAAATATTCTTTAAATTATCTTCAAACATTTCTTCCATATACTGCAGATAAAGGAGAAACTAGATTTTGGTATTTTCTTGATTTTGATATATTCTTGCTTCTAAATGTCATACAGAAGTATGTGTATTTATTTCACAGTTTAAACATGTATAAGTTTTACATTTTCTTTAAATGAGATCATTAAAAGCAAATATAACATTTAAGCAATGTTGCTGCCACAGAAGTAGAAAAAGAAAGGAGTACAAAATGTAAGACTTAATGATAACTTGTGTATTTTGGTAATTTGGATAAAAGCATTACTAACTTTCAGTGTGGAAGTGCAGTGGCAAAAAGCAGATGCGTGTCACACTGGCCCCAAGAGGACTATGTGATTCAGTACTCCAAGTGCACGTTCAAAGGGTGTTCCCTCTGTGTACAAGAAACTCCAAGTGAACTTCAGGTGAATGAAACCTCAGCTCCCAGCAAACAGAGGCTGTTTGAATTTTTCAACTAGTGGAAGTGGATGACTAACTGGAAAATATGTCAGTATGAAGCAGGGCAATAAGAGGATGGTCTGGAGTAAGAAAACAAGTCATCGAAGGATCCCTTGGAGCTATCCGTTGAGGTGCTCAAGTGTATGTATGCCAGTGCATGCAACCTGGGGAACAAACAGGAGGAACTAGAACTCTACTCCCTGTCAGACATTTATGGTGTTATACAAATAACTGTAACATACTGGGGAAACTCACATGACTGGAGGACTGTGAAGGAAGGCCCTGAAAATATACACACAGGGATGTTGAGAGATCTGGCTGACGTAGTTGTGAGTCTGCTCTACATAATCTTTGAGAAATCATAGAGTTCAGGGAATTTCCCAGAAGACTGGAAGATGCCAATGTCACCCCCCATCCACAGGAAGGATCCAGGAAATTATTAGGCCCATTAGTCTTACTTCAATCCCTGGGCAATTAATGGAATGAATACTTCTGGGGTTATCACAAGTCAAATGAACTACTGATTGGGGAAAACCTGCACAGATTACCCAAAGATCAATCATGCTTAACAAACCTGATTGCCTCCTATCACAAAGTAACCTCCTTGGCTGATGTTGAGCAAGCAGTGACATTGTCTACCTGGATTCCTCCAAGATATTCAGTACAATTTCACACAGCTTCCTCCTAAAGAAACTGATGTATTAGAGTCTAGATAAGTGCCCTGTGCAGTGGGCAGAGAACTGGCTGACAGGCTGCAGCTGGGGGTTAGTGACAAATAACTCTTTGTTGAACTGACAACCAGTCAGGGGTGGTGTCCTCCAGGAGTGAATATTGAGCCCAATACTGTTTAATATCTCCATAAGTGAACTAGACGGTGGAATCAAGTGCCCTCTGGTGAAGTTTGCTGATGATATTAAACTGAGCGGGGAAGTAGACATTTTGGGAGGGACAGCCACCTTGCAGGAAGAACTCGATAGGCTGGAAGAGTAAGCTAACAAGAACTTTATGAAGTTCAACAAGGACAAATGGAAAGTCTTGCACCTGGGAAAACATAATCCAGAAATGCAGCACAGGCTGAGATCTATTTGGATAAGGAACTGCTCTGCAGAAAGGGAACTGAGGGTCATGGTGGACAACAATCGAAGTGTGAGTGAATAGTGTGCCACTGCAGCAAAGAAAGGCAACAGGACACTGTTTTGCATCAACAAAGCAATCACCAGCAGGGACAAAGAAGTCATTACCCCACTTTACTCAGCACTTGTCAGGCCACACCTGGAATAATACGTTTAGTTTGGGTCCCCACTATGCAAAAAAATTTAGAAATACTGAAGAGAGTCCAGAGAAGAGCTACAAAGATGATCAAAGGTCTGGGAAACCTGCTGTATGAAGATAAGCTTAGAGAACTGGGTTTGTTTGGCCTTGAAAAAAGAAGACTTAGGGAAGACCTCATCAGTATGTTGCATTATTTAAAGGGTATTTTAAAACAAGATGGAGACTTCCTTTTTAGAAGAATTCACATGGAAAAGACTAGGGGTAATGTGTGCAAACTACTTGTGTGGAGACTCTGACTGGGCAAAAGAAGAAAATTTTACCAAATGAGAACAATCAGCCATTGGAAGAATCTCTCCAGGGAAGTGGTGAATTTCCCAACACTGGATATTTTTAAGATTCAGCTGGACAGGGTACTGGACCATCTTATCTAGAACATGCTTTTGCCAAGAGATATTGGAACAGATGATCCTTGCAGTCCTTTACAGCCTGGTATTTTATGATTTTATGAACATTTATTAATAGCAGAAGATTCAATAAATACGTCCATAGTTCAATGAGTTGTAACAGAAAATGTATTTAAGTCATTCCTGATTAAATACAAGGAAAGTAAATAGAATTTTTTAATAATATTTCTGTAAGTCAAAATAGAAGGTACCATAACTTATCATTTGGTGAAGCAACTGTTAATGTCCTTGTTTTGCCTTTGTTAATACAGATTATACATTTAAAGTGTCTGGTTTCAACTATTCAACAGGTTCTAATGAAACACATGAGAGGGGACCTGAAAGAATCTATTTTTCCACCCTAAGTTCAACTAAAGATGGCTGCAGCAAACTTCCTTGCCCCCACTTTAGAGAAACAAATTGCCTTGGGCTGAGAAAAAGAATCTATAATTCCATATCCTGAGGAACTGATGGAGAAAACTCAAAGCCACTGAAACAGGTGATAAAACCAGCATTTCTGAAGTCTTCTAGAGCTAGTGAAAAAAGTCTGTGTGTATATAAAAAGCCTTACAAAAAACATATCTAAATAACCATGTCAAATATAATTTCTCATTAGCCTTATATAGGTAAAAATGTTTAGCAACACTAAACAATACGGTATTCAAAATATAGAACATCTAGTTTAGTGCAGATTAATTTTTAACAAGAATTCCTATGCAGTAGGCAGATAGTTCCCACATTCCATTGTGATTGACAAGCCTGACATATGGAATAGTTCACAAATTCCCAGGTGACTGACAGATGGAGAATAGAAAGGCGGATAAAGTTGCCTAGAGAGCTGAGGACGATTTCATATTCAGCGGTTTTGATCAAAAGGATTCCAGATCTCACACTAAATTTAGCACCGCTGGCAATTAGTGCATGATTTATTCAGTCCTTTCATTTGCTGGTTGACAAATGGAAAACAAGCACAAAATTAAAAATAAGTTTATTTCCAGCATTTTGGATATTTAAAATGTGTGTGTCTTTGTTTGCACATAAATTAACATGAGATGAATTTATAGTGAGATTAAATCTGAAATAGAGATGCAAGCAATAAATAAGAGCTTTTTTATGTATCTTTCGGGCAGAACAGGTGTTTGAATTAAGAAATACTAATATGTTTAGCAGCATGACTCCACCTTTAGCATTAGGGAGTTGGTGCTTCCCTAAATTTAGAATAATCTTTCTATAATTTAAGATTCTTTCATAAGCTTCCAGCATAGATGACCATCTGTAAGTCAATACTAATGCTTTTTAGACCAATAATAATAAAGAAAATCTATTCCTATGTTTTCTGAACACAAATGAAAAACTGCATTTTTCCTACTGATATGTCTGCATAATTCTTACAAGTGGCAGTTAAACACAAACACAGTGCATGGTAATCTTCCCAGTGAAGTTCCACTCTTTTATGAAAAAATAAAGAGGAAACTCTTCAGATCTGTGAGTAAAAAATGTTGAATATAAAATTCCTGTTTCTCATCCATTCTACTCATTTTGACACTAAGAGTCATTCACTCCAAAATATCAAGTTCCTGAGAACCCTTTGGACAGAATACGGCAATACCTTACTCAAAAATGGAAAGCACGACATAGTACAACCACTTCTGGGGGAATCTAAAAGACAGGAAACTTCAGGCACATGCTTCCAATGCAGAAAACAAGCTATCGTATAATATGAAGAATGATAAAAATGCTCATTTTTAAATCTAACCCAGAATTTAGCGTGAGCTTTTGCTCCTCTTCTGAGAGATAATGCAGGCAGTGTAAGGCCCTGAATACATCTTTTAAACACTTAAGTATGGTTCTGAATGGCTTGTGAAAAATACTATAATTTGCAGCCTGTAAGTCTACAATATGCTCTCTTTTATAACAGAGATATTAAGGTAATCTACATGGAAAAAAAGTCACTATGTTTAGTGTAAAGGTGGAGACAACTAGTAGTAAATGTTTTAAATCCTGTGAGATAGCGGAGCTTGAAATGAATTGGGAATAAAACCTGCATTCCACCATTTAAAGTTATTACCTACTTATAATTGAAATACCTTTATTTTTGTTGTCATGGCTTCAGAAACTTGGAAATAATAACAAACAGAGGTGCAGTGTAACTTTGTTGTTACAACTGTCTTGTTACAAAGAAATGTGTTTTTCCAATGTCTTCATGAAGATTCAACCCAATTTCTGGCTTCTGGCTTTAGGAAGTCAATGATTTAGCATAACACTATCACAGCACAGCCTAAGGAGCACAGCACATTTTGTGCTTCACTGCACTCTGTTTCCCCTCTTCACAAGACCCTGTGGCTTAATATTGCCATTTTCTCCTCTGGATATCTTTTCCTTGCTCTCAGCAGCAACCCAATGTAATTCCCAGAAAAGCAGACTTGGAGCAGTCATGTTTTTATTTTCTTTTACAGAATTCCCTCTCCACTCCTCTCATGCACTAGAGCAAACTAAAATCATTGTCTTTCCATAAATGTGAGTCCTTTCAGACTTTTCTGCACCTCTGAAAGATGATAATTAAGCCTCCCATCTCCTCCCTTCCTTCATAATTCTTTTAACATTTAAGAAAAAAAAATCTATTGTATTTCCAGTACTTACAGCTGTGTGCTCTGAATGTCAGTATTTGGGTGAATGTGCAGAGTATCTATATTCCTTGGAGGAAGGGATGAAGGAGATGAAGAAGACATCACATTAAAAAATACATGCACTGGATCATCACTGGTGAGTCTAGAAAGATAGACTTTGTGTCTGCTCATTTAAGTTATACTATTTCCCCTGTCTTCTCCAAGTCCTAATAGAAAAGCATTTCATCACTGAATCATAAGGGTTTACATGTCTATAAAACTTTCAGTCTGTCCAAAACAGTTGTCTCACATTTAGGGATGGGAGAGAAGTTGGCAGGACTGAAAAGTACCATGTGCTCACAAAAACCTTCTGGGAGTGTACAAGCCTAGAAAAACTGCCCCATTTGGGACCAGTGGAGAGGAGAGATGTGCTGTTATATCCTCTATTACATCTAAGCAGCAAATGTTGCCTTCTTTCAAAAGAATGCAGACTTCCTACTTTCATGGTCAAAGTTACCATTGCACAGAATGCCCTAAGTCAGTAGGCGTTTTTCAGGACACGCCTGTTTTGCTCTTTTTAGTATTTCTCTATGTCCTTCTTAGTTTTTTTCCCTTTTTCTGACAGACAGGAAGGCAATGGTTAGTGTTTTCCAATAAGGCAACATCTTCTTTTATTTGTAACTACATGGACTAAAGACATGCATATAAAACACTATATGACATTCTGTAAATTCAAATTATACCAAGCAGGCTGGATCCAATCCAGACACTGTATTTGTTATGCTTCTGTCCTGTGGTTACCAGTGCTTCAATGTTCTTCGTTATTCTGTGACAGGTATTATTGCTAGCTTTATACAATATGCTAGGAAGGAAGCTGAGTTGAACTGGAAATGGAGTTAATCCAGTGCCAAATATACTCGGCACTTCTTTGTTGTCATGATTGCTCTGAGTTGTCTCAGTGACACTAAGGAGTTCCCAATATCCACATTATGGTATTTTCACTGTGTTCTGCATAAAGAAAATTTTGAACCCTTGAGTTAAAGCTCTGCCCTGTTCTTTTGCCAGTGGTGCCCTGCACCTACTGAGAGCATATTCATCCCAGAGCTGCCTAAGTAGTAATAGAGGAATCAGAGAGGTAAACAATCCTTTTCTTCTTTGTGGATTTCTTACCCTGTATGCTACTGATTACTGATAACGAATACTTCAGTTTTTCCTGTGTAGTTCAGATGGTTCATTTGGTGAATTGTTTACTATATTTACTGTTTTCACATCGTATTGTCTCTTCACCATGACTAAACTTTTAAATGGGAGACTAGGAGAACAATGAAAAGTATGACTCCACTGGTAGCAAAAAAAAAAATCACATTTGAATCACATCTTCATGAATCTGTCTTTCATTATTTGACCAGCTGGAGTTTATATCCATCACTATTTTAGCCTCTGCTGATTTTTCACTTCATCATAATGTTTTGGTTAAATTCAAGAATCCACTTTCTGGGCCAGATTCTGCTTTCAATTATGTCAGTGTAAATCTAGAGGAAACTCACTGAAAGCCAGTGAAGTTATTTTTATTTATTCCAGGATAACATAAAATGGTGTCTGACCCCCCTGCAAGTGCTGCTATGTCCCTTCTATTCATCTTTACAATCTCAGTATTTGTTTACAGACACTTTACAATTTTACCAAAGAGCCCTTATCACTTGCTCCATGTGTGTTGTAAGGAAGAAGAGAAGGGTTCTTGCCTGATATTTTTTTCCTAGCCCTTTTATTTTTCTCTCCAGACACTATATTATGTGTTTAACTACTTAATATTATTTCCTCCCTGTCCACCCATCTGTTTATTTTAGTTGCTTCTTCCTCTTGGCTGGCTTCTGTATAGACTCTCCCCATATGCCTGGTAGGAATGTGAATGAATATGATTAACAAGCACTGAAATGCACAAGTAAGACCCTATTTGAAACTCTGTTTCAAAATCTGTGTACTGTGGATGTTTTAGACCATATCTGTTTCTTAGCACATTAAATACACTTAACATAGGTGTGCAGATGAGAGCTAGTCCACACTATGAGAGTGTGTTTCCTTGCAACCGATGAGTAAGTCTCGCGACTTGATGATTTCTGCCCAATAACCATCTTCATCCATTGCAGCAAGACAGTGGCTAACAGCTCTGCAGAGCAGCATGTGCTGTGCATTTCTATCTGTGTAGCAGAAAAGCAGAGCAGAGTCCTGCCAAAGCCTCTGGAAGTGTCACATCTTACATGGGTGTTGCAACTTCCTCTGGCTCTGCATAAGCCCTCCTACTGCCGAATTCTTCCAAAGCACCGCTAGGTTTTGCATGTATGTGTCAGCCTTGTGTTACTTCTCTTCATGAATGTACCTTGTGAAGAGCCTCCTGGAGAGGGCTTCCTGTTTTATTAGTTTGCCATATTTTTCTCCCAGTCTTAATTTCTTAACTGTCTCAACCTGTTGCTTCACCTCAGCTCATAAGGTCTATAATATCTCACTGCAAAGACAGAGGCTTCCAAAGGTAAGCGTATTAAGTTCTGTGACTGGGAGTAGGTATTGGTTAAGGCAGTTAGATGCTGAATACACACACCTTGCTTTCTGAATGCCCTGTTTGAGTAATCTTAAGGATGATGTTCAGAACTGTTTAACAGTTTGCCAGTAAATTTTTGTCTCAGCTGTGGGCAATGATAGCACACAATCTATCCCACAAAGAATATTTTCTGCCATGTAAGGGATGTTCCAGCTCCCAAACCAGCTGGCTTGTTTCTGTACTAATACGCAAACAGCAGAAAGCTGCTACTCATGATTTTTCCTCCTTCAGAAATGATAGTACCTGTCTTTCATACAGTTTGAACTTATCCCTAACTGGCAGAATATATATAGAGCAAATGGAAAAAAATATTTGGTTTTCACTTTGGGCAGGAAATTGAAAAGGATTCATTTTCAGTCAACCTGAAAAATCGGTTTGTACAAGTGCTGCCATAAGTGATCAGTTCCTTGATCGCTGTCAATAATACTGGAAAACCCTCACTACAAATATCTTTCAGTGATTATTCATTTCCATTTCCATAGTAAATTCATTTTATTTTGTTTGCATCCACTTTGTGCTTGAACTCTGCAGGTTTGATTTAATCTTACTGGCACCACTCTTTTATGGAAACAGACCTTTAAAATCAGCTGCTGCAGGCTGCTTACACTAGAAAGCCCAATCACAAGGACCGCATCCATCCAACATCAACACAGAAGTGGTGCCAGCCAGCTCATGACTGTTCACTGTTTGACTCTACAACTTAAACAGAAATCCAAAGACAGAAAATGTTTGGCTGTGTTTAAGGGGACAGTGCATATATTTCATAACTGTAAAAGGAGGCAACTAATAAAAAATACTATTTTCCTGAACAGAATAGGAAATGAAATTAAGCAAACATACTACTTACTTATGAATGAGTCCTATGTGTTGATTAAATTCCAGAATATGCTCAGGGAAATCCTGGTGAAAAATCCAGAATGTAGTAGGACCTCAGTACTCCAGCTGTATTGGAGTCTGAATAGGTGAACATCTCCATTAACTGGGCTCCAAACCTGCTGCAAACTATAGACCCTTGGAGAGAAAATTTCTGTGTATGTAAGTGGTTACATATTTGGAACCCATATTTTATAATTAATGATGAAGACAGAGCTAAATGGTTGATGATAAGATGCTGAAATTCAGATTATGAAATTTGAAAACATATGGTAAGATTTGGGTGGAATCCAATGGAATAAAGTAATAGGATTTTGTACAAAGGCCATAGAAGGGAAATGGAAAATGTGCAATGATAAATTAATGTATGGTCAAAGGTTACATGTCCTATCCAGCAATATATACACTAGAAAGTAAAAAAAATCAATGTGGGTAAATAAAGATGTGAAAAAGTAATTAAGGGTTGAAACACAGGCATATGTGAGGCATAAAACACCCAGGTATGAGAGAGATCTGGAAATATTAGAGAATGAATTTCACTAAAAATTATGAGGAAAGCAAAGGTGAAAAATGAAATAAGATCACAGAAAAGTTTAGCTATATACTAAGGCATTTTTCAAGTGTCTAAGGAATGGGAGGTCAGTGCACGAGGCAGCAGTGCCTCAAAGAGAATAGAAGGGTAATTTATTGAGAAGTAGATGCTTCAGGAGAGTTAAATGTTTTCTTTGATTTATTTTTCATAAAAGGAACAGGGGACATATGCCAGCAACAGACAAATACCAAAGGAAAACAGGATCATGCCAGAATAAAATAAAAAAAAAATCAGAAAACTTTGGCATAGGCTCCTAGCTGGTGAAAATCTTCTGGGTTCCTTTGCCCTCTGTAGAGCCAGTTAACCCATTAATGTGGTCAAGAAAGTTTTATTCCAATAATTCCCTGATCTACTTGGAATAGCTTAGAGAAATATCCAATTGTTTTCATATTCTGGCTTTCGTTTCTCTATTTACTGACTTAACTGAGAGCTTTTTTCATGTGTTTCAGAGTAGACTTTCTATTTCCCAATCTATTCACTGCATAAACTTACATATAGCTTGAGGATGCTAAATACAGGTTTGATGTATGTTGCTTTCTATCATAGTTCTGTTGGTAAGAGAGTAATATCTAAGTAGAAAAAACAACATACATACCTCAGACTGGAGATTCACAAAAAAAAATGGAGAGACCATTTTGACCAACACTAATTTATATGATTTATGGGACACGGAATATGTTTTCCTTTTGGTGTTTTCAGTGCAGGGACTGACTGTATAATCCTGCAAGTGTTAGATAGTGTAACACTTCGGCTGTGAGCAGTGAGACATGTGACAGTGGAGGAGCAAGTTATAAGTTCTGTAGAAAAAAAGAATCCTGTGTGAATGTAACAATTTTTGGTAGCACATTTAATGAGTCATCGTACTGACTCGTAGGACTTCAGGATTCCATAGCTTGTCATAATCAGATATACTTCAGTACCCCTTGAGAATCCAATGGCAGAGCAGGCCTAACATACCATTTTGCATATGTAGTGCCATGTGTGCACCAAGAAATGTCTTGTCTTTTTTTTCCAATCAGTCCTGCTGCTAAGGCTAGATGGAGAAGAATCTTGGGACCAAAATCCTGGGTTTTTCTTCTGTTTTTCTTTGACATGTTGGTTTTCATAAATAAAATTAAACCATTTTTTTATTATTTGAGTGGATTGACTTAAGCAACAAATTTCCATTGAGCCCTAATTATTAAAAACCTGCTTCCAGTGACATGTTACTCCTATATGAGAATCTATGGAAAAGTATTTTGTGTTGACACCTGGGTCAGGACTTTGTGGTCATACTCACTGTGTTGGTCTTGGTAGGAGGAACTTGAAGGAGAAGGAGAGTCCTGGAAATCTAATGCAGTAGCTTCTGGCTCTGTTTTCCTCCCTTTAAGTACTCAGCAGGAAGACAGTGAAAGAGCTACCTTACTTGCTTCACCCTGATCACAGAACGAAACGTGAGCCTCTAAACAGAGTGAGCAGAAAAAAAGTGTATTCTGCAGGTGCGGCATTGCCAGTAACAAAATGGAAATTTACAAGCCAAATTTTTTGTGAAAACATTTTAATCGTTCTCACACAGCTCTAAAATTAGCCTCAGTGACAGAAACCTAAACTTAGTTAATGTATTTGTAGCTGTAAGGTGTGCTGTTTTATTTATGAACGGTGAATATTTTATAGAGTTGAATGAATACTGCAAAAAAAGGAGATGAATATTCACTTCAGTTTTAGAAATGGGCTGCTGTGTTTATGCCTCTTCTATGATCACTTTCTATGAACCTTTTAGTGACTGAAATTTTATTCCCTTGAACTGTTATCAAACTGCACTGTCTGAGGGCATTCAAGGATAGTGAATATAAAACTCAAACTGAATGAATCATATAAGGACCTGACCACATCCATTTCAGCAAGGATAAGGCTGCATGCAAATGTACAGTCACAAGATTTGGAAACATATTTTCAAGCACAACAATTGTTTGGGTTTTTTTTTTTTTCTATACTAAAATGCTACTTAATCAGCATAAACCACTTACAGTAAGGCTGATTTATTTCTTAAAAATTTAATTTTTAGAAAAGATATTTCAGTAAGGCTGAAATGTCCTGGTTATACTTTTAGAATGCAAAGTTTCATTTTTTTAAACTTTGAAATTTCTTCCTTTGTTGAGATATATTTCTCATATATTATCAATCCAGATACATATTGGAAGAAAAGCTAAATATTTTGACTAATAAAAATTAATTATTTTTACAAATGTAATTTGATACAAATTAAAAAAAAATCCCTATTCTGTGAGAATTTCAGACCTTTCAATTCCTTGTTAAACATATTTTGTCTGCATTTGTACACTTTCCAGGAAAAAGAAGATAAAGAAGAAAAATATTATTTTTTTAGGTATGACATTGTTATTCAGTGCAGTGAAAATATCATATATATATAAGATGGGCTGTATATGTGATGCTAACAAAATATTTCCTAGACAAATTTTCATGACAGGATGTCAGTCAGAGGAGAGTGTTTTTTCTTACTAGGTCAGATATCTAAAGGCTTTTCAGATCAATAAATTAGAGGTAAACTATACTGAAAGTGCTTATAAGAAAGAATAACATGAAGAATTGCTATGGATCTTGTTTTGATAAATGTGTTCTCTTGCCCATACCATGCTAAAACCAAGGCCACATATGAGCCACCCTACTTCATATGCCGTTACGTCAGAGCAAATCTACCCACCTACCTTTGCTGCAGCCCTGCTCTGATACACTTGTGCACAACCTGAGGCCAATGGAAGTGGGGAGATCTGTGCTACTGCTCCCCACCTCTGTTAGTTGGCAGCCTTTGGCATGAGGGTGGAGTGAATATCTCAGGTACTACTGTCCAAACCCTTTTTGCTGAAGTGTCTGTGGGTTTGGGTTTGTTTATTGACTACTTAAGGCAACAAAAATCTTTGTATGATCCCCTACTGCTGTTTAATAAGGAGATTCTCTAAAATTACTGGCCAGAACCATGATATGTGAGCAAGATGAAAGTGCGAGATGCACAAGGTTTACTCTTTGTTAAGACCTATGCACACCTGTGACTTATGTCTAAGGGAAAAATAATAAAATTGCAAACTGTGCTTAAAATTAAAACTTAACTTGAAGATCCTTGCCCTAGGGTAAGCAGTGGAAGCAGGGAATGATTCCTTGTTGTAACGACATAAAGTGTGTCCTTCCCA
Source organism: Clamator glandarius (assembly GCA_033459285.1). Classification (NCBI taxonomy): domain Eukaryota; kingdom Metazoa; phylum Chordata; class Aves; order Cuculiformes; family Cuculidae; genus Clamator; species Clamator glandarius. Next base: position 344,100 of record JAUNZM010001433.1, read on the forward strand.
TGCCCCACAGCATCAGCAGGAGCTGGCTGCAAGACTAGTTGTGTCAAGCAGTCTTTGCTTCTTACCTCACCCCTGGAGTGTTCCTCCACCTCTGGAATGTGCTGGCCCTTTAGTAAGGTGATACATAATGTGAAATTTCAAGCTTTATTTTTCTCAGTGCCTTTTCTTTAAATTTGTCTGTATCATGATTTTCTGTGATGCTCTGATAAGGATCATTACAAAGGAAGAAGGCTGGTCTTTCTCAGCATAGGCCTTCAATTGAGTCCCTGTTCAAGATAAAAATAGAAAATGTGCACCTTGTGTTGACCTTGGTCACTACCCTTTTTTGTCAGTATAATCCAGTCAGAGACACCTTGCTAGATATAATCATCAAAAAGTAGATTATGTAGCTGATCTCTGCTACAGTGCTGAAGCATTCAAAACCTATTTGGAAAAGTGTCAGCACACAGTGTTTGTATCCATGAGCAGCCCCTGGCAGAAGCTTCTGCACAGGTTATTATGCTGCCACCTGAAACCAATTGCCTGAAACAAACTGAAATATGTTCTTCCTTAAAACACACTGAATTCTCATTAGCTATTTGGGGTAGTTTAGCACCTATGTTCAGACTTCCTTACAGAAACAGACAGATGACTTTGATTGCTGGGCAGAGGGCTGCATGAGATTTTGGGGGTTTTGTTGGTTTTTTTGCTGTTTTTAGCTGCCCTGTAGTTATGGAAGCTTTTCAGGTTCCTCAGAAATGACTGATAAATTCCTGTGCATTGCTCTATTTATTTAATTTCTGTAACATGTGTCCATTTATAGGATGAAAGATAAAGTTTTTATATAATGATGCATAATTATGGTCAATATTCTTCATTAATTAGAAAAAGAAGAGGAACTAATGGCATGTTCACAACATACAGTGAAATATGTTTATTTAACAAGGAGAGGTCTCCAAAAATAGCGTCTAACTGAGCTGTCTCCAAAAGCAGTAATATTGCGTTTACTTGGCAAACCACTTAAGTTAATTAGCCTTGCAATGAGAGGGGGCTTAGTAGCTCAGTTATATTGTCTTACCTCTTCAAACATATTGCTTCTGGGGCCAAGTGAAGGACTCTGCCTGGCACCGCTTTTCACCCTGCAAGCCTGCTACCACACTCCCACTTGCCTCCTGGGTTGTGTTGCATGTTCCACTAGATGTATACAAAAGACAATCTTACTAGTCACTACAAAACAAATAGGGCAATGTAGGACAGCTGAAACAAGATTCTTAGTAAGAACATAGTAGTAAGAGCTCAGAGAACTGTAATATTTTGTTTCTGATGTCCTTAATGTACAGATGTGTCACCAGAGAGGCCATAAAGATATTCACAGAGCTGTGACAGACTATTCCCTATCCTTTATGGGAATACAGGAAACTTCTCATCAACATAATGTTTTACAGTCATCCCAAATTTGAATAAGTAACATGTTTAGCTAGTGAGTTAAAGTATCTTTGCTTACTACCTAATCCCTTTGCAAAAATAGTAATGTGTGTGAATTAAGATTCTATGTAATTTAATATTTTGTCAGAAAGACACTGATGTGTCATTACCTATGTAATATATTAAATAATAGAAATTGTATAGAAAGAGAGATGTGAATCCTGCAAAGCTTTTTCAGTTGCTCTTTGTTTGAAAAGCCTATAGAGCAAGATAAAAAAAAAAGAAGCATTCTAGTGTTTATCTTTTTTTGTAAAAGTGAGAATTATTTCATGCAGATGCCATGTTTAATACATTTCATCCCTGAGTGGATTCTTAAAGGCTAGTTATTTGTTTGACATAGAAATGATAGTGAAACTGAGCCATTCCAACTCTGGTAGACAACACTATAATAAAGTGAGTAAAATACCTCTAAATATTAGGAGAACTGATTATTGTATTTATTACTTTGAGACCAAATCCAGAAATGAAAGTGAAAGTTTTTTCTTTTAAAAACATATATAATGGAATCATACAATCATAGAAACACTAGGTTGGAAAAGACCTTTGAGATCATTGAGTGCAACTGTACCTGTCCACAAATAAATCATATCTCTGGGCACTTCATCTACCCATCTTTTAAATATCTCCAAGGATGGTGACTCAACCGCCTCCATAGGCAGCCTGTTCCAGTGCTCGATAAACCTTTCAGTGAAGACTTTTTTCCTGATGTCTAATCTAAATCTTCCCTGGTGCAACTTGAGGCCATTTCTTCTCAACCTATTACCTGTCACTTGGGAGAAGAGACTAAAACCCACCTCTTTGCAACCTGCTTTAGATAACTGTAGACAGGGATAAGGTCTCCTTTCATCATCCCTTTCTCCAGGCTGAACAACTCCAGTTCCCTCAGCCTCTCCTGATAAGACTTATTCTCCAGCCCCTTCACCAACTTTGCTGCCCTTCTCTGGACACGCTCCAGGACATCAATGACTCTGGGGCCCAAAACTGAACACAGTATTTGAGGTGCAGCATCACCAATGCTGAGTACAGAGGCAGAATCTCTCCCTTGGTTCTTCTGGCCACACCGTTTCTGATACAAGCCAAGGTGTTATCAGCCTTTTTGGCCACCTGGGCACACTTGCTGACTCATATTCAGCCAGCTGTCAGCCAACAGCCCCAGGTTGTATGTGTGTGTAGGCTGTTCATGTATAGTGACTTCATCTCAGAATTCCTTAAGTATGAGAGCTGTGAATGAGCTGGCTTGCGATTTGATGCCAGTATTCAGGAAATTACAGACTGTACACCAGATCCCTACCCCAAGCATCCAGTTCTTCAGCACAAGGGGTAAAGAATAAAACTTTTAGAAAGTGTTTCACAATAGAATGACAGCTGTCACCATTAGTTTGTGGAGATCTCACAGTTTCACTGGCACTTGGAGTGACTAACTGGTTGAGACTTCTAATTTACAGACAGAGAAGTAAAATTATTGTAAGGATTTTGAAAACAGCACCCTTACACTACCAAGAAGATTATCTGAATAAGAAGACATTAATTTGGTATATGAATAACAATTTTGAAGGTATTTTTGGCATATCTGTCCCAACTGTGAGCTAATTTTTAGTTTGAATAAGGACATAATCATGGGTTAATTATAATCAGCATACTTCTCTTTTGTAAGTAATGTCTCCTGCATGCATAATCTGCAATACAGTCCAAAAAATTTTACTTCAGCAAATGAACTAATACACAGAGGCAGCATAACTCAGGACTCTTAAAACACAATCGGATAGTTTCACCAGGGCGAGCACAGTCTAACAGATTATTTTACCTAGCTTCTAGCCAAATTCTACAGCAAGTATTGACTTTTATGTTACCTCAGATGGGCTGCTATTGATGTCCAATGAGCTAGTTTATAGCTAGCTTGCTGAGTTCTGGAAAGCACTAAGCCAAAGGACAAGGAAGCACAGATGTTGTGATAGATACACTGTTAGCATGTAGGGGAGTTACAGGTTAAGGTTTGGTAGCAATTGGTGCATAAAAGACAGTTCCAGGTATCACAGTTGTTGCTGTGAGGAACAAAAATGCATGAAGTGATCTGCATCTCAAGCTTAGGAAGGATCTGAGGGTGGTATTGTTAAGTTGTGAGTTACTGCTGAAAGACCACTAGCAAATGTGTTAGAGGAAAATCTGGTTGCTCTTGTTTTCCTCTTGTGACTCCAGACTGCAAACTGGAAATAACTGACAACAGTAATACTTTGGAAGAGCCTAAAATTTTCTAAATGTACTGTAAGATATTGCTCACAGCTTTCAGTCCCTGGAAGTTTTAGCCAAATGAAAGCTGAAGAATTTGGCTTTTCAGCTAACTATCCCTAAAACACTCTCAGGTTGTCTTTCTCTCTGAAAACAGCAAGAAGAAACAAAGGAACTGAAGAATGCTGAAACCCTGGCTATAGCTTAAAGAGAGAGCTCATTGTTCTGTTTGCAACTATCTGTTTCAGTACTAAGAAGAAAGAAACTAGGATAACATTGTGTTGTTTGTTTTCTGGGTTTATAATGAAGTTTCTAAGCTATCAAAGAAAGATGTGAATTGTATCTGAGAAAGAGGTAATGAAACTACTGTATACAAGTAAACACATACCTGCTTGATAAATTTTACTTTGAGCATTCAAGATCAGATTTGTCTTGATCAGCCTGCTTAGAAATCCAAACAGCCAGAAGTTTTAAAGGCTTGCCAGTTACAGTTTGACTGGGTGCTTTGTGAACTGCCATGTATTATGATGGTATATTCCCTTGTCCAACACAGAAGCAGTTTTTTCTATTGTGTATGTTTATGTGTTTCAGTATTGCATAGATTGTTGACCCTTTTAAAGCCTACTTTCCACCTATACTCCAAGCTCCTTTAAAACAAACATAATTATACTCCAAATTGTAAGCACACAGAAAACAGGTAGTGTGAAATTTAAAAAGTTAGCCAAGTTTAGCCAAGAATTACTGCTCTTTTAATATCGCTTTTCTTTCTTTAATCTGATAATAATTCCATCTCTAATTCTGCTCCAAGGATCATTTACTCTTTGTGTAAAACAAGAATCCTTCTTTGTCATCTACACTGTCATCTTTCAATTAAACTGTTTGAATAGGGTATGCACAATGCACAGTTCCATAGGGTTTATTAAAGGAAATTGTCTTAGCAAATATGTCTTTTTCATTTGATTCTGAGGAATAATTTGTTAATGAGGGAATGATTATTTTGTGCAGACATGATCACTGAAGAAATGTTTGGTCCATATGTTGCTGAATAATGGGAAATTCTCCAGTGAAAGGGGACAGTGATCAGAAGAAATAAGATAGCTGGAGAACATATTCCCCACAGTGTTACACTAGTTTTAGTTAACAAGCCAACTCTAAGGATAGTGTTTCCCTCAATAGGCATGGAAGTTCAAAATATCTAATCAGTTTAAACTGTTTGTTGAAAAAACATTAGGTAATTTTCTTTGGTTTTCTTAGATCAAAAAACTGTATCTTCCTCTGATAAATGATGTGATTATCACAGCTGTTTCTCTCCTTTAACATAATGTTAATTTATTATTATTGCCTTGATGAGCATATAATACAACTATATGTTAAAAACTATCCCATCCCCCTGTCCTGCTTGTTAATTGCACATGTACATTATAGCTGGTGTACATTGTAATGCTTGTAGTTAATTAAGGATATTCAAGTGTTTTCATTATCCAGGGTAATTTTCACTTGCTTATAAATTCCTCTAAGTCTTAGTTGAGAGAGAAAATTTTGAGTGCTTGCTTACAACCATGAAACATCTTTTTCTTCCAATAAAAATGGCTGCACATTCCAATAAATGAATAAAATGTAGCTAACACAGCTATATATAGATATATATATATACACACACATCTAGCAGAAGATACTGAAAACTTCAAAACTGCCAAATACTAAGGACCCAGTTTAGGAATGGGGTCAAATGAATATCTGACTTGAGTCCTGTGGACAGTCTCTCAGAAGTCTACAGCAGGGAAGACAGGCAAACAATGGCAGAAGATCAGATGAGGGAGTCTCAATTACAGATCTCCAAATTTTCAAAATTGGTAGAGTGGCTGACTTCTGATTTAAATTGGAATCAAACAACTTGGTGATATTGAAGATGTTTTTGGCACCTAGCTTTGAACATCTGCCAGACAACCTGAAAAGCACCTTGGACCAAAGTGATTTGCCCAAAGTCATACCACAAATATATGGCCTCTTTTCTAAAGATGGAAGAATGCAACATAGTTATTTCACTAGAAGAAATGTTATAAATTTAAATTAAGGGTTTTTTTGTCCATTTCCTTTTGTTCCCATTAACTCTTTTATAAGATCTGACTATGAACAAAGAATATCTAAAAATACACTTCATCAGTTCTGCTGGAAAATGTTTCATTTTCTGTAAGCAAAGTAGTCAGTATTTGCCAGTTAAATCCCCAGGTAGTTATCTTTCATACAGTCAAAAATACATGTTGTAAATGAAACATCTGTTCAACACTATAATTTTATAATAACATTAATTGGCAGATGTCTTTGAATGACAAAAAAAAAGTGTATCAGTTCTTAGTTGTTCTTTTCCACTTGTGGTCATTGAAAACTATCTACCTAAAAAAATACCTCAGCGTGAACAATAATTCACCAAATTTAGTAATGTGGGATCTTTTTCTTGTAGAAAAGTATGAATTATAAAGGCAAACTACTCACTGAAAAAAAAAAAAAAGTTAATGCATTGTCTAAAAACATACTTGTGTGGAGAAAGTTACCCTCTCCATTGACAGGACTGGTACTTCAATCTACATATAGTTTGCACAGAAGTACTGTGCCAATTCAATTACTGTCTGATTAATGAAGTGTAGCAGGCTTATTTCAGGGGTCTAGCTAGCTATTAATTAGCATATTGGGGCCTATACTCTACTGTTTTGCCCTGATATGCTTTGAAAAATCCCAATGCAATTAAATAAACTCTAATATGCTTTAAATAGTTACTCGAGAAAACACATTCAGGTTTTTTTAAAACCCTTATGGGATTTTTAAGCACATCCAGATTTATTGCAAAGCATCTGAAGTTCTTTGTAAACACTATAGTGTTGGTTTGCGCTGTTCAGCAAAATAGCACTCCCCTTGCTTTAACAGAAGACTTCCACTGACACAAGAAGCTGAAGTTATTTCCTTAAAGTGCCTTGGAGCAAAGAGCAAGTATGTTGGTACCCTCAAAATCCATAGAAGTTGCTTGCAATTTACAGTGGTCACCTAGTCTTTGTCAGTTTTCTTCATTTGTACAGTCACACCTTTTTTCCAAGGAGATCAGAGCTAACACAGCATGGAAAACTGGAGAGGTTGTTAGAGTATTGCCTGAGATTCAGCAGTTCAAAGATGGAAACAAGGAATTACCTAAACTAGAAGTAGCTGAATTCTTTTTACCCTGGGCAGTTGCAAAGAGCGCTAATAAATGCACTATATGTTCCTCAGGTCAGAGAGATTGTCTGAGCAGGCACATTTTGATGCATACTGATCACAAGTTATCTGGAGAGATGTTTAATTCACAGCGTTAACTATTCAGTATTCTTGCATTCTATGAGACAGAGGAGCATGAGACCAGTTAATGTACCAATGAAAATATTGTTTAGAGAGGTTCTTTATTTATAACTTTAGTAGTCTACTAGTCTAAAATTCTTTCAAGGGTATCTTTTGTATCAGAAGCAAATTCCTCAGTTCTGTATCCCAAGCACTACAGAGTCCAAAACTACATTTATGACCACCAGCCCCCTCTCTTTTGCTCCCCTCTCCAAACTCTTCCTCCACCCTACTTAATCCAGATCTCGGTAGCTCACAACTTCTAGTGTGAGCTTTGGTCCTCTGCTTTAACACTTATAAAACAGTTAAATTCCTTATCTCCCTTTTTTCCTACAAATATCAAATTAAAACTCATTTTGCTTAGGAGGCCTTCTTTTGTGTGCTTAACTACCAGTGATGTCTGCATGTTCCATTTCCTTGTACTTGCTCATGGCTGGATTAAAGCCTGCGTTCTTAAATGTATCTTTTTGCCACTGTAAAAGTCCATGGAAGCTTCACCACCTTCTTCAGCTGCAACAGCTCTTGGCTGTGATGATCTAGACAGTTCTATGCTGTACCAAGGTTCTGGGCATTTACAGTTTTGCCTGCACATAAATTTTAAAATAACCTACTCATGTTCCTTCAGTCACAGCAAAGATTACTAACAGTTCTTTTGCAAAACAAGCTTGTACGAAGAGTGTCTGTATTACGCCTGCCACTAGTCCCCCTATAGTGTCTAACATACACATTAAGGTATCATGTATGGAGCTACTCTTGTGTACTTTAACACGCTGTTTGGCAAGGAGCAGTCAGCTGACAGGCAGCAGTTCCCTTCTGCTTCTAGTTCAATGAGGAGCTGCAGTGAGTTTACACCAACCTGCAAAATCATGCCCTTGCACTGGGTGCTACCCACCCCTTCCCCCAGAGCGTGCTGCTGCGGCCGTTTGTGGAGCCAAAGTGAAGTAAACTTGCAGAAAGAAGCTACCAAAAAGAGGATGCCACTGCAGATTCAGTACACAGTTCAGAGCGTCTGAGAGGCAGCCGAAAGGCAAGGCAAAACAAAGCTTCCTCCTGGCTACCCGGTTCCCCATCCCATTGTTGGCAGATTGATGAAACCCAGGTTTCATCAGCAGCACTGCAGCCCCTTCCAAAGGGCCCGTGCCAGAGCAAGGCAGAGCCAGTGGGACACACTAAGCTTGGCAGGTTCTGCTCCCTGTCTTATCCTTTTTTTGTTTTGGGGATTTTCACTCATGGAGTCCTAAAATCCACCTGACAAATGCTTTTCTGTGTACTTTTGTAACTGGTAGAGGCCTTGACCCATCAGATGACTCAAGTGCATGCTGAGCAGTAGGCACCTGCAGAGTGCTTTTGAATCAGTAACATGATTCATGCGCTTGAATCCAGACACATGGTTGATTATCTGGCTGAACCATTGCTGAAAGCCATTCAGTTAACATTGGGGTTGTTTTGTTTTATAAATAGCATTATTAACTTCCTGCCTTTGTTATTTGTATGTAAAATACGGTATGTATATTTTACATAACTGAAGCTGACTACAAGGTCATAATAGTGCTTTAAAGTGGTGTAAAGAGCTAAATAACCTGAGTTTAGTGATGGTTTCTATGGGTGATTCTTAAACAATTGATTGATTGGCAGAATGGTCTAACAGAGTGGCAGTGAGATGATATTATAGCCCTGTTCCTTTACAAATAGCGCTCTTGCCCGCCTTTACCCCTGTCTTTACCACACTCAAGCACACACCTTTTCTTTTTCATGAGGTGGACTTTCAACAATCTTCCCGTAGTTATTCAGGAAGGCACAATGAATGTATTACGTGACTATTCATTGCAGCACAGTTAGCACATAATAATTTACAATTTTATGGAACTGCTAGGATTAGCTATGTATCATCTATTTTTAATACACATCATTGTGGTATATGAGCAATAGTGAATGTATTTAAATAAATCAAAAAAAATCAAATGAATGTTTAGTTGCTGTCAATCACTTGTAGATGAACCTACCCTGGTGAGAAAATATAATGGAGAATTTTCTGAGAATGATTTATGGAGTCAGCCAGCATCACTCTATAACAATGGATACCTTTCCAGCTTTGGGCTACAAAGGTAGGTAAAGTTTACTGAGAATACTTAAATGGCAAACCTGAGGACAAATTTTTGTCAAAATTTATAGTCTGAATCTTCTGAATTATAGTGCAGAATGAAAAAAAAGCTTGCAAAAAAAAAACCCCAAAAGTATATTCAGAAGAAGCATAGTAATGTCTAATTTATAACTTATAAACACTGGAGAGCTTCACATTTCTGATGCACTAATCAGTGGCTGGACTTGATGATCTTAAAGGTCTTTTCCAAACAAAACCATTCTGTAAGGAAAAAAAATAATAAAACATGTGTTGACTTACCAAGATGAAGGAAATTCTTTTTGTTTCCACTTCCTTTTCAGGGTAAAAGAAACTTAAGCAGCTTCATAGGTAAGATTAGTACATGTAGGCTTATTGCATTCTCTTTGTTAATTGTTTTTTTTGCCTTTTACTTGTAGAGAGTTACTATTTGAATTTGTATCATAATCAGCTATCTTAAGGTAATGAGACATAAAATAATAATTCTAAATCATGAAATATGAGAAACACAAAATATTGTATGTAATGTTCTGTTGTCCTGCAAGGCAAAATGTGTTTCTGCTTGAGGGGGCAGGAAGAAGTGTATTATCTGGGACTGATGGCAGAGGAACCTTTTCTAACTCCCAAGTATCTGACTGCACACCACCTACTCTGTGTGTTCTGATCTAAAAGCTAAGTAGGATTAGACTAGGTCAGTTCATGGATCAGAGCTCCAGGGAAAACTCACGTGCTGTATACAGGCAACAATCTTGATGATCTAACTTTATTGGGCATTCTTTCAGTAAACTAGTGGGCCAGAATTGCATCACAGAGCCACTCTGCTGTTAGAGGTTCTGTCTTAAAATGACACAGAAAGATTTTATGATCACTTAGGAAAAAGTGCCAGGCAGATATATACACACATATAGATACATATTTTATTTATATAAAATTAAGTAGGGCTGAGCCAGAATTCCACCTCTAAGAATTTAAAATTGCTTTTCAGTTTCAACTGGAAAAGTACTCTTCATTCCAAAATAGCCATGTAATCATGATGACCACTCTTAAAAGCATGCTATATTTCACATTAGAAATGCATTACACTGGTGCTATTTTTATTTCTTTAAACAGTTTGTTAAAGGCCCTGCTCTTGCAAACTGATACAGTTAAATAAACATTTTGGGTAAGAACAAAAAAAAACTGTGCTGAAGTTAATAGCGCTCTGCACAAACCTCATCTTTTACACATGTAAATCAGATTTCAGCACCGGAACTGAAATTTTTAAAGTATTTCAAGATAAAAATCTATTTCTTTGGAACTGCAGTACTCCCACTTGGTACTGATTGTCAGGGCAGAAATACCTGAAGATACAGTGCCAGTTCTCTTCTGAAATTGTGCACTTGGTATATTTCTTTTGTGGAAGTAACTGGTATCATTTGCACAGAAAGGCTTGCAAAGGCAACCATGAAGTGAAGGAAGAAGAGAGAAGTCTGTGAGATCAACCACATCCTGAGAAGTTTCCTGCAGTTTCTACTGGGAAAGTTAAAAACCCTTGGGTAGGCATAACAAAAATGCAATTGAACAATGATGTTCTGCCTCTGGGATGAATGAGTTTGTCCCTTTCCCATGGTGTGCCACCCCATATGTCTAACACCACAGTTTATTCTCTGAGAGTAAAAATGAAAATGAAGTAAAAATTGGTGTTAATAATGAAGGCGTGTTTCTACAGTTTCACTTTCATTGACTAGAGCAGCAGAGTGCACCTGTCCTCTGCTTAATTGAAATATATTAGATACATGGATTTATTTGAGGGTTTGATGTTAAATGAAGATGGATTAAATGTTTTATGGAAGGTGATGAAACGTTGTTTACTTTAATAAGCAATTCTGTTCTATCAATACTTGGGCTTATCTAGAAGAACATAACCTACTCCTGCTTAGCTATGAGTAATATTTTACTGATGCTGCTTGCAGTCTACTCTAGTAGTAATTCTACCAGTTGTAGGGAATAGGCAAAACGAAAGAAGAGTACCTATTTATGAAGGACAGCACAGGATGTGCCTTATCAGCCAGGAATGTCATGGCCTGCACACTGATCTTCACTTCTCAATAAGCCATGGTATGCTCTGGTCTTCTTCAGTCAATCTGGATCTCAGAGGCATTTGCCCTGAGGAAATCTGAGTCTCCAGCTCAAGCAGCTCATGTGGGGAAGCTTTAGATATGGCTGTCTATAGCTATCTATCATCACGTTATGCTCTGAGCCTACATAAACTCCTACCAGTTTTCCTTTAGGGTAAAGTGGAACAATATCCAGGTAGCCATTCTGCCCTTTTCAGTACAGAGGGTCTTAAAATGGTGTAAAACAGGCCACAACCCTTTTCCAGCCAGCAAAGTCTGATGAGGCCTGGTCCATAATTATCCATCTGGACTTCTTTAAGGCCTTTGGCATGTTCCCCCCACAACATCCTTCTCTCTAAATTGGAGAGAAATGGATTTGATAGATGGATTATTCAGGGAATAAGAAACTGGTTGGAAGGTTGTACCCAGAGGGAAATGGTCAATGGCTCGATGCCCAGATGGATATCAGTGGCAAGCAGTGTCCCTCAGGGGTACTCTGTTCTAGAGCTGGTGTTATGTAATATCTACATCAGTGATGTGGATGATGGTGTCAAGTGCACCTTCAGCAAGTTTGCAGACAACATCAAGCAAAGTGACAACCCTGAGGGACAGGATGCCAACCAGAGGGTCTTGTACAAGCTGGAGAAGCAGGCTTATGAAAACCTCATGTGGTTTAATAAGGCCACGTGCAAGGTCCTGCACCTGGGTCAGGGCAATCTTCAGTACTGATACAGGCTGAGGATGAAAAGATAAAGAGCAGCCCTGCAGAGAAAGTCCTGGGGGTCTTTGTGGTTAAGAAACTGGACATAAGGTGGCAATGTGCACTTGCAGGGCAGAATGCCAACCGTATCCTGGGCTGCATCAAAAGTAGCGCTGCCAGCTGGTGGAGGGACAGGATTCTGCCCCTCTACTCTTCTCTGGTGAGACTACACCTGGAATACTGCATCCAGCTCTGCAACCCATCAAGCACACAAAGATATGGTCCTGTTGGAGTGGTCCCAGAGGAGAGCCCCTAGAAGGCCAAAGGCTTGGAATACCTCCTCTATGAGGAAAGGCTGAGAGAGTTGGGGTTGTTCAGCATGAAGAGAAGAACCCAAGAGACTTTATTGATGCCTTCCAATACTTAAAGGGGTCTTATAAGAATCATAGAATCATAGAATAACCAGATTGGAAGAGACCCACTGGATCATCGAGTCCAACCATTCCTATCAAACACTAAACCATGCCCCTTAGCACCTCCTCCAGCTGTGCCTTAAACACCTCCAGGGATGGTGAATCAACCACCTCCATGGGCAGCCTCTGCCAGTGCCCAATGACCCTTTCCTTGAAATTTTTTTTCCTAATGTCCAGCCTAAACCTCCTCTGGCGGAGCTTGAGGCCATTCCCTCTCATCCTGTCCCCTGTCACATGGGAGAAGAGCCCAGCACCCTCCTCTCTCCAACCTCCCTTCAGGTAGTTGTAGAGAGCAATGAGGCCTCCCGTCAGCCTCCTCTTCGCCAGGATAAACAACCCCAGCTCTCTCAGCCGCTCCTCATAAGGCCTGTTCTCCAGCCCCCTCACCAGCTTTGTTGCTCTTCTCTGGACTCGCTCCAGAGCCACAACATCCTTCTTGTGGTGAGGGGCCCAGAACTGAACACAGGATTCGAGGTGCGGTCTCACCAGTGTTGAATACAGAGGGAGAATAACCTCCCTGGACCTGCTGGCCACACCATTTCTGATACAAGCCAAGATACCATTGTCCTTCTTGACCACCTGGGCACACTGCTGGCTCATGTTCAATCGGCTGTCAACCAACACTCCCAGGTGCATCTCCTCCAGGCAGATTTCTAGACAGACTTCTCCTAGTCTGTAGCTCTGCACAGGGTTGTTGTGCCCCAAGTGCAGGACCCGGCATTTGGCCTTGTTAAACCTCATGCCACTGGACTCTGCCCAGTGGTCCAGCCTGTTCAGATCCCTTTGCAGAGTCTCCCGACCCTCCAGCAGATCCACACTTCCACACAGCTTAGTGTCATCTGCAAACTTGCTCAGGGTGCACTCGATGCCTTCATCCAGGTCATTGATAAAGACACTGAAGAGGGCTGGACCCAGCACTGAGCCCTGGGGAACACCACTTGTCACTGGCCTCCAGCTGGATTTAACACCATTTACCACCATTCTCTGGGCCCGGCCATCCAACCAGTTTTCCACCCAGGAGAGTGTGCGCCTGTCCAGGCTGGAGGCTGACAGTTTCTGTAGCAGAATGCTGTGAGAAACCGTGTCAAAGGCTTTACTGAAGACCACATCCACAGCCTTTCCCTCGTCCAGTAGCCGAGTCACTTTATCATAGAAGACGACCAGGTTAGTTTGGCAAGACCTGTCTTTTGTGAACCCGTGTTGACTGGGCCTCATCACACGGTTCTTTTGCATGTGCTTCATGATCGCACTCAAGATCACCTGTTCCATGACTTTCCCTGGAACTGAGGTCAGACTGACAGGCCTGTAGTTCCCTGGATCCTCCCTGCAACCCTTCTTGTAGATAGGCACAATACCAGCCAGCCTCCAGTCCAGTGGAACTTCCCCAGTCTTCCAGGACTGTTGGAAGATGATGGAAAGGGGTTTGGCCAGCACATCTGCCAGCTCCTTCAATACCCTTGGATGAATCCCATCTGGCCCCATAGACTTGTGGGTGTCTAGTTGGGCTAGCAAGGGTCTGACCACCTCCTCTTGGATCATGGGAGCATCATTTTGCTCCTCTAGCTCCTGGGTTTGTACACAGAGGAAACAACTTTCTTTACAATTAAAAACTGAGGCAAAGAAGGCATTAGGTACCTCAGCCTTTTCCTCATATCCATGTCACTGTTGTTCCTTCTGTATTCAATAGGGACTGTATGGTCTCCCTAGTCCTCCTTTTATTATTTATATATTTATAGAAAGATTTTTTGTTATCTTTCACCGACTTTGCCAATCTGATTTCTAGTTGAGCCTTCACCCTTTTGATTTTTTCTCTACACAATCTCGCTTCCCTCCTGTAGTCCACCCAAGAAGCCTGTCCCCTCTTCCAGAGCCCATAAACATTCCTCTTCTTCCTGATATCACTCAAGATCTCTCTGTTCAACCAAGCTGTTTTTTTTCCCCTACCAGCTTTTTTTCTGGAACATGGGGATGGCTTTCTCCTGAGCTGCTAGGATCTCCTTTTTGAAGGGCTTCCAGCCCTCATGGGCTCTCTTGCCCTTAAGCACTGTCTCCCATGAGACTTTGCCAACCAGCCTTCTGAACTTTGCCAACCAGCCTTCTGAAGAAAAATAAGGAACTCTTTTTAGCAGGACCTGTAGCAACAGGATGAGGGGTAATCGTTTGAAACTAAAAGAGGAGCAGTTTAAACTAGATATTAGGAAGACACTCTTTTTGCTGAGGGTGGTGAAGCTCTGGAACAGGATGAGCTGATGGATGCTCCATCCCTGGAAACATTCAAGGTCAAGTTGTATGGGGCTCTGAGCAACCTTATCTAGTTGAAGATGCCCCTGTTCACCGCAGGTGTGGTGGACTAAATGGCCTTCATGACCCCTTCCAATCCAAACCATTCTATGATTCTATGATCTCTTATCCTCTGCACAATGAGAAGATTCTCAATGGCTTGTTATGGAAAGAAGCCTTCTTACCTAAGATATTCATTGCTCAAGTTACAGTTTGTCCCATAGGGTGCGTATAATGCTTTACTTGTTATCTTGGATTGAAACGCAATTATTGAAAACCAGACCGGCTGTTTGCAGCAGCTCTATCAAAGGGTGACATATTTTGGCACATATTATTCCTGTGAGACACAAAATTCCTATTTAATCCTTAGCAGAATCCAGAATAAATTTCAGTTTTGCTCTTTATGGCAATGATCAACTTATCATCCAACATCCCATACTGCTTCCTTTGAGCTAATTAGGCTCTGATGGCAGAAATGCTTATATAAAAGTCAGCAAATAATTTGATTTAATTGGCTATTGCAATTTGGGTAGATATATTAAAGGACAAAATACATCTCTTTGCCAAAGTGGCAAATAACATATATGGAGAACAGAATCATAGAATCATAAAACTGTTTGGGTAGGAAGGGATATTGAAGATCATGTCGTTCCGACCCCACTGCCATGGGCAGGGACACTTCCCACTGGATCAGGCTGCCCAAGGCCCCATCCAACCTGGTCCTGAATGATTCCATGGAGGGAGCATCCACATCTGCCCTAGGCAACCTTTTCCAGTGTTTCATCACTGTATTCATATTTTTTTCCCTGTATATCTAATCTGAATCTGCCCTCCTTCAGTTTAAAAACATTACACCTTCTCCAATCACTACTAAAAAGTCTGTCCAAATCTTTCTTACAAGATCCCTTTAAGTACTGAAAGGGTAGGAGAACGAATAGGAGAAATGAGGGCACTCGTGGGAAATGCTATAGAGCCATTGCTTTTTAATTGTACTATATGTCTCCTTTTGCTAGGTCTTTTATAAAATTCTTCTAATATTAACTCCAGTTGTTGGCTGGAATGAGGTTGCTATCCCATCAGATATGTTAGCTTTCAGTCTTATCCACTTCTGTGTCTTTAGCCAGCTCTTGCACTGAAATCCCAGGTTGATCTACTGCTTTCTGAATCAATTCTACCATTTTTCACTGAAAGTCAGATAAGAATTGTTAATCATAAATATTTACACATGACTGGTGAATGGTTAAAGGAAATTATGTTTTCTTTTAAGTTTCTAAAAACAGAGAAAGGATGCAGAGAACATTAGTTACTAAGGAGGTGCAGAATTTCACTCCTATAGCAAAATGAGCCAAGTCCATAATAGTGAAAATTTGTTCTCTTGGCTCTGGTTGAGTTACCATCTAACATGTATTCTAAATCAGTCCACACATTCTTTTGACACTATGAAGAGAATGGAATTATTGTCTTGACATTTTCTCCTAAGTGTTCTAAAAAGAAAATAATAATTTGTAGCTTGTCAATCTTTGCCAAGATTCAGCCTTGAGAGAGTTTTTTAAGCTGAGATATAAACCCCTGAAGTAAAAATGCAGACACAACTCTAAGTACAGTGTTGCAAATGCAGTGTTGTAATTTTATATGTTAATCTATCAATACACAGTATGTGCAAACATATGTTTATAGACAGAGAGACAAGCATGTATAAATGAGAGGATAAAAATCCCTATTTCTCATTTGGTGCTATGCAATTTCTATCAATTTAGAAATGTGTTATGATTTTATTTTAAGCTGACATACTGTAAATTGCACTTATTTGAGAATACTTACTTAACTCTCAGGGTTTATAAGATAGAAAAGGAAGATGTCTTTGGAAGTTCTCCAGTAACCTAAAATGAACTAATAAATAATAGAAAAATATTGTCCCTTCTTTAGAAACTTTGGACAAATTGCCATCTTTAAAGCAACCCATAAGCATGAAGATAGTCTTTAAATGAGCGGGATTTGCTATAAAATCTGCTAAACACAGCAGAGACTGCCTCTTTAGGGGCAAGCTGTATATTATGTTCATGTTACAAGAGAAATTACCAGATCTCTAGGTGAGGTATCTTAGAAATTTGGCAGATGGCTTTACTTTGTATTTGTGGCACAGAATCTTGTTCTAATTTTGTGTTTGATTAGAATATTCAACAGCTTCTGGTGCTACTAGAACTTGCTATCTGAAAGACAGAGTTTGCAAACTATAAATATGAACTTTGAAAATATATATCCTAGAGTTAGTCCAGTAGATTGTGTTTGTAACACTCACTTATTGGCTGACTGATGCATTTTGGCCCCAGACCAAAAATAGTGGTTGCATGGTTGAGCAGTGCCTCCTGCCGACTGGGGAGAGAGAGGGATACTGGGGCATTGGTTAATATTGGACAAGTATTTAGTGTTAGATTCTGACAGCTACCAGTCTTCCCTACTCACTGTCCCTCTAGCTTCACCTTCACATCCTTAGGTCACGTCTCCTCAGTTGACCTGTTTATCCTCAACTGCTGATTTGTCCTGCTGGGAGAGAATTCAACTGCAAAATGACTACTGTTTATGTCTACACGAGCAAGGGATTTCAGTATCAAGCTGGTTCACAGCCTGGCTGACAACTAACCAAACAAGGCTGCTGATCCATGCCACCCCTTTTCCCATCCTAACACCAAAGGGGCCCCTGTTTCTGGGAAGAGGCACAGGAGACACTTCCTCATTTGTCTTTGCAGCTGCTCCCACTGTGTGAATTTAATTGAGGTGGAGCCAAGCCAGCAAGGGAAGGCAGCATCACTGACATTGCCTGCAACAGGCAGGCAGTTCCCAGCCAACATTAACCAAGGAAAAGGTTGGGAAACTGGTCCTTTCCCTCTTCCAACTGTCAGCTACCAGCTTTCTGCTGGGACTGACTACACCAGGAACCTTGCCTGAAGGTTCTTGTTTGTATGCCCATAGTACATGAGGGTACAGCCTAGTTCACATGTGAAACCTCAGAGCATTTTGTGGTAGTGTAGGCTTAGGTGGACAAGATTTCAGCCTTGTTACATGAGCTCAATAAATCTTCCAGTGAGCTATCCCACATCATGGCCTGCTTGCTCATACCCTTCCACAAGCCTGAAGCCTATGGAGACATATGTGAGAGAAGGATTTCCTACTGCCCACCCTCCTCCCACAACTGGACGTGTCAGGAGTCAGGAGGCTTTTTTAATGCATCAAAACAGAAACTATTTACCCACACTGATAATTTTAACTTGAAAGAGTCATCCTGAAGCAGAGCTATATGAGGGGAGTTAGGCATTGCTATTTTTCACACAGGACACGTCAAAGCTTTCTTAGAATCCTAGAATCAGAATCACTTGGTTGGAAGGGACCCATTGGATCATAGAGTCCAACCATTCCTATCAGTCACTAAACCATGCCCCTCAGCACCTCATCCACCTGTCTTTTAAACACCTCCAGGGAAGGTGATTCTACTACCTCCCTTGGCAGCCTGTTCCAATGCTCATATTCTGTGAGAATATTTTTCCTAATGTCAAGCCTGAACCTCCCCTGGCAGAGCTTGAGGCCATTCTCTTTTGTCCTGTCCCCTGTCACTTGGGAGAAGAGGTCAGTATTCTTCAAATACTTCCCAATCCTTACATACTGTATGTCTCTTCCCAGAGTTTTTCCTGATGCAGTACATATTCCCAATGTAAAGGACTGAGGAATTCAGAGAAGAAATTTAAAAAGACCATCCTGAAATAAATTTCAAGATAACAGTGGGTTCCCATCATGAATTCTTAGGTAAATGACACTAGAGAATTTTCTGCTTTCTGTGTCAAGTGAAGAGCCTCTAACTGCTAAGAAAAGGGCAGAGTGTTGTAAGTGGTATCATGTTTGAATTCAGAGTTTGATGGCCAGAGAGTAGGAAAGGAGATAGCAGCCATTCAGTTGGCTTTGTCAGAGTGAGTTTTCATTAGGAAGAGTAACTTAGTAATTTTGTTTTCCACTGTAATTATACTGTGTACAGTGTGTCCAGTCCCTCCATAAAAAGGGCTTTTCCTAGAAATAGTATTGAGATATTCTGATGGAGGCCAATAGTGCTTTTTGGCAAGGGATGATCATAGAATCATAGAATAGTTAGGGTTGGAAGGGACCTTAAAAATCATCTAATTCCAATCCCCCTGCCATGGGTAGGGACAACCCACTAAGAATATTGGCAAAGACTGTCAATTTGTACCATAAATTCTGCCAATAATCAACCTATTCTCCCTAAACCACCAGCTTATGTTGGATCCATTTGTTCTAAATCCCTTGTTCCCAAAAGACCATGTAATTTGAATGACTGGCTGCTCACAGCTTCCCTGGTGCTCAGCTGCATGTGGGTCATGCCAGAGTCTTCTTTCTGGAAGGATGGCTATGCACTGATGCCTGGTTACATGTGACGTATAGCATCTGAGTCTGCTCAGAGGTGAGAAAAGTACAGCAGCTTAGTGTTTAATACCAATAAGTCGTGAAGGAGTGAATATCTTATTCTTTGCACTACTGTTTTTAAATTGGGGTCTTCCTGCTTTGTTTTGGCAGCCCAACCAAATCTTCTCAGCCAACATCATCAACATTATATTGTCATTAAAAACTTTAAAGCAAAGGTCAGGTATTCAGTAGGAAGTAACTGCTGTGCAAAAGAAAAATAAAACACTTGTTAGCACCTGTCCTTTTGGCAAAATATTTGATTGCTTTGGCTGATGCACCAAGCAGACATACTATTATTTTATTAGCATTACAATTCAACAGTTTATAAAAAGGGACCAGCAAGTACCAAACTGTGATTTTTTTTTTGAAAAAAAAATTTTTTTTTAGATTTATAAGAAAGCTAATTTTTCTATTTATATTGCTAGCTTAGAAGTTTAAAAATCATCTCATGTGTCACCTTGATGATGCAAGTGAATTATCATAAACAAAAGTGCCGTACATCATCATTAGCACACAAGGGGAAGATAGCTATTGGGTACTCATGAAAAATTTGAGGATAAGATATATAATTACCACCCATTATTCTAATAAAATGCATAATATAAAATGCAGGAAAATCCTCAAAAACTCTTGGAAATAAAAATCTTCATCCAGCTATTTTGCTATTTAATACTCTCACTATGTAAGAACAGATAGCTTCAATGTATTGCACACAATGATTTAGCAGTATATTGAAGAAGCTTAAAATACACTGCAAACAACGTGCTTAAGTGGAAACTTTCATTTACTTGCTATTTAGAGCTTTTTCTTGTATAGCTTTTCTTAGCTGTTAGGGATTTCTTTAGTTTTAATTAATTTATTGAACACATTTTACTGACAAGTTTTACGTAATTTCCATGCATTTTAACTGACAGTTTAAATGATCTTGTCCTTCTTGATGTTGATTTTTTTAAATGGCCTTAGTTCATAGCACTCCGGGGTGAAAGGGTGACTCGAAATCCCCTTACTTCCAAGTGCTCTCTGTTTGAATATTGTCCAGAAAGGTTTAAGCCAGCAAAGCCGTTTAAAAACCACACATACATTTTATTCCTTCTCCTCAGTGCTATGGAAAACTAATGAAAGATTTCATAAGAGTAACCTAAACTAACAATTAATTCCCTTTGTGAAGCATTTAGATATTTTTGACTGACTGTATTTCATTTACAGATAGAGATCTGAGCTATCACCGTGTATTTAAATGTAACTTTGGGGATGTTCAGAATCCCAAACCACATGAAAATTTACTCTTTGTGCTTTACATGGCTCCTAAGCATTTAATGGCTTGAACCCAACACAACATCCAAATGCTTCCTAATTTACAGACTACTTTGGTGCTTTACACAGTATCAAAGGCTCTTATCAGATAGAGGAGAGGGGATGTGGAATGTTTGAGTGTGTCTTTCTCTGAAAAGTAAAAGGGAGGCAAATGTGGTGAGGAGGAAAGGGTGCACTCCTGTCAGGCTATTCACTGTGGCTTAGTGCTGGTCACTGCTTTGAAAACAGAATTTTTAATGCTGGCAATTTTTCCCCAAAACAAACTACCTCCACAGTGTCCTACCTCTACATCTAAGCTAATCGAATAAGCAGCACCATGAAACGTTCCTAGACCTTGAAATGGAATCATTTGTTTTATTAAGTGTCTATAATTATTCCTGTTTTGAGTTAGGCCAACAAGCATTCTTCTAAGTAACTCTTATGAACAATATTAGGGAGCCCATGTAGGTCACATATGGAAATTTAATCATTTGGATGCTAAAATAATCTAATAGTATATACACAGGCCATTTCATGCCAATTGGCCTCAGTGACAGGACAGTCTGAGGCTGTTTAACTTAGCAGCATAGATACAGTGCTGATGCCTTCTAGCATACACAATTGCTCAAGGGCCTCATAAAGAAACTAACAAAGAATAAGAGAATCTAAAGTTTTATTTTTCTTTTCCTGTACAATTTTTCCAAAACTGAATCACCAAATGGGATAGTATAAATTTGGGACCCATGGAAGTTTTCTTTCTGAAAAGAAAACATTAAAAATATGGTCCTGAAGAGGTAAAAATGAGAATTTAATACTATTGAAATCAAGAATCACATCTGTGGATGAGGGTTACAGACCTGGCTTTCAACTTTGGAAATTCTGTGAATATTTTATATTTGAAGTTATAACACTTCTGTGTACTGTCAAATTATTTTACCTCATGGCTAGTGGTGCTGGTGACTGTCTCTGAGGACTGATATGACTTCATCCTCAATTAATCTGCAGATAGAGAGAGTGATTAAAGTAGAACTATTGGGAGGTGGGGGGAGCAAACAAAAACAGTACTATTTTGACATTTACAAAATAATTTTCTTGGAGTCATATACCTAAATGCCTGAAATGTTTTGTGATCTAAGAATTTTTCAATTTTTCTTGTTTTAGCTAAACTGCATCTCCTGCCTATATATATATCCAGCTTATGCAAATTTACTCTACCTCCCTATATCTGCATTATTCTTTAAAAATTCTTCCCCTAAACTATTGTGCAGGATTTATGTTTTATGTTAAACAGCTGCCAAGTTTCACTCCACAGGTGGCTGTTCTTTGCTGGTAGATTAAATGCTTCTTGTAAAGTTTGTAAAGCGTTTCAGTCTCTTTGCAAATGGAAGAACTTACTAAATCAGGAATATGCAACTTATGCTTCTAGAGCTGCACGTGGCTTTTTTTTTTGGAAAGCACATTTTGGAAGACACATAGGAACTGTTTTGACTTTTTCCTGTGAGGGAACATGCAGGGCGTTTATCTGTTCCTTTTCATCTCTCCAAGCAACCAAAAGAGGTGGCTCGCACAGTTATTTTTCTATACTTCTATGCCCAGTAGGATTCTGTACATGCCATTTAATAAAATGTATTTCAGAGTCATGTATATTCAGGTAAGGATATATGTGACATACAACAGGGTAATGGAGAACTGAATATGTATCCCATCACATATTTTATCAAAATTATGTTCTCAATACATTTCCTAATCCTGGACTGGAGTAATAACACAGACTATGAAATTACAGGAGACTATGACATCATCAAAACAGCATGATGATTTCACTAGAAGTTGGAGTTGGAGGAAATGAAAACTGAGATGTTTCCTCAGTCTCTACTGTTACAGAGAATCAGAGATCTATTAGTGTGCAGGGTGAATGAGCAGTGCGTCTAACACTTTTAAGAAGGATGTTATCTTTCTTACGTCTCTGAACTATTCATTGAGCAGTTGGAAAATAGCTCTAGCAAAGTCATCCTGTTCTTTTTTTCAACCAAAAAGATCTATTGTGTATGCAGTCTTTCTAATGGATAGCAGAGATATATCATTCATATCAATCGATCTTCTGTATCTCTATGTTTTATTCAGATCCTGAATATTATGCTAAAAGACACTCTGATATTCATCAAGTTTTCAAACTCTCTGTAACAACAACTAAAACTGAAAAATAGCCCAGGAGTCATTATTGTTTTCCTCGATGACCTGGGAGGGGTTGATTTGCATAGTGTGACTATGGAACTAGGACAGAATTGGTGACATGTTTTGGAGTGGGAAGGAACCTGTAGCGTCAGTTTGAAAGTGATTTATCCTGTCTGTAATAAAGGTACACAAAGGTTAGTGTGGTGGTGCCATCTTTTACATACTTATTTTCAGTTGGCAGAAATATCCAGAAATGGCTATGATGAAGATGCTACTTTCCATTGTAATTCTTAGCCTTTCTTTCCATCACTGCATAAGCAAATTTAATAGCTCATTATCATCATGAAGACTACTACATCAGCTAAACATAGCGCTATACTGCCTTTCAACTGACGGAATGATTGATGTGTCATACATTTAAAATTATAGAAAATAATCTTTTATGTGATAATTTTGTTTAATCTAACTAGTATAAACTGTCCAGGATAACTCTGAAAAATAAACAAATGAAGAACAGCAACATATCAAATAAACAAACGAAATCTGAGCAATTAAAATTCGAAAATTGCCAAACTCTCACGGAAATGCAATGGTAGATGTGAAAACTGAGGCCTGTATGGCTAAGTATTTCAATTGAAACATCCTTGTCATTTTTATTCATTGTAACTGTAACAATGCCTAAGGAACAACTAGGAATATACACTAGGAATATATGTTGCCAAGACTTACTCAAATAGCTATAAAAAGCTACTGCTCTGAAAAACACATGACCTAACAAGACAAGATTGAAAAGGAAAGACAAAAAAGATATAATACACATTAGAAAGAATATCCCCATTTCACAATTTTTTTTCATAAACTAGTCTCATGTAGGTTTCTTCTTTCATTTGTTTTCATCTTACAGAGTCAACGAGTGGTGGGCTCAGCACATAATTTCAATAAACTGTCCTTCCAGGCAGAAAATCATTCATTAACAATATTTTGACTATGGAAGAAAGAGAAATATTTGATCTTCTCATCAGCATAATGATAATACATCCCGTCTGCAGAGTGTAACTGTATATTATTTCCAGAAAGATAGTAGGCTGCTCTGCAAATGAGTATTTCTATTCCACATGCACTCTCATACATTTGGAAAAGCCAAATTTCACTCCTGTTCTGTAAGCTTATGAAAAGCCTCTTCATTACTAAGCCTGAAAATAAGTTTATATGAGGCTTACAAAGTGAGTAAGCCTTGTGTGAGTCTTTGTGTGAGTACAAGAAGAAAAATTTCATCCAAATGCAGATAGAAATAGAATAAAAAAACATAGAATAAAGTGAGATAGAAAGAGACATATTCTTGATAATCACCTGCTGAAGATGCCATCAACATAGTAAATTAAACATTTCATTATAATGATGTTTAGAATAGATATTTAAAAATGAGCTCATACTAGATTGTTACCACTACGTTTGCAGAACATTTGCCCAGGTGGCCAAGAAGGCCAATGGCATCCTGGCTTGTATCAGAAATGGCGTGACCAGCAGGTCCAGGGAGGTTATTCTCCCTCTGTACTCAGCACTGGTGAGACTGCTCCTTGAATCCTGTGTTCAGTTCTGGGCCCCTCACCACAAGAAGGATGTTGAGGCTCTGGAGCGAGTCCAGAGAAGAGCAATGAAGCTGGTGAAGGGGCTGGAGAACAGGCCTTGTGAGGAGCGGCTGAGAGAACCTGGGTGGCTTAGCCTGGAGAAGAGGAGGCTGAGAGGAGACCTCATTGCTCTCTACAACTACCTGAAAGGAGGTTGTAGAGAGGAGGGAACTGGCCTCAAGCTCCCAAGTGACAGGGGGCAGGACGAGAGGGAATGGCCTCAAGCTCCACCAGGGAAGATTTAGGCTGGACAATAGGAAAAAAATTTTCACAGAAAGGGTCATTGGGCACTGGAACAGGCTGCCCATGGAGGTGGTTGATTCACCATCCCTGGAGGTGTTTAAGGCACGAGTGGACGAGGTGCTAAAGGGCATGGTTTAGAATGGTTGGACTCGATGATCTGGTGGGTCTCTTCCAACCTGATTATTCTATGATTCTATGAGTCTATGAGTCTATGAGTCTATGATTCTATGATTTTGAAACGTGGCTTTAGTGACTAAAGGAAACATCTGAGAAGAGTTTCTGTTCTGTTTGAGGGTAGATATCTGTGTGTGTGTGTGTGTGTGTGTGTGTGTGTGTATGTGGGTGCATCCTTATCACATCTAAAGGTGTATTAGAATTATTTCAGAATTTTTCTGTCAGAATGATTTGCTAATGACAAAATGCCATTCACATGCAGTCATTAAAAGGTATATTCTCTTAGAAAGCTGTAACTTTTTGCTGTTGACAAAAAGAAAAATAAATTAGAAGCTTCAAAAACAAATCATGTACATAATTCCTTTCAAAACAAAATCTGGAGAGAAATCTTTTCCAGAAAAGTCTGTGATTTGAACTTTTTAATGATTTCTCCTTCCTGTAATAAACATCCATGGGCTACCATCTTATTTAAATGTATATCATCTTGATAACAAAGTTGCAGTAAATCTTCCAGTTTCTACATATATTTGCCTCTGTGTACTTCAGCAGGTTAATCTTTTTTTTTCTTTTATTTCTTTATTTTTTTTTCTTTCTCCTGTCCCTTTGTTTTCTTTTCCTTTTTTGTTTTGTTTTGTTTGGATGGGTTTGTTGTTTGTTTTTTTTCTGGACTGTTTCAGGCTTTGAATTTTCCCAATGGAACTTGCTCTGAAGAATTACAGAACAGTTAACCATTCTGCTGGAGAGTCATGCAAGAGGAAACATGCCATTTTTAGACTTACTATTTTTACAACTAAGATTAGACAGATCATCAGATGTCATGGTGAGGAGATTCCTACATACATCTAAAACAGAGGAATAAAATAGTATTGGTAGGTATTACAGGTAGATTCCATAAGGAAAACTGCAGTGGATGTTTATTTTTATCTATGGCCTAAAATATAGGACACCATAAATGACTGTTAAATGTCATTTAAGATATTAAATTTCTGCATTTAGCACAAGCTGATCAATAGATGTGCCAAAATAATAATTAGTATTGATTAATGATAATTAGAATTTATTAATATTTATCTTTTTTACCCAATTGTTACTTAGCAGATCTTAAATGGAATGCTTTGTTTACAGTAAGTCCTGCTTTATTTTAAAATATGAGATATGGAGGATGCTCTATTGTAAATTAGGAAGCTTCTTTGTGCCTGCTGTGAGTTATGAATGCATATCAAATTTTAATGAAAAAAGATAAATAAATTGTCTCACAGTTCACCATCATCTACTATATCACTCAGTTCATCCAATATAATACGTAATAAATTGAAGGCTTCAATTTTTGCTTTATGTGACCATTTACAACCAGTACTACT
Organism: Clamator glandarius; assembly: GCA_033459285.1. Taxonomy (NCBI): domain Eukaryota; kingdom Metazoa; phylum Chordata; class Aves; order Cuculiformes; family Cuculidae; genus Clamator; species Clamator glandarius. The sequence goes on from JAUNZM010001433.1 coordinate 370,162, forward strand.
GCCTGAGAAATTGTCATCACACAACAGTTCACATAACCAGCGAGTAGTCTAAGGTTCCATGCTGTACCTCTTGACCAAAGAACAGATGTTTTTAAAAACCTTTAATACAAGCTAAGACCAGAAAAAGGTGAAGTATATCAATTAAAGTATATTAACAGTAATGTAGGATCTTGTTCCTTAGCTCTAGTCTTGACATCTTCGGGATTTAAATTGCAAAAATAAAAAGAATAAAAAAAAAAAAAAAAACGAGAAGCCAGTAAAATAGTTTATGTTTACTCTATTCAGTCATTGTGTTGCCTGATTATTTCTGTTCACTACTAATGTCCTTAACCTCCTAAGAAGAGCAATTTAACATTTTAAAATCTGTAGAAATGGTCTAAGCATCTATTTCACTAAGAAATATTCTGTACATTGTTCATCTGTGTGAGATTACAAAAGGAAACATCACATATGTTTAATAATAATTAAAGAAGCTGAGGTAAATTTACTTCTTTGATATCTGCAGCCCAGACAATGAAAGTGGGCAGCACCAGAAGTCCCACAGAAGTTTAATGAATTGGGATTAAGTCTCCTTTTCTCTAATGAGGACTTTCAAATAATTGTCTCAATAATTTTGTATATAATCTTGTGAAAGAGATGTACTGCAGTTCTAATTTAATAATGACATGAAAAATTATTTGTCCCAGAAATCAACCTACATTAAACAGACCTGTTTTGCAGGAATTATTCCCTACCTGTTTTAGTGGTTTCTGTGAGAGTGGTTTTCAGGAGAAACATTTGATGAGATGGAAGAATAATTGTTAATATTCTTAATTTCCTGGAAAGCAGCTGTTTGTCAGACATCTTTCACTATTTGATACAAACACAGGCCGAAGACACCATGAATAAGTAAAAAACTCACATGCTAGATGGATCCCTGAGTCATTAGCAATTGGATTTTTACTAAAAGATGAGCACCTGCTGCTTTCAAATTGTTCTTGAGAAGAGAAATATTCATTGTAGTTCAGTTGTAAAAAGATATTTTTACATTAGAGATGCTGATGCAAAAAGGAAAAGTGCATAGTAGAATGTATTTAAAGATCTTTCCTCAATATGAGGTGACTGATGTATTGTAAATGAAAGTTAAGGAGGTTTTAACATTCTTTTATGAGTACCAGGTTCCCTACACAAAGTATGAAGGTAATTCCTTGGTAGCTCCAAAGATCTGAAATTTTGAGGGGTTATATCTATTCCAAAGTAAGGACACTAGTACAGTTTTAAAAATAAATGATAGCTTTTCTTAGGACTGACATCCACCTACATTTATAGTGGCCCTGAAGGAAGTGAGACAGAGTATAACTTAAACTTCTCTGTGCATTTATGCCTCAATCTCAATAATTTTTGTACCTGCTGGCCAATTTTAATCAAATCTGGCAGCTGGGTAACCATGAATTCCCTTTGCTAGTGTCACCAAGAAAGGGACTGAATCTCTAAATCAATCTTTGTTAGGTATCAGAGAGGCCATGCCAGCATGCACAACTCTGACTATCCACACCAGGAAAAATCCTAGACTACGTGCTAAAATCATAGTTTTCAGTAGATTTTTAGTTTCACTTAGAAGATCTTGCAAGCATTTTTCTTCCAGCGACACCCTTTCTGTACTACTTCATGGAGACAGTCTAAAAGTTGGCCTCTAAAGATTTTATTTAAACATGAGAGCACTGAGTTTCCTGGAGTCTCCTGGGACAGATTTCAAATGTTTGAATGAAGACAATCAAAATTTGAGCACCCCAATGTGGGCCAGTAACTCTTATATCCTCTGTCATCAATAGAACAAAGTAACTGCCTCCAGAAAACTAGTTAATCTCGTGCATCTTAGGTACTGTTTTCTGATAACTGAATCACTTTTCAGAAGACGCTTTTTCCCAATGCTGATATAAAAAAGCATTTTAGGAAATTTGCATGGTCTCCCAGGTCTAACTCCTAGGCAGCTAAAGTTTGGTCAACTATAATAAATATTGCTGTTCACATGAAAGTATTTTTGAGATTTGGAATTATTTCTCTTCTGTCTCAGATCTCTGGCACTATCAAGGGAGAAAGGGATAACAGATATTGATAACAATAATAATAGCATTAGTAGTAATTATAACAAAAAATAATAATGATAAGATGTGAAGCCTTAAGAAAAATGAAATAGTGTTCCTAGTGTTAGTCACAATCACTATTAAGGTTCATACTGCAGGACTTAATAAGACAATAAACCAGTAGCCAATGTTCTACATAAATAATGAGCCAAATCAGAATCAGTCATGCATCTAATTGGGACATTTGTACTACACTGCTTGAGGCATAGAATACTTTTCTATGCTAGATATGTGCTTGACAAAATTAATCAGATAATCAACGCTCAGCCTCATCTCCATTCTCTGAAACTCTTTGTGGCACTAGATATGGGTAAAATAACATCTCTGCTGACAGTAGTCTTTAACAGTTTTTTTAAAAAAAAGGAGATAGCTGTGTCACTCATCACAATAAATAGCCACAAAAGGGATTTTGTGAATATTATTACTCCTTAAAAAGTAACCAAACTAGTGACTTATGTTCTCTTTCTAGCTCTTCAGATACTCTAATGGTTGACCACAGTCATATTTTTGCCCCTTCTCATACCTCTGTCTCCTCCTTTCGTAAAGAAAAGTAATAAGAAAGCATTCCTTATTGTATTACTTTGAGGTCTGCTAATAAAGCCATTTCATAAAACCCAGAGATTTTTTTTCAAAATATAGCTTAGATTTAGAAGTCAGTGAATTATTAGAAAAGCCTAGGAATAGGACTAAAATCCTGTCAGGGTTAAGCTTCAGAGCCGGTTAGGGCAAAGTAACGTAAATACTAACAAAATGTAACTTAGAATGTTTTAGGAAGAGGAGATAGTAATTATCATGGCCTCAAGCTCCACCAGGGGAGGTTTAGGCTGGACATTAGGAAAAAATTTTTCACAGAAAGGGTCATTGGGCACTGGAACAAGCTGCCCAGGGAGGTGATTGAGTCACCTTCCCTGGAGGTGTTTAAGGCACTGATGGATGAGGTGCTAAGGGGCATGGTTTAGTGTTTGATAGGAATGGTTGGACTCGATGATCCGGTGGGTCTCTTCCAACTTGGTTATTCTATGACTGTATGAAAATAACACTTAGGAAAAACATGAGTTCCACATCTCGAGCATGATTTGGCCAAAGACCCTACTGAGTTCCCAGACAGATTCACCAGCTCACCTGTGGTCATCTGAATAATTCAGTGGCTTTCTTCCATGGTGCCTTCTCTCATGTTGGCCTCAGTGACAGAAAGGAGATGTGGGTGTGTTGCGTAGCAGAAAAACACCCTGAGGCTTTTTGGACTTTATTGCAGCTCACATGGCAAAGACATATTTGATGACTTGCAGAGGACCCTTTCTTTGTGTTCTGGGAACAGTAGGACCTGGTCATGTTATGGAACATGGACAGGAAATATGTGATGGGCAAAACCACCTACTGATAATACAACAGGCAAAAGAACAAACATGAGAGGAGGAATGTGTCCTCAAGAGATCTATGCAGCTATATGAGGTCTATTACCCTTAACTACAAAATCATGATAGTACAGAAGACCCTTTATAAAATCGTTATTGTAGTATCCATGTCTGCATTTATCCCAGAAACAGAAGGGATTCTAATTTAAAAAAAAACTCTGGAAGGAAAAGGTACTGTGTCTGGAGGAATATTTTTAAGTAACTGGGTTTCAAGATTCACTAAAGAAGAAAGGATACCGAAGAGAACTGATTTCTGAACATTAATATCCATTGATTATGTTTAAGTTATGTATTAGTTATTTCATTTTGCTTAACCTAATTTTGATAGTACAATAACAAAGAGCTGTGAAAAAAATATCAGTTTACTGCAGCACTAATGAGATATCTTGAGGGGAAGATCTTCAGCCAAGTATCTCTCAGCCCAATTGAAATGAAAAAGTACAGTCTTTCAAAGTCTCTGTTTTGGTGCTTGATTTTGTTGGAGAATTTAGCAGATGTCTCTAAATTATACTAAATTTTAACAGGACAAGAAGATCATGAGAGGCAGCAATATGTCTTTTCCTGGGATAAGTTTAACCCTTTCTTTCCGGAATACCCTAAAAACTCCTTTGCATATGTTTTTAACCTCAGAAGAAGTATAGATGTACCTTAATATGTGCTATCACCAAGACTTTTCTGGTTAAGGTCAAGATGAATATAACAAACTCTAATCTAAACCTTCATTCACATTGTTGTTGACTGAAACCCCTTCTGAAGTTTTAAAAAAAGTTTGATTAACTTTCTCAAGTTTGCTATTTTTCATGCCTGTCTGGCTCCTTAGTAGAGCAGATAAATCTCTACAATGGAAAACTGGCGTGTTACAAGAGACTATTCTTGCTGTGTTTCTTATTCAGCTGGCATGACTATAACTCAGTCATGTTTAAATGCCAGTTTGTAATTCCTTTAAAGCACTCACTTGGGGAAAACAGACTGTCCACAAACTTCCCTTACATTATATGCAGCCACAGCCAATTAAGCAGTTAAAGTTGAGGCCAATCTAGAGAGAGAAACAGAATATTCCCTGCACCAGATTACTGGCTTAATTGTCTTGCTTCTGGCCACTGCAGGTTGGCGACCACCTGATTTTAAAATAGTGCTTTGGCAAAACTCCCATTTTTAGATGCTTACCAGATTTAAAATTTTAAAAGTCTTATTTTCATCGAGCTCAGCTATGATGTGCCTGTGAAATAATATTTACCGAATTTCAAGGAGATATACCAAAAAAACTAATGGGGGTCCAGCAATTCCAAAACTAGCTTTACATTAGATTAGGAAGTTTAAAATTTCCCAGCAAAGCTTTAAGCTTTGTTTTATCAAACCTGATACATTTTGAATGTAAGAGATGAGAACTGGGGAGTTAGTAACAATTTTCCTTTTCTGGGTAAGAAAAAAACACTTGCAGGTATAAATCCATCAGTGAGATCATCTGTGTTTGATACAAATAAGATAAAAAATCTTAGAGTATTGATACAAAATTGACAGACCAGGGAAGGATGCGAATTCAGTTGCATTTTCCCATGAAAAATCTAGAACTAAAGAACTTGCATAACTACGGTGAAATCATTGAGGTCATGCCTGTGATTAATTTGGCTCTTAGTCAGTAAATCCAAGCTGAAGAGAAAATCCCATCTAAAAGCAATTAATCAAGTGCTCAGGATTAATAGAAACAGTTTGTCTGATGGGTGAGAAATTGTAATATTTAAACATTTTGGTCTTTTTTCTAAATTGTATTCCAGACATCTCAAAAAAAAGTCTGAGAAATAAGTGACTCAATTTAGAGAAAAAAAAAACTGTGAAAAGCTGAGGTACCTTTTTGTTTACATTCCAGTGGTCAGGCACTACTCTTCTTGGGTTCAGATGTCAACTAACACAAATTTTATAGAAGTGTATTTTCGCTGAATACACTGTTGCTCCAAGTTGCTCATTGAAGCAAGTAAGATTAAATTATTGTCAAAGTTCCATCAGTACTGTACACCTGTACTAATCATAAATATATAAGAAAAGATCACAAACATAATGATTTATACCAGCTTATGACCATTACTGTAGGATTTTTTTTTTTCAAAGGTGAAACATTTTTTCATTTTTCTGATGCTACCATCACATTTCTGTTAGGAACAAGAAAGTTTCTATTGCTGTGCTTAATCTTCATCTGTTTCAGTTTGAATTTCAAATGCATGCAGGAGTTGACACTGTACTTAGTAGATACCCTTTTCTTCCTTTTTCTCACTGTCCAACAATAACTGTTATATCCATAAGTCAGTCTTCATAGGGCTGGGTTTGTTCTAAGACTTATGAATTTGAAGTTTCACCTCAGGTGATCACAGGGATTTTTAACAAGTCTTGTAATAGTATCTAAAGTGAATCCAACATCATTGTCTGTTTGGAGGATTAAAAAGTAGTAACCAATGGCATCTGAAGTCTTGGACAGGTCTTCTCGTTAAAGACCCCTGAATTTTCCCAAAAAGTTTACACATTGTTGAAGACAAGTAGTAGGTATGAGTAATGAGCAAAACGAATGCCAGGTAAGAATGAAAGAATTTTGATTACTGTAATAATTATTCCAAATTTAGTGGTATACTGACCATTTCTCCTTGTTTTGGAAATCTTTTGTGGAAAACAGAGTAATTTTGTGGAGATTGTTAGGACACATTTTCCTTGTGTCTTAGGGATGGAATGGGGGAAAGTATAGAAGCATTGGAATTAAAATTGCATTGAAGGTTAGTAATGGCTGATGCATTTTGGAAAGCATAGAGAGGTCTGATGCTGTCGTCCCCCCCCCAAGAGAAAAAAGAGACAGAAAAACATGAGGTAAGGTGAGGAAGATAGATAAGCCTAGGAGGCCTTTCAATTAAAGACAGTTGTAAGTGATGGCATGGGGAAACGTTCATTACCTCTGCAGAACTCCAGAAAAGTTGATATAAGGCTCAAAGCAGCCATGCAGGACCCTGATCTTCTATGTCTGAAACAGAGATAGCAGATTGCCAGATTAGACTATTTTAGCTGTATAAGCAAATGGAAAGGCATAGGTAAGTATTGCTCAGGAAGGAGCAAGAAAATAAAAAAATCTGCTGGTTTTCAGTCTTGAATGTGTATTTAGAATGATATTGGTTTCAGAATAAAAAATGTTAACTGCATTACAGCCCTTGTGAGCCATCCTAGAGATCATTCACCTTTTACTTTGACAAAATTATTTTTGAGCTGAGCCTTTTAGAGTTAAGATGACCTTTTGCTTTCAAGGATTTGAAAAGTTCCCACACATTCTCTCTGAAAAACTCAGTGTTACTTTCAAAATTCTTTCAATGTTGGATCATATATGCATGGGCTCTGGCAAGGCATCTTTGACTTATGATATCACCTAAGCTTTACTTTCTTCAGATTGAGTGGGAGGTGTTCCAGCCCATGGCAGGGGTTTCAAATTAAATGATCATTAAGGTCCCTTCCAACTCAAACCATTCTATGATTCTATGATTCTGTAATTCTATGATTCTATATCCCAAAAGTGCTCACTGAAGCTCCATGCATTTGTAATTTGATCTAATTATTTGAATGAATACTTTTTGTCATAATCAGACCAAGAGGAAAGTGAGTGTTTAACTAACACTAAACTACGTATTAACATTTATTTTGCTTTTCAGAATAAAAAATTAACTTGAAGAATCTGACAAAGTACTATATATTTAGTTCACAAAATCAGTATCACCTTTCATCATCAATGTGTACATGAAAAAAACATGCTGCACAGTTACACTTTTCTTCACTTTAGAGGTCAGAGAGGGTAGGAAACCTGCTTTTTCATTTAATTGCATATAAACATGTCCCTAGTCACTGCTTAAGCCAAATCATACAAAGAATGTTAAACTACTGCATGTGAAGTTAGCAGCAAATTAATATTTCATTAAGATCCTGCATTAACCTCTTGATCCTGACCTTCAAGTTTAATGGGGAACTGCAACAAAGATGTAGACCAAAGGCTTCAGTGCTGTAATAACAGCAAAGAACACTACTTTTAGAGCTCATTCCTGTCCTTTCTATTCAAAATATCCATGAAGTTTTGACACAGCTCTTGATATCTCTTATTGGCTCCAAAATTCTGACTGCTCACACACAAATCCACTTAGGAGAGGAAAATGATTCATTTACCTATTTAATTTCTCTATTCACCTTGCATCTTAAAGAAGTCCAAATTTCAGAAAGGACAAAATTATTTCCTGGCTTCTGTATCTCTCTGCTAGGCTTTGTCCAGTAATTGTGCATATTGTCTAAACTGGAGAGACATGGGTTTGATGAACGGACTTGGTGTTTAAGGAACTGGCTGAATGGTCACACTCAAGACAGTTGCAGTCAATGTCTTGGTATCCAAGTGGAAATGGCTGAGAAATGCTTTTTGCAGGGGTCAGTATTTGGACAAGCAGCATCTTTGTCAGCAACGTGGACAGTGGGATTTGCTGGTGACACCAAGTTTTAAGGTGCAGTCCGCACACAGTGGAGGGAACAGATGCAATCCTGAGAGAGCTTCTCAGGCTTGAGATGTGCGACTATAACAACTTCATGAAGTTCAACAAGACCAAGTACAAAATCCTGCACATGGGCTGAGAAAATCCCAAACACAAATAAAGACCAGATGCAGAGTGGTGGATTGAGAGCAGATCTGAGGAGAAGGATTTATGGGTGTTTGTTGTTGAGAAGCTCAACAAGACCCACTAATGGGTTCTTGCTGCCCAGAAAGGTAACCTTATCCTGGGCTGCATTAAAAGAAGCATTCTCAGCAGGTCAAAGCTGGTGATTCTGCCCCTCTACTCTGCAATCATGAGACTTCAGCTGGAGTACTGTGCTCAGGTCTGGGACCCCACCTAAGCAGGACATGAAACTGTTGGAGCAAGTGCAGGAGAAGGACATGAAGAGGGTGAGAGGGCTGGAGCACCCTCTCCTATGAAGACAGGCTGAGAGAGTGGGGTTTGTTCATCCTAGAGAAGAGAAGGCTCCAGGGAGACCTTATTGCAGCCTTCCAGTACCTAAAGAGGACTTACAAGAAAGCTGGAGAGGGACTTTTTACAAGGTTATGTAGTGATAGAACAAGGAGTAATGGCTTTAAACTGAAAGAGGGAAGATTTAGATCAGATATAAGGAAGAAATTCTTCAGAGAAGTTGTGGATGCTCCCATCAGTGGAAGTATTCAAGGCCAGGCTGGATGAGGCTTTGAGCTACCTGATCCAGTGGAAGCTGTCCTTGTCCATAGAGGGGTGGTAGAACTAGATGATCTTTAAACTTGCTTCCAATCCAAACCATTCTGTGATTCTATGATTCCATAGGTCTGAAGATATGGACATGCCTTTGTTGGTCCTGCCCTGGGAAACCTGAGGCATCATTTTTCTTTGTGACATTACGATATTAATCACTGTTCGTTGGTATTCCCTATGTCTAGCGCGTGATTTTGATGGATATATTATGAATCACTCATCACAGTATACTGCTTTCATAGGCACGCTTCAGTGAGAGGACACATGCCGATCCACTGCCTGAGTTGTCATGGTTGTGATTTAGGACAGCCATGTGTGTGCACAGAAGCTGTAAATACGGTGTGAGCCAGTTAGATAGTGCAGGTAGCGACATTGCACTTGAAGAAGTGTGCCCATTGCTAGAGGACAAGCTTAGCAGTAGGAAGAGCCTTCTGAAAAGGATGATAGATGTTGTTGGTTTCCATTTCTCTTAACAAACCTAAAGACCAGGGAAGGACAAAAATATTGTGTGGCCGTTTCAGTGCTTGCCCAGGCTTCCATGAAGAATTTACCGCAGTACTCCTCAAAGCCTTTTCCTGTTTCAATGGACCTCTTCTTAGTATTTTATGTTGCCTCGGCCCTGACTCTCCAACTAAGGTAAAAAGAAGACAGTATGACAACTCCCACATTTTGCACAGAACTTAACATTCTTAAAGACACTGTCCCCAGTAGAGAAAAAAAATTGATCAGATCATTTATCTCTTCCACGTGCCTTTTGTTGTTAGGACATCCTTTTGTATGGAAATTGGCACATAGATACAGAATTGATAACTGCATTGCAAATCTACCACTAATAAGGCTTAAATACCTGAGCTTTCAAAATAAATCAATCGATTTCTAGCCCTGGTGTGGGTACTAAAGCCTTCTAGAGTGGGATGAAATGTGGACTGATGCTGTGTTGCCTGCTTCAGTCTGTCCATAATTAGTAGTTCCAAGAATCACAACTTTTGCTCTTTACTATTACAGGCATTATTTCCAGAAGTCATGATAGCAGATTTAAACATTAACTATGTCTCTGCTAAACATTTTATCACACTCATAAAGTCCAAGTGCCCAGTCATGGCCACTACAGGCATTTTACACTTGGGTGTTCAGCACTGCTACAGGGTAACAAGATATAGAACACAAAATTGAGAGAGGTTCTCCACCTTGATTAGATATCTTTCCAGGTTATATTTTAGTAATAAAGGCATCCTTTTGCAAATGTTCCTATGAAGAATCCAAACCACTCTGTTGCTAATACAAAACACAAAGCAGAAATGGGTCTTGCTAATACTTTCAATATCCATAGCAGTGCATGTTTCAATTAAAAGTAAAATTATTAATTTCTTTAGTTTGCACAATTTTTTGATAGAATACTACATTTATATGTTAATTTTGCTAAGATCAACTTTATTTATCTACAGGAAGCTATTCCAAGATTGTTGTACATTTTCTTTGCTTCTGAAACGTTATCACATTTAATTGCCTGATCTTATTTGGGTTGCAATCATAGTCATTAATTAGCAGGAAGGTGAGGGACAGCATCATATCTAACTATCTGTTATGGCTGCTTTAATGAGGAAAATACCTGCCATCATTTTAAAGTCATTCTGTATACTTCACAAATACAGCTTGCTGTAGCATTCTCATTTAGACTGTGAACATCAAAGGAAATTGATGTCAGGTGTGAACAGAAGCTGTTGAATATATCTGTTGAGGAAGCTGAGTTGTATGTCTGGATGAGAGAGATGAAGGGCAGCTTAAAACATTAACAAAACTACAGGTAATTAGTGTAAACTTTCAAGGGTAAGGTATGCTTGAGGAATAAAAATGTTGTTTATAGCTATTCCCTGTAGTGCCACTATTGCTAAGGGTCTGTCAATGTTTTCATTTATAAAGCTCTATTTTTATAGGATTGTGCACTAGTAATAAAAAATGTGCTTGGGGCTAGAAGTTGACAATTTAAAGAAAAATAAATTGGTTTTGTTGTCTTGCTGGGTTTTTTTAAATTATATGAGTATGTGAATAATAGAATTTTATCTATTTTGAATGATTGTTTTCCTCTGTGTGATTCAGCTGTTGTTCTAAAATCAAATTAATGAAATTTGGCAAGCAATTAATTCTTAGTATGGACTAATCAATGTTGGAATTCTGGGGAAAAAATAAATAAAACCAGATTATTTAGCGTTTCACATACAAAATTATACCTTTCAAAGGGAATTGTAAAGACTTCAATGCATCTATAGAACTCATTGAATGAATATTTTCATTCCAAGGTAAGTGTTACAGCACATTTCCTGAAAAGTGAGTTTTAAGAAGTGCCAAAATGTAAGCAAGAGTGGTCAGTTACAAAGGTGTTGTAAGTTCACTGTGCAGTATCAGGCTTGCCAACTGGCTGCTAATGATGTTGTCATACCTCATCTCAATAATTCTCCATAAACAGAATATAGTAGGAACCTTCTTGGTCTCTCAATATCCTCAGGCTCCTACATGCTTAAGAGAGATAACAAGTAATTTTCTGGAAAAAAAATTTGCCTTTTGACTCTCACCATGCAATTTATAGCTGAATTATAGATTGCACTGAATTATAGCTGAATATTGTTTCACTGTAATTTTATATTGGACTCTCTTTAGCATAAGCAACTGGGTCTTTTCCTTATCACAATACAATAATCAGAGTAGTGAAATAATGACTGGACCTTAAAATGGAATTTTAAGGGCCAAATGTGTCATGGGTCACTTGAGTGTATGTCTAGAATAGTACTTACTGTTCACACGAAGTTTTTTTTGCTTTCCAAGATCACTGATTGCCTTAAGAGAGAAATCAAGTAGTATTGCCATATTATACAGATGGGGCAGCTGAAGGCAAGTAAACAGTTGGCTCAAATGTTTCTTAGCAGAGCAATGTTAGCAAGGGACTGGAAGTCAAGTCTCTTGAACACCATCCTAGTGTTTTACCCACTTTTGCTTTATCACTTTTGCTTTCTGTTAAGTCTTGGGAAAATAATTGCCCAAGCAATCTGAAGAGTTAGAGTGTACTCCAAAATGAAATCCATTAAGTGTTGCAAATATTTTAAAGATTTCTATCAAATCCCTAAAATACATCCTGGATATGTGGGTTTACTTGAATTGTGGAACCCATTGTTTCATCCATATATATATACACGTATGTGGCACATTCCTTAGTCCTAAAAGATCACAGTTTCAAACTCACAGAGCATCAGCACTGTGGAAGAAGTAACACCATAGACACAAATGCTTGTGGCAGCAGCTTTTCATAGCAGAGGGCTTTTTATCATTAGAAACTACATTCATTTTGAACTGTAAGACCATTTTTAACTGTAAGACCAGAAACTTTTTAACTTTTTTGATGGTTACTATAGTGCCAGTTTTGTGGGAACCATTAACATTGTCCTGCTGGTCAATGAGTTCCTAGTCCTGCAGTTGTGAATTTGAGTATGTATGCCCAAAAGGAAGGCTCATGATCATCTAACTCAATCATCTGCATAGCACAGGGTAGGAAACACCCCAAACATGATTCCTTGTCTTTACATACAGAGCATCTACTGGAGAACAAGTCTTATGAGGAGCGACTGAGAGAGCTGGGGTTGTTTAGCCTGGAGAAGAGGAGGCTGAGGGGAGACCTTATTGCTCTCTATAACTACCTGAAGAGAGGTTGTGGAGAGGAGGGAGCTGGCCTCTTCACCCAAGTGACAGGGGACAGGATGAGAGGGAATGGCCTCAAGCTCTGCCAGGGGAGATTCAGGCTTGAGATAAGGAAAAAATTCTTCATGGAAAGGGTCGTTAGGCATTGGAACAGTGCCCAGGGAGGTGGTTGACTCGCCTTCCCTGGAGGTGTTTAAGGTGAGGGTGGATGAGGTATGTAGGGGCATGGTTTAGAGATTGGTGGGAATGGTTGGACTCGACGACCTGGTGGGCCTCTTCCAACCTGGTTATTCTATGATTCTATGATCTTTTAGAAACATCCAAACATAAGGCAACAGTTTCTCTGTGCAATTTCATGACTTAAGGGCAGAGAGTGAAACTGAAATTTTCCTTGTCACATTAGACCTCATGAGCACTGACAAGACCAGAATCAGTGTAATGAAGATCCCTTCATCTACCTAGAGGTGTCTCTGTCAGGGGAACTGAGTGGGAATTACCAATCAGAGTCCTGATACTAATTTTATAATAAAGCCAGTCTGTGAATCTAGACCTTCTGATCTTCAGCATGCTCAGATATATGTAAGGTTTCTTTTTTTTACTCTCTCTTAAGCTCATCACCCACTGCCCTTATATGAAAGGGCTAAATTCTGTCCTTAGATCCTTAACTTCAAACAAATTTTAGTTTAAAAGTCTGAGGGAAAGTTTAGCACAAAGGTCCCATATATTCACACATTCTTTCTATGAACATCAAGCTATGTTTGGGTGCAATAAACACCTGTCATATTAAATAGTAAAGAATGTACTGCATTATGCTTGTGTGTAATTTTGGTTCGGGTTTTGTTTGGTTTTGTTGGTTTGGGTTTTTTTTAGGATAAAAGTTCTTTAATTTCTAGTTAAATGCAAAGCTCCAGAGAAGGAAGAATAATTTCATAAAGGACATTTTAAGGAGGATTGCAAGTAAATGCAAACAAATAAAATACAGAATATCTTTTTTTTTTTTTGCAAAAAGATACAATGCTGCATTTGTAATTCCAGTGACCTTGAAACAGATATGACATGGCCATTTTGTTTAATAATGATATGCCTAATATTAGTATGGAGATGACAGAAACTATTTTAGACAGTTCCTAGTGACTGACAAGTAATGATATCCTATGAGGACTTGAACAGAACTCTTTCACCATTTCAACAGTTATCTTTCTTCTCTCAGAAGTTAAACAGTAGATGAGACCTCCTAATGGCTTTCCGTGTGTTCATCACAGCTACCTGCATGAATTCGCAGTAATTAAGCAATCTGAAACACTGACTGACCCAGAGAGAAAGCTATTCCATACTGGTGATGTCCTTGAAATGTCTTCATCATCAAGCAGTTTCTTCTCTTCATCTCAGTAAAAGCTAATGTCAGCACTACTGTGTAGTAACCCTCCTCCCAAATAGCTATTGAAATCGTATAAGGGTCCTTTTTTATTATTATTAAAAAAAAGAGGAAGGAAAAAAATTAAAAAGACAGAAATCCCATCAGCAAAGCTGTGTGGGCAGAGAAACGGCTCTGTGAAAATGTTTCTGCTATTGGGGAGGAGGGAAAAGAAGCTGTTTGGGTATAAAAACAGCCTTTTTTTTTAAGGTCAAAAATATAATTAGCATTTGAAAGGATGTGAAGATGCACTACCTCAGGGACCACGATGGCCAAATTTGTGCCATTTAATGTCAACAGCCATCAGAGTTGTGATAAAATTAATAGAGCCTTGTGTGATTGATAACATACCTCATCTGCTATTCCAGTACAAAAATCCCACAGGTTTAGCAGCAAGGAACAAGGTTGAGATCACTTTTGAAAGGAAATTGTTTGAAAGATGCACTTATGGGCTTTAATTAGGTTCTGAAATCTGTGACAATCTTCCCCACTATCACTACCAAAAGTAAAAATGTATTGTTTAATTATTAACTGTGTGAGATGAGTTTAGTGTGTCTCTTTAGTAACAGGACATTCTTTGTGGACACTGAAAGGCAAGAGTGATGAGAAAGGCAGATTTTCTCAATGATTTTTGAAGTGGAAAACAGTAGTTTATGTGAGGGGAAAAAGGGTAATCACTGACAGAGAGAGGAATTAAGCAATGACTTAATGACTGAAAGAAAGCCAGACATTCTGTAAATACCATACATTTTAACTAGGAATTATTTTTCACTTAGTGGAAGACTGAATCCAGTTTTCTACCCTATTCTGAAAAAGCATTTAAATATTTTGGCCTTTGACTGTTAGAATCACACTGATGTTATGATTTAGAAATTAAGATTTTGTTTAAGGACACTAAGTCACAAGCCTTGTAGGGACCATATGTGTGATTCTGTTGAATTGAAAGGGCAATTTGGTCACTAATGTAAAGTATTGATTGTAAGTCTATTTCTTGCTTTTGGGAAACCAGCTTTTTTTACATTTTAATAAACATTTTTTTTTACTTGATTTAGAGTCTTATAATGGTACAATTTTTGGGGAGAGGGGGAGGGGTAGGTGTGCCATCAATCCTCCCTTGATTTCTTTAGAAGCTATAAATTGTGTAAACCACAGCAATAAGTTAACAATCTGTCCTGTTCATTAGTTGATAATATGTAATACATATTTCTAGGAACACAGCGGTTTTTTTATCCTACTGAAAACTCTCAATGATTGACCAAAAAACCCTGTAAAAATACTTATCTGAATTTGTCATGGGACTATGACAATGTTTTCAGAAATCTATACATATTTTCACTGTTATTTTTGTGTCACTGATGTTACAATTACAGTGAAAAGATGTCCCGTGTTTAGAGTTCAGCAAAATCTAACACATCATCCCAATATCTTACATCAGTTTGGAGAATCATCGAACTGCAACTCATCACCATCCAGTTACTACAGTACTGATTTAGCAAACACTTCCCGTGTAGATCCTAACATATTCCTCAACAGTTGCAACAAAACAAGTCTATCTAATCTGTTAAGAGTAGAGCCAGCCATGGGAAATCTCTGGGGCAAAAGGTGAACAGAGTTACCAAAAATTGAATATTTGATGAAAAATTTAATCAAAACTTAAATGTAAACAAAAAGGGCCATCCATCTAGATTGCAAAGCTTCAACTGTGGCAGTAATTTAATGCATCTAATAAAGTGCTGAATCACAATGAATTGCCCCCATAATGGTAACCACCTGCCAGCTTCAGTGGGGAAAACATGTCAGAGGAAAAGAGCCACAGTTATACTGTCCTCAGATAACATTTCTTTGCCCTCTAAAAAATTGTGCAGAACCAATTGAAAAGTTCTTGAAACCCAATTATTTGATCTGAAATCAATAGTTCAGAGTAGGAGGTCACTATACCAGAGTTTCTGTTGGTAAATCTCTATCACTTGAGTATTTGGTAGAAGCACACTGTATCTGACATCTTGCTCTATGATACCTTACACAGACAGTGAAGGCATAGGAGAAAAAGTTATAGGTGCATAATGACTAATAAAGGCCAGAAAACCTGAGACATGGTTTAGTTTGCATCATATACGTGTAATATAGCTAAGAAGTACTTATCACATGTAACACTTTTAATAAGTACATTTATTCAATAATTTTAAGTGATAAGGATAAGCTTCTGCAATAGTACAAAGCTGTCATAACTTAATGGGACTATGCGTATCCCAGCTGATAAATGCACAACAATTCCTGTCAAGATACTGGCACTCAGAAAACCTGATGGACAGAATTATACTTTAAATACAACTTACCTCCGCAGGCTAACTACTGGCAAAAATGAAAAGGACTTGCCTTAGAAATTGAGTAACTTTGACAGCATCATAAAAAATGTATGTAATACCAAAACAACAGAGGAAAATATTTTTATCATCATTATATGTACTTCAGTGGGTTGCAGAATGTAGTAAAATATATTAATATGCCTTTTATAAATTAGTGAGTCTGTAAAACGTAATGTGTTGAAGTCACAGAGATTAGAACTAGATACATACCTAGTAACACTCACAAGCATGACAAGGAGGCCAAAACCAAGTCTATAACCTGTTACCAGATTTCCCAGACAAATACATTTTAAGTTGCCATGACTTGTTTTAACCTAAACTGCTTGAGCTGAAAAAACTTTTCAAAGGCAGATGTCTTACTTCATCCTGTAATAGTTTTCAAATTTCAGCTACGATGATTTGGTGATCAGATTATTTACAATATTTTGGCTAAGAATGTTTAGTACTTCCAAGCTTTCAGAGAGGTGCTTGAAATTCAGCACAGAGGAAAAGGGATAAAGGGAGAGAAAAGGGTCAGACCTGTTACTGCTTGTTATTTATGACAGTTTTCTGAAGACTATGACCATACTGAGCAGCCCTTAATCCTTCACAGCTCTTAACTGCTGGGGGACTGTGCCTGCACCTTCCACACAAGTATGTGTGAATGCTCCATTTTGGGGTGAGATTTTCACATCAAATTCCTTTTCAAACAAAAATTATAATATTTTCTGCAGCAGTGGGCATCAGAATGGATGGCAGGACTTTGCTTTCATTGCTAGCAGCTGTTTCTATGTGCAATATTGAAGGATGAACAAGAAATGAGTCATTTCAGAAGAAGTGAGCAAACGGCAGCAGGTGTTGACTGCACTTTATGGAAAGAGTTCAACTGGCCAAAATTAACTTATTATACTGAAATTACTATTAGTTTTGAAATATTGAATGTTTAATTGCTTGACTTTAAGCAAGCGTAGTTTTTTTTTAAAGCTTATGGTTTTTTTCATACATAACATCACAGTTTTTTTAAATATTTCTTGCAAAACATTTCCTGAACAGAAGATGAAACTTTGTCAAAACCAACATTTTCAGAGAAAGCATAGGTTTTGGTGATATTTTTGTTCAGCTATGAAGGAAGGATGTTTGCCCTGTTATTTCAAGTTTGTTTCACGATATAACTCACCAAAATGAGATTCTGGTAGATATGGAATGACACACCTCTCCTTTTGTGGTTCTGTTGGCACTTCCACTTTACCAACCATATTCCCATTGTCATCTGTGGTACAAACTCTTCAGGTGGGATAGGAAGGGAAGAAGAGGAGGCGGGGTAGCCCTCTTTGTAAGGGAGGACTTGGACACTGTTGAGATGGATTGTGGCAATGAGTAGATTGAGTGCCTGTGGGTTAAAATCAGAGGAGCCCATAAGAAGGTAGATGTTGTGATGGGAGTCTGTTACAGGCCACCCAGCCAAGGAGAAGCAGCTGATGAACTCTTCTATAAACAGGTGGGGTTAATCTCTAGATCAATGCCTCTCGTTCTTGTGGGAGACTTCAATCTTCCTGATACCTGCTGGAAGTACAACAGAGCAGAAAGGAAGCAGTCTAGGAGGTTCCTGGAGCACATGGAAGACACCTTCCTTGCACAGCTGGTGAACGAACCAACATGGGAAGGTGCCCTCCTGGACCTGCTGTTTGTGAACAGAGAACTGCCAACAGTCAATAATATCTTCTCTTTATGGTATAAGGCAAGACCAATGTATTTCCACTAAGTGGCATCAGACAGAACTGGCCAGATAAAGTAGACATAAAGATCAAAGACA
The DNA here is from genome assembly GCA_033459285.1 of Clamator glandarius. NCBI lineage: Eukaryota > Metazoa > Chordata > Aves > Cuculiformes > Cuculidae > Clamator > Clamator glandarius. The sequence goes on from JAUNZM010001433.1 coordinate 388,238, forward strand.
TTTTTATCATTAGCTGGCAAGTATATTCAAACTATAGTGAAGGGGTATCAAGATTTTGTCCAGCAAAAGAGGCCTCTGTATCTGCTCAATGTGAAAACTGAGTTTTCAAAAATGAAATTTCAAGAACTTTCCCTTCTCTCTATTAACCAAGTTTAGAAAATTGTATTCCTAAATCCTTTACATACTCTCAACAAAGAGAATCATGTTTAGCCCTGTGAGCTGTATTAGCTTAGTGCTCTAGTAGTTAGAGCAGTCAAATTGATATTGATAATGTCACCTTCTAACTGTTTTACTCTTTAACTGCTTTTTCTTAACCCATCATCGGAGATGTAAGTGATGCTAAGCAACAATAGTAGTGAGATGGATGGATGGATAGAGAAAGAATGGATGTTGGAGTTAGAGACAATGGATGAATATTGAAAAATGCACTTGGAGTTTAACTTGGGCACAGCATAAGTTCTGTATTCATATAAAATTAGCTCTCCATCAGTTTTGCACTTAACTTTTGATTATGTGACAGTAAATAAAAGTAGACACATTTTTAATTGGTAAGTTTTATTGTATCATCAGTGAGAGTCATTGTTCCAGATAAGACTTGGCACTTACCTGGTAATAAATAGCCATTGTTAGTGCTTCTTTCAACCCAATCCAAACCTCTATTCTCATCAAAAATAACATGTCACTCTCAGCGAAAGAATGTTTAAAGGAGAAAGTCCTTCCTAGGTATTTTTGTGCTATTTAAAACAAATACTTTGTCTGTCTCACTTGTCTTTACTTGTGTACTTTTTCTGTGCTCCTCACATGATGTCATCCTTCTGCTCAGCTAATGACAATAGTTTCAGAACTCTATAACATTTTGATATAAGCATCTGTATTTTAAACACATAGAATGCTTAAAGTAGATACACAGATATAAAGAAAAGGAATGCATAAAAGGCACAGAAGATGTTTTTTACAGAAATATTTTGGATCAAAAATCATAATATATTCTGCCATTGGACATTCCAGAGCAATCACAATCAAAACTATCCTGTATGGAATACTCTAGATGTACAGTGTTTAAGTAATAACCATGCAAATATTACTGTGGCTCCTACATATGTTGTCAAATTTTGGGAAAGCTTGACACACATTTCATTTTTTCTTATCCAGCAGGTACACATTTATTGGCTGGGCTTGTTGCTGCTTCTGCAAGTCTAGAAACAATTTGCAAATGCACATTTCAACATGCCTCTGTTGAATTCAAATATTTGAATACCGAATAGCTAAGATGATAGAAAGTAATTCCATTAAGATCCGTGATAAGAAAAAGGGTTTCAGATTCTGAACCTGTAAGTATACTGAAAGTGCATCAAGCTTTACATTACATAGCCATCACATATTTGCTAGAGCTTGTTGCGAAGTATACATAAAGATTGTCATTACCTAGTCACCTCTTAACTGATTGGTACAGAAAAAAAATTAATTGCTGATTCTGGTATTGTTCTTAGCTAGTTTTCCTATGAATTTCTTACCTGTGGTGAATAAATACACAAAAAGACACTCTTTAAAATGTTTAGGCAGACACTGGAAAATAAGACATTTACATAGTAAGACTTTGGTAGGTAAGTAAATAGTTCAAAAAGCATCATTTATCTCACAAATTTCATTATATGTTTTCCAGATCATAAATGGTTCATGAACAGACTATGAAATCCCCACATTTATTCATCATTTATAAGTGTTGTCATATTTCTCCGTTAAAGCATAATTCATTGAATATACCGATAACTTGAAATTTCTATAATTTTTGTTATACAGCAATGAGTCTACTGGTCAGTAGTGTATCATGGACATTCGATGATCAGAAGCAGTGCTTCATATGGAATGTTCAAATGAAAAAAATAAAATAACAAAATCCCTGTTACCAAGTTTTTAAATTGCATAATTTCATGATAAGTTTTGAAAAATATCTGTCACTTAAGTTTATGGTTTTTTTCCTTTTTGTGTGTTAGTGAAACTAATCCCTAACCAAATACAGTTCAAGATCTCAAAATTGGTGTAATTCATACAAAAAATGATTCTGTATAAACTATTATCTTGTCTGTGGAAAGTCAAAAAATAAAAATACGACGCTAAGCCCTATATAGTAAACATGTTAATGTCAACATGCAGTTTTCTGATGCTCCAATGACAGTTGTATCAGCAGCAAGAACTCTTACACAAAATGGAGCAATAGCAATTGATATGCATTATGTTATTAACTAACAAGAAATACGTAGTCTTAAAAATAGATTTTATGCTATTTGCCTACTATCTAGCCTTTGTTCTGCTTCAGTTGTTAATATTAATAGAATATCTATCTCAGTAAACTTAAGTTTGGAAAAATTAAAACCCAGTTTCTTACTTGTTTATGTCTTCAAAAGCTCTACTACTCTTTACAGAAACGCATTGGTTTCTGAGCCAACATGTAAAGATTCAATATACTCCTATAAAATACTCATAGAAAGGTGCATATCCACATATAAGTACACAGACACACATATGCAACCCTACAGAGTAAACAGGAAATAGAAGTTGTTGTGAAGTCTGCAAGTTTACCTGCATTCACTGTTTATGTATTTCTGAGCTTGTCTGTAATCCTAATAATTAGCCTCCTGGTATTGGTTCTGCTAAAGTGCCTACAATATATTAGAAATGTCAAAATTAATCATGGTAGGAAACAATATCTACAGCAGGTACGAAAGGAGGAGGAATAAAAAGCAACAACCTCTCCTACCTCATTCCCTGATTACTTGAAAGAAATTAAGCTCAAAACAAAATACAAACTGATAATTACAGATCAAAAACAAAGAAGGAAAGAAATAAAATTGTAGTAGGAAGTGGAATAGAGAAAATAATGCTGTTAATCTAATCTTCTGGGTTTTTTAATGAAACAGAAGAAAGAAACTTTGTCCAGGTTGTAATAAAATATTAAAGTACTAAATGCTTATAATTATTTTTTTTTCCTGGTCATGTTTAGCTAGGCAGAAATATAAAAATTCTGCTGGCATGTTTGTTGGGAATAAAAAAGCCTGTAGGTCAAGTCTTTCTGAGAGAATGCCAAATGTCTTTGTGTCCAGTTATTTATGGTTTCAGATAATTGTACAGAAAATATCAAATTTGCATAGTGTGATTATTGCTGATTATTTATCTAGCAGTCAAAATGTTTCAGTGGTTCCTAGGATGACAGATTGACAAGTACTTAAAACTCATTCATTTTATGAAATTTGCATGTAATTAGGCAATAATGAAGGGGATGTTTGTGGACAGCGGATTATACTACAATATGCTGGAAGCGATTCAAATGCTTGACAAAGTGTTAACATTATCTTCGGTTTCAACTAAGTCTTGAATGTTTGGCTCAAAAAATCAGTGGAAAAAATGAAATGGGTTATGGAAAGTTAATAAATGTATTCCTAGAATAAAGTATGTATTTCTTACTCCTCTCTTTGTCTGTTTCTACTTATTTATGCACTGCTGATGAATTGTACATTATATATTTAACTCATAGCACATTCGGTGAGGCTCATCTGTAATAGTTTTGCTGCCACTGCTGTGGTCATTATCACAATGAAATCCTATGAAGAATGGCTTTCTTTGGTTTGTTGGCATTTGTATGGGATCTGAATTTTAAAGGTCCTGCTTTAGAATTCATGCAAAAGAGTTTAATTTTGAAGAACTAATTTATCACACAAAGTATAATTTGTTTCTTAACCAGTTGTTTCTCTGCAAATAGAATACTTGGGTTTATGGCTCACACTCTAAGTGGAGGTAACCTTTACCAGTATGTTGTGGTGGCTGACAGCTGCAAATGACTCCTACTTTTATAAAGGTAAAAAATTAGTTCTAAGTTCCTGGTACTCACGTTTTATTTAATATAATATTTATTCTTGTTTCAATAGCTTGAGTAAGTATATTCCAGGTTTTAGAGGATTTTATGTACACGTATCAAGTGCATTTCTACATTTGACTCCAGTCAGTGTTCACCTTAATACATGCTAGTGTGCAGGGACCTGTGTGATGAATACACTTTGTAATAGGCTGTTTTCAAATATTTCTGTTTCGTTTTTGGGGTATATTTTCTACCTTAATATAATAGTAGCAGTAAAGGTGCATATAAGTGTTTAGCAGGAAGTAAGTGTCTACATATGTAGTCCACAAAGTAAGCATGCTGGTCAGGGAGTTGCCTTATTTGGTCAGTAGAAAAGCTACTCTTTTAAAAAATCCACTTATTCTTTTTTGGAGAATATAAGATAAACATCTATTACAGGCAATGCAAGCTGCTAGTAAAGCAAAATAATCCGGAACTCTGTAGCTATTTTTTTTTTTTTTACCAAATGATTTGATGATGGTGTCACCTTTGCTCCTTTTTGGTCAGGAGTCTAAACATGTCAGATCAGTGCTCATAGATTTGCTCTCCCAATCTTTCCTATTGAAGTTGTTCCAATTTCATGGAATAACTGGAAAAAAAAAAAAAAAAAAGAAAAGAATTCAAACTCTTTCGTATCTGCTCATTAAGTCACTCACAAGAGGGCAAGAGACATGTTCAGTCTCTGCCTACATGAATGATCCAGATACTGTGCTGTAGCATGACTCTCTGTTAGGTGCAGGAAATGCCTAAATGTTCATAAAACAGCTGTGGCAGAACAGACAATATTAACTACTGCAGAATTTCCTTATGAGGTGACACCGCTGAGAAGCACAAGGTCAGAAGAACTCAACTCATGAGGAAGAACTGAATGGAGTTGAGTGCTCTGATGGAGCACCCTTGCTAGGTCTTCTGATTTCTGTTGCTGGTTTTGTGTAGGCTCTATTCTAACATGCCTGTTTTGACAAGGCATCACACTTGATGCAGACATTAACACCTCAAGCCTGGTCAAAGCCTAGAATGAAGTACCTGGCTGGGCCTCCAGTACTGTTAAGGCAGAAGCAGTTCAGTCTTTAGCACTCTCCAGAACTGATCCAGTGAAAGTATTGATACTTGGAAACTTCAGGCACCTCAAAATCCAGCGAACTATACCTATACAAATACTTAAAATTATTCTAAAAAGTCTAAGTCCTGTCTAATACCTTTTGTAGATTTAACCTCTAGTGTTTTGGGATGACATGGTAGGTTTGCCTAGAGTCCCCTTATGATTCCTAGTAAGCTTTGGATGAGTGAACTTCCAGCCTATTCAGCCCTGTCCTTCTGAAGCAGTGGTAGCTGCCTTATACAGTTGTGAACCTTGTAAGCTGAACTGTGTCTCCAAAGACCATGTGACATCACACCCTGGGAAGTTTGTTTGCATGATAGCAGCAATTACAAGCATTCATACTTCACTGTCTTGGTGCAGATACAAGTATAATCACTGAAAGGTGTGACTCATGATTATAAACAATCCAGACCATCCCAATGAGGGTAAAATGGATACATTATGACAGATGATTAACTGAAAGTCAATTATATGAGATCAGAAAACACCCCATCTTCCCCAGCATGTGTAGCAGTAGGGTTTGTGCATCCCTTTCATCTGCAATACCAGTATGTCCTCTTCTCTGTCACTGATCCCCAGGTGTATTCCCATAATAGGATTCTTATCAAGAAGTTTAATCTGCATATATCTAATAAAAGATCTTTCCCTTTCTTGCCAAAACAAATGGCTTAAACATTTGTTCAGAAGCAGGAAAGAAATCTCTGCACTCACTGATGATTGCATATTGAATTCTATCAAAAGTTTTGGGAGCATTTTTCAGAAACAAATTCACATGAAGGAGGCAGAAATGTCAGGAGAAGGAGGGGGAGAACATTCCAGCCCCTGACGGACCTTCCTGAATGAGTTTTCTGCATAGTATTCTCAAAAGCTTTATGTAACCTGAATTAATTACTAATCTATCCCCTTCATTATCTAATTAACTCATTCCACTGTTTTTTTTTTTCTTCCCTGCCTTTAAAAAGATGTTCAATTACTAACATTTCAGCATCTGCTTCTGTATTCTGATGCAAGGCAGAAGAATCTGATGGTTCTTTTAACTCATTCAGACATGAAATATCAGAACCTTCACATTCTCTCCCAGCATATAGTTATCTACCCATCTGGTTAACTTTCTGATGGAAGGATTTTCTAGCGTCAGAAGTGCTGTATGAGAAAAAAGAGAGGAGTAGGTAAAGCACAACAGGGCCATAAGCCATATTTCTAGGTGGAAGGAAAACAAGGTCACCCTTTATGGTTTTGGATGGACAGCCAGAAGAAAAAGAGAAGATAGCAGTTGCAGGACACACCAAGTGCCAGTTGGAAATGTCAGGGTATAAGACCTAAGCTTCTATAGCAGAGAAAAGAATGAAATGTTCTTTCTTTCATTCATTCATAGGAGAAGACTACAGTACATGAAAAAGAAAAGTCTTCGTGGTTCATGGGGGCTTCCCTAGCCTCAGAGGTTCTTTCTTTAAAAACAAAACTGCATCAAAGTTATTGATTTCCACCCCCATTTACAGGTATTTTATGCATACAGAGTGGATTTGGAGCTCTGAAAGGATTACCTATCATTAAACAATTTAGTTCAATAGTAAAGAATACTGAATTATTCCTTGTGTTGTATTCAGTTATTTCCCACTGTTCTATGTGTTAGTTATTGTTTTGATATCTAAAATTTAAAAAAGATTTTTAAAATAGTGTAAAGGTTCTGACTAGAAATACAGCTCTGAGTTAAAGTTTCTCCTTTATGAGTTGTCAATTTTAACTGATCTACAGCTGGTATTTACAGTTTTTGGAGATAGTTGATGGGCCATGGTGCTGATTAGTTAGCTGTCTTCACAGTGGATTTTTTTTATATATATTTTAAAAGGAATATGCATGGGAATATGCATGGGAAATGAAATGTGCATGGGAAATTACTTGCTCTCAAATTATATGTTTTTTATGCTCTAGAACTTCCCACAGTTCCCTGGTTATCAGTCTCTTTGCCATACTTTTGTGAATTACCTGGTTTTATTTTCCTGGACGAAAGCTAACGTGTGGAAGGTTTGAAAAGTCTTTACATCCTCACAAAAACTGCCCTTGCCTGACCATCAGCAAGGGTTCCTCCCATCTCTTTTTACTGTTGGGAACTGATTAGTCTCAAAAGAAGGAAGATACAAGAAGGGCAAACAAAAGAATGAAAATTAATGTAGCATCTCAGGATAGAGTTCTCTATTTTCCTTCTGTGAGCAAGAAAAGAGAGCTCTTCTCGTCATCTTCCCTGAAGAGCTGAGATGCATGAAATGTCCCTAGAAAAAGGAAATGAATCCTTGCAGCAGTTTGTGCCTTACTGGCTATAGAGAAATGGATGAGGAAAAAGAGTCTTTAGGAATCTGAAATAGAACAGGTACAGTTGTAATAACACAAATAATTACTGAGAAGGAAATCTGCTAGATGGGGAAAACAGAGACCATATAGTACATGAGCTAAATACAAGGTTGCTAAATTGTAGAATGTGCAACAGAAGTAATTTTTGTATGCACTGAAGAGAGTGAATTTTGATTTCAAGACCCTTGAACCTTTAGTGTTTGCTAAGAGTCTTGACAGAAACACTCGACAGCACTGCAAGCCATCCTGTTGCTGCTCTGTCATTCAGTGTGTGCTGGATATCAGTCTCATCACCAGCTCTGTGGCAGATGAGGCTCTTGCATGTGACCCCAAATGGCACCTGACTGATCACCTTTATTACTACAACTAGAGAAATGTTAATTTTCATGCTTCCTTACAATCACAACATGACTGCAGTATCAAAATATTACTGATGGCAACCATTTTTGCTTAGATTGTAACTGTGCCCAATGTGCTTTTCTAAGGACCAAACGATTGTCTCTACTTTTTAACATCTTATTGCAACTTTTCTTTCAGATTTCTTATACTATTTGGGCAGATCAACTCCAGGATTGTATAGAAAGAAGATTGAGAGGCTTCATGGCCAGAATTACAATGGTATGCCACAAGTCATAGAATTTCTGAGTTTTGGGAAACTGTAAAGTAGCTAATTGTGGGTACTGCCCAGAGATGAGCATAGCAGAAAATTTCAGTCCTCTGCTTTGAGCCATGTATGGCCAGGAGAAAGCTAGTAGTGACTCTGTAATACTGTGCCACTGGCACACAGAGCAGACAAAATAACTTTTTGCCTTCTCCATCTTGATGTAATATCTCTGTTATTGTATTGAAAGCAGGTTTGAGTTTCTAGATCTGTTTGCACTTAACTCAATATTCCATCTTGGCAGTGGTTTTAAACCTAATTTCACTCCACCACTACCTGGAAAGGGAGTCCTGTCATGCAATCTAGATACGAGCATGCTTTGAGCAGTATAAAACAGTTTAAATGCAGCCTAAGATAACAGATATGCATCAGTCATTGATATAGCTCTGCCTCATCTCTTCCAAGTATCAATGTTTTTTCCTACCCTTACACTTGGACAGCTGTTCGTAGAGTTGTTTCTGCCATCCCTACACCCATTATGAATCAAGGCAATAACAATAAAAGACCATGCCAAGGTCCTAGGCCATAATTTCCATTATAAAGATAGGTTAAAAGTAAAGGAAGAGAATGTGACATAGAAACAAAAGTATAGTACCTGATTTTTTTTTGAGACAATGAAGAGCACCTGATTCCTAAGTTCATTGATAATGTTTGCACAGGAAACTCTTCAGTATGAGCAACAATATCAAGATCTGGTCCAAATACTCAGGGTGAGTGTGATCCACATAGAATGTAGTGAGAGGAAGCACAGTGCTGTACCTTTTTAGTTATGTTCATGGATGTGGTTGTCCAACACAGATCAGGTCATTACAAAACAGGAAAGCTTAGGTAATGTTCAACAGAACTCTTCGGAGCATCTCTTCATGATGAGTGATATTTTACCTGCAAGCGATGAGGTATGGACTCCTTGTTCCCTATGCAGGGTCTTCCTTTGTTTATCAACAGAGGTTAGGGGAACAAGATCAATGAGAAAACTCTGCCCATGTGCGTATAAGAACTCTAACAGCTATGTTTTGTAGCACCCGGACACTTTTCCAGGACTTGTTAGAGAGCTATAATAACCTTCCATTTATAACAACCTGGATAATAGTGGCCATGATCTAAAAGACTGGGGAACAATACCCCGATCACAGAAGTATCTATTGTTTGAAGAAAAAAAATGGTGTTGGAGAGTTCCTTTCAAATCCCAGGCAGCATTTGAACATATCATTCGTGCTCAAGCACTGTAACTAGCGTAGAAAGAAAAAGGACTGCACCACAATTATAACCACATGCTCTGAATCATGCAGTTGCTGAGTTCTGGGGAATTATAAGGCATCCAGTTCTGGGCATTGACCAGACAAGATGACAGTGTCAAGAAAGCCCCCATTGATCACAGGGGCAGAACAAGAGAAAACAGCTGTAACAACTAAGAAAAAAAGACTTGACAGCTCAATGAAGACCTCTGCACAGTGCTCAACAGCAGTCAAGAAAATAAGCAAAATGTCAGGATTTAGAAATGGCTAGGAATTGTAGAAGGGGATAGAATACAGCAGAACACAAATGCTAGGACAAACTTCTCTTGTAAGCGTGTTTTACCTACATTTTTCAGAGGCTTCTGCATCTTTCAGCTGACACAAGGAGATATGGAGAGGTGATAAATGATTAGATGGACCCCTTATCTGATCTAGTTGAGCAATTTTTCTGTTTGTGTCAGTTGACTGGAATCATAAAGGTAGCCTATGGCACAACCTGGTATTAAACCTTTATCTCAAGAGCCCTTGTTCAGTTCCTTTAACCACAAAACCATCCTTCATCTCCAATTTCCTGTTTCCATTTCATCTGAAAATATCAAAGGAGCATAATTTCTCCTAATATTGCAACATTCCAGTCCTGACCAAAACCAGGAAGTGAGCAGCAGGTGAATAAAAATTAAGCCGACATTTTCAAACTTCAAACAAAGATCTGTGTAGGCAAGGAATGATTCTCTTAATTTAATCCAAATTGGTTCACTTGGCTTTGGCGATAATCTGATCCATACCATAACAAGCTTGAAGTCAGAAGAACAAAATAATGTTTGAATTACGCTGAACTCAAAAAACACACAGAAGCGGGAGGGAAGGATGGTGAATAAGATCCAAAAGTAGTTGGCCTGGTGCTTAACAGCAGTTGGGGGGGGAGGGAGGAAAAGCAAACAAAACTGAGGCATGCATAAATGGAGTTATTGAACATAAATCAGAGGAAACATCCCAGTGCTATGTAAGAAACTAGTGAGACCACATTTGGAAAACCATATGCTGCCCTAGACCTCCTGTATTAAAGGCATATTATACAAACAGATTAACTGCATTGGAGGCTAATAAAGTGGCTACAAAATGGCCAGAGAAACAGAAGTCATTGGGGGTTTAAAAGTAGCATAAAAGTTATTGAGGAAGGCACTGACTCAAAAACATGCAGAATATCTGAAAACAGAAATGTACGTCTTCCAGTGGTGAGTGATCTATTCATAAATACCCAAAAAGAAAATAAAACTTAAGGAATTTAAAATGAACCTTAGAGAACTGCATATTCTAAGGTCGAAACTCTTATTATATTTTTATTTGTTTATTTGGGTTCCCAGTGACTTCAGCAGCACTCATTTGTTTATGAACTGGAAACAGCAGGTCAGATCAGGCATTTGAGAGCTGTGTGCCCAGTCAGAAGTCACTGTGCACAGAGTTTTTCATTCCTCCATGAGTATTAACTACATTCATCACTCCATTTCCACCCAGTAGCGAGAAAATGCAATTGACCAATTTGTACCAAAAATACGTCTCCTGCCCTTTATTTCTCAGTATGTGATGGGACTGCATTTCAAACATCACTCCCTGGTGATATGTGCTGCTTTTGCTTCTCCTCAGCTCTTTGGGAACTTCTTGCATTTGGTTCTTGCGTGGGTTGTGGGTGGTAAACCAAAAAAAAACCAAACTTCTTTCAATCTTCCCTACACACATCTGTGTAGGGCCTGTAAATTCAGTCTTTTGTATCCTCTTTAAAGTACAGCACAAAACCCCCTAAAGGTATCTCCCAATAGACATTGTCAGGTTGCTGAATCAGTATTAATATAGATCTTCCTAGTCTTCCGAATTATTCATACTAGAAGAATGAAAGCAATAGTAACACAAAGTAATTGTTCTGCTAGCAATGTCCTAAATAATGCTTTGTAAAAGTGCAATATTAGTGAAATTTAGTCCCTCCATTTTACATGGAAACAACTTTTAATTCTTTATGTTTGCTAAAACATATATTAATGCCTGTAAAAGTTTATAATGATAGCCATAGGAAGGTTACTGTAATGTTGATATTTTTAACACAAGAAGCTACTTCAAGCCTCTAGTCAAAACTATATTGATCCCTTTTCCTACGAACCAAATGCCTTATTCATCTGCTCCAAGTTATTTTTTTCTAACCATTTGTCATTTACATAACACTGAGTAACCAGTCTTGGAAATGTCCTAAACTACAGAAAGCCTCTATAATAATTTCTGACACAGGGGATTTAATGGAGAAATTCTTATATTCATCAGCTGCAGATTCATTGCACTTTCTGTTTGCCTAACCATTTCCTAATGGAACACTGATATTTTATTTGGCTGGCAACAGCTTCTAGTACAGGAGAACAGTTGTATTCTTGAAACTGGCTATTGGAAAGAATTTCCTTGCTTATTTTTCCTCTGTGTGTGTGTGCCCACGCATGTGTGTAAATGTATCCACACACATGTAAGCAGGTATTTTAATTAAATATGTTGAATGTGAGTTCTACTTGACACATCTCTGCTCATTAAACAAAACAAAATAAAGATGAGTGCACTATAAGCGTGGTTCCTCTGTGTATTTAAGTCATTTCATTTAGAATGTTTTTTTCCTCTGTTTTGGTGTGTGAAGAGATGTACTTTTAGTCACATATAAGTCTTGATTAATATACATGCTGTTCTGATATTACTTGTTCCTTCCTACATTCTCCACAAAGATGTCTATGCATAGATTTTTTGCTTACATGGAAAAGAAAATCCATGTAAATTATCATTGATTACTTCTTCTAATGTCCTAAAATATGACCTCCAGTGATGAAAGAAAAAGTTTTCACCTAAGAGAGTAATAAAATGTCAGCTAGCATCTTATTTTTGTTACTATCTTTGTCCCTTTGTGTTTGTAATTATCTTCCTGTCCATACAGTGCTTCCCAGCAGGAAGAAGTAAGGAGAAAAAACTGTAAATAAGAGTCCTTAAACAAGCCTATCTAAAAATGAAAAAAAAACCCAAATAATTTTATTAACCTGGAATTTTTCCAGATTCATGAAAAGAAAGTGTATTACGAAAACCAGCGGAAGTTAGAGGTTACTACTGTAACAGATTCTCTATGGAGTCAAGTTGTCTCTGTCCCTTCAACAAATCTGGGCATCCTCAGGCTTATCCTTTACCTCCAGGGTGGCACAATAAGGATGTTGAAACCAGTCATTTACCTTGAAATTCTACTGGGTTTCCTTTGCATCCTGAAGTTTCTCAGCAATTTTAGCACTTACTTTCTTCTGTCAATACATTTTGGGTCTCAACTCTTTTCTTTTCTCCTTGCTTTTCTCTTTCTTTCTCTTTCCAAAAGGTTTTATTGGTAAGATTTCTTAGAAAGAAAGCACATAGTTTTGAGATATTACTTCTTCACCCAGCTGTAAGTATTAGAGGGATTCTTGCTTTCTCACAGTTGGTGAAATATTTAATGAGACACAATAGAGGGAGTTTTCCAAGCCATGATATGTGACATTACATATTTGGATATGTATTTGCTTCCTTTCTTTGTGTTCTTTTGTTTCCACTTCTTTTTGCTGTTTGGCTGCAAGCTGAATCCAGTTCCATTGTAGTAGTCACTCCCACAAGAATAAAATTCACTTGGTGAATATCTTTTTCCATGTACTTAAAATGTTCTGTTTCCGCAATTATCCATTTTTTTTAAATATAAACACCAGAACAGTCTGGTCAGCCAGCATAAAACAATATGGACACAGTGAAAAGTTAATTCAATGATTCTGATGAAAACAAACCTTTGCACAGAATATAACCTGCTACGAGGAATAGTCTTGAATTCAGTGCTTAAAAAAACTTTACAAGAGAAGGGGCAAAATACTGCTAATAATTCCCAGAAACATCAGAAAAAGATACCTGAAAACATTTAGCACATCAATGGATCAGATAGATCTCCAGACAGATGGGTGCCAGTGCTTAACCACAATTCCCCTTTTCCCTTGCTACTATTGGGCAACCAGAGAAGTTTTTTTTTTAAAAAAAAAAGCATGAAAGGGGAAATCTACTACTTGGAATCCTCAGGTATTTTTTGAGAGTGCATGTTTGTGTGTATGTGCGTCTCCTCCTCTAGGTCTCTTTTCTCACTTCAATTTAAAGCAAATATCAGTGATTATCCAAACTGAAATACATCCCTGCTATAGTCTAATCCTAATCCCAGTCTATCTGGCAGAACATTTTGCTAGAAGAGTTTAATTTTCGGCATCATTTTCCCTCAGTGGGAGCTACCTTCTATCCAAACATTATGAATGAACTTCCTTCTGAGTCCCTAAAAAATGCACTGTATCGTTCACCTCCTGTGAAATTAACTCTTGTTATTTGATATCTCCTGTGCAAAGTACAGGGGGGAATTCACGAGTTATAAACTCTCCTTATTTTCAAGTTTTTTGGACAAAGCTCAGCTTTCCCCTGGATCTTCAACTTTAACTATTTCAAATTGTTTTACAGTTCAAATTTTCAGTTTCATATCAGATTTTTCTGCCTAGCTTAGTTACTTGTGGATATTATATTTTTTTATGGTTAGAAAAAGTTAACTAATAGGGCTACTAGTCTTTATTTTTCATAATCAGTTACATTTAATATATCTCTCAAAATACTTTTCATCATCTGAAAAAAAATATATATATGAAGTTCCTGCACTACTATTCATTCGCTGGTAGATTAAAAGCCGTATTACATCAGACTACACACACTTCCCACTTTTTCTTTCAGAAAATGGGCATCTATCAGAAAGAGAAAAGGGTAAACCACATCTCATTGCTTGCACCTTGAGGTCTTCACCAGTGGGAACTCACTTCACCATTTTCAGCTTGTTTTTTTTATTTTCACATTTCCCGAGACATTTTACATTCCTACACACATCGTTCTAGGCATAAAATCAATGGTGTGACAGAAGGAAGATTTAAAGAAGAGTGGAAAAAAAATTATATCTTGATTTTTTGAATCTAGAGGTACTTAGAACACTTGGTATATCTCAATTATTGCATTAAAATGAAGGAAAGAGGAAGTTTGGGAAAAATAAATGTGTGATTGAGCAATGTTTTACTTGTGGACTAGAACAGAAATTCTCAGGCCTGGATGTTACAAAGAGATCACAAGAAGCATCTCCATATTTATGCAGTCTAGGTAATTTCTTCTTTATCAAGCCACTACTTCTATCTCACTATCCACACACACTTTGCTCTAAAAACTGTAGACATTATAGAAAGGCAGTTGCTTTGACGTTCTCTTGGATGCCCAGTGAACTAGATACTATTATAAGAACCTTTCTTGAAATGAAGTAGTGAAAGAAAAGAGGGAAGAGGTAAATCACCTAAGACTACTCAATGCCTTTCTTTCCAGCCACTTACATTGCCTTGTTAACAGTTTTCAAACATCCTTTCAGATAATACCAGGTGGCTTGTCATTGTCCCATTGCTACATTATTTCCTTCCACAAAAAATTGTAGGATGCAGCCCAAGACATTTGAGCACTTGGATTATGACAAGAAATCTAGTCTTCCATTAAAAGAATGGCAGAAATCCTTGTAGTCAGGTTTTTTTTTAAAAAAAAAGCTGTATAAGACTAAAATGAGGAAAATATTATCTGCAGTGCAGATTTAATGCATATAAAAACAAAATAGTTTCACTTAGCATCTATTTATGATCCTTCTTGTTGATATTGTAAAATTATACTGCTTGAAAAAACAAGGCGATATTCTACAACAGCAGTCTAGATTTGTTGATGCAATGAGGCCCCCATAGGTAACAGTTGTGGTACCCGAGACCAGTAACTGCTCAAAGCAGGTGTGTGAACTTTTTCCTGTATGCCAGCTACCTTGAGAAATGGTTCATTAGCAGAGAATAAACAGGCTGCAGTAAGAATGCTGCAGCCACATGTTCCTCCAGTCCTCCTCCCTGCCTCCTCACCATCCAGAATGCCACTTTTTTCCTGGGTTGTTAGGAAGTCACCCAGATTTAACTCTGGTCTTCTGCAGACTAGGGCTTTCCTGACATAAGAACCTGATGTATTGTGTTTTCCACAGATTAATAAGCTGTGTAAATATTTTAATTCTGGCCTTAGAATACATTTTCTTCCCTCTTCCTTTGTACCTTTCTCCTTTCTTACCTCTTTCCTTTCTGTGTCTCACTCTTCTAAGATCTACTTAATTATGTGCATAGAAAAGAAAATGCTAATATCAAAAGAGCAATTCCGTCTTTTGATTTCCAATTCATTTTCCCCTCTCATTCAAGAGAATAGAAATATACAAAGTAATTTTGTATATAAAATTATTCCCCATAATTTTAATCCTTTTAAAGTGCTTGTGGAGATTATCACGGTTTGATTTATTTTGACAAGGGGTGGTAAAAATTGTAAGAACAATAGTCTACTAAAAATGTTTTAAGAGCCTGTTGCTGTGTTACAGAAATGAATGTTTCAGGTGTTCCATGGATTTGGGGGATGATTTCCTAATACAACTAAGTGAATTAAAGTAGCACAAGGACAAGCACCCACAGTAAGTAGAAATGGACACTCTTTAGACACTGCTTGAAGACTGTTTTTGAGTAATGAAGCCACCATTTTTCTTTGCCTTTATTGTATTTTCCTTTCCTTTTCATAGGTCAGGCAGCTAGATTTCTAGTGATTTTCCTGAGCTACAAGGGAAATGACAGATCTGCCAAAATTCCTGAGACACAGGGCTGTCCCTACCAAGGATTTGGGCATGACAAAGCACCCAACAAGTAATTCATTCCCCAGGCAAAATCAGAGAGTGAGAAGCAGAGCCTAGACCCATGCTCTTACAGGTCCTACACCACCTCTCTTGTCTCCTAGATTCCTTCATTTTATGTGCTGAAATTTTGTCTAAACTCTGTTTTGGACTAAGTCTAGTACCTCAGTGTCCAAAAGGACCTGTTGTGGTGACCATGAGGGTTGTAACAGTGACAAAGGGCATTCTCACAGTAAGACTTCAATGGGTGGCTCAATGACATGATGGTCTCACAGAATGAGGATGGGTCTCACCACATGACAAGCCACAAGGCTTACTCAGCCTTACGCAGTGAGGCTTACTCCTCATCGCCATGAAAACACAATGATCTAAAACCATGCCATGGAGATACAGTCATTTGGCCTGATATGTAAGTGGCAGAATTAGGAATACCTAATCAAAAAGACCTCATTGACAGAGTGCGTGTAATCTTAGAGGGATACACGTTCAAATGGACCTGACCCCTTCTCGTTCCATCACTGTGGGCAAACATGTGGTTTTCCCCTGTTAACTGGCCTCCATCAACCAGTCGTTTTGTGACCACTGTGCCTGTGGTCTTACACTGGAAGAGAAGGAAAATGAAACAGAGAAGCTTATTTTTCTAACACAAATAATTCCATTACACATGCTAAAATCATCTCATCTGAAGTGTCACATCTTCCTGCTGCAAGAAAATATCAGAAATTAAAGATGAAGTTTTCACAATAGTCATGCCTCCTTGTTCTGTGTCCATGTTTGTAACTTTGAATCTAAATTTTGCTCAGTGATGATACTTGTTGTTATCTGTGATGGATAATATACTTTGGTCAGAATAAACAAGGGCTTTTAGAAAATGGAATGTCTAGAGAACTGAACCTCCAAAGAAATCATACTGGACATGCCACTGGAGGAGCTTAACTTTGTGAAATGTGTAAGATAAAGAATTCAGAGAGCAATCAGCTGCTGTCAGAGGATCAGTTTAACTAATAAATCTGAGTTTCAAACTGTTTCAAAGAGATGGAGCGCTTTAGAATTAAATTAAAACAGCAGAAAAAATGAAAAGACGAAGAAGGTGAATAACAGAGCAGGCAAATGGCTGATCCTTCTGTGTGGTTTTCACTCAAGCACAAGAAGAATGATTATATCCCTACAGCAGTCTTCAAAGTGTTGGAGTCAGACAGTGGAATAGAAAATGAACTGCAGTTCAGTGACCCTCTGTGGCCTGAACAGTGGGAGCTGGTAAGCACAGCATTTCCACTTTATTCACTTCTCTTTTTTTTTCCAACCACTGACAGTAGAAGGCCTTCCCACACACATGCTTTTGCATCATTATTGTAACCTGAAAAGAACTAAATGTAGCAGATCTATCTATATATAGGTGGATATAATCTGTATGGAAAGATGCCTCAATACTGAACATACACAAAGACTTATTAAGCATGTGTATGGTATAGAAATTATTTGCTACAGTTTTCCTGAAGAAGACTGCTTTCCAATTTTAAATAGAATATATACTGCAATTTTCTTCTTTAGGGATGAGAAAACATAAGCTAGTCTAGGTCTGCTTGAAGAATAGATGTAAGATACGTCTCTCAGCCTGGTCTGTAATTTTCTCTCTGATGGAGATGCTTTCTTTGTAACACATTGGCAAAATACTCTAGCCTTCAGCCTCCAGGAAGGGAAAAAACCTTACATAAATACAGTCACAGTATGATGTCACTTAAGAGATGCTCAGCCTTGTTATTTTAATCTATGCTCATCCTATATCTTAAAGAGGTTAATCTAATGTTTAATAAAAGATTTCATGCACATTGCTTATTTGTATATGAAATTACACCTATGCAACGGTGTGATAAAGTTGCATGTAAACATATCCAGGAGGTAAACCCGCAAGATGTTACAGTGTATGTATGCTTCTATAACCTAAGAGAAGTTAAAAGTCTATTGATAATCCAAATGAGATACTTTTTTACATTTTTGGTTTTGTAACTGGAGATCCCTTGATCTTTGAAAGGGAGTTCAAGGCTGTTCAACATGTTTATTTTAAGCAACAAATACATCCTTAATCACATCCAGATTTACCAGACCTGTTTAATAAGGTTCACAAGCAGCTCAGGAAAATTATAATTTAAGTGGTTAGGGAAAGAGAGGAACCTTATTATTTTTTTTCTAGTAGATTATTATGATAAATTTTTTATCTCTCAGAAGATACAACTGATTCACTAAAGATTGTCAAGGGAAAAAGTCAAGCCATAACCCTTCAAATTTCCTTGGAGCCTCTTTCCACCGAAGCATAAGTACAGCATGATGCTCCTTGGATTCTTGGAAATGGAAAGAGGATGAACAGTTGTTTCTTCCGGCATTATAGAATGAAAGAATCACAGAAGAATTTGGGTCAGAAGAGACCTTTAAAGATCATCTATTTTCAACCCCCTTGCCATGGACAGGGGCACCTCCCACTAGACAAGGTTGCTCAAAGCCCCATCCAGCCTGAGCTTGAACACTTCCAGGGATGGGGTATCCAAAACTTCTCTGATCAACCTATTCCAGTGTTTCACTATCTTCATTATAAAGAATTTCTTTCCTGTACCTAACCTAAATCTACCCATTTTCAGTTTAAATCCATTACCTCTCATTCTATCACTAGAGGCCATGGTAAAAAGACTCTCTTTTAAGCCCCCTGTAGGTAAAGAAAGATTGAAAAAAGGTTTCCCTTAAGCCTTCTCTTCTCCAGGTTGGACAACCTCTACTCTATTAGCCTTTCTCCACAGGAAACATGTTCCAGCCCTCCAACCATTTTGTGGCCCTGTTCTAGACCTGCACCAGCAGACCAATGTATTTCTTGTACTGGGAACCCCATTGAATATAATGAAAATGAAAAGAATGAACGTGCTATTAAATAAAGGGCTATGAAGTATGCTTCCAGACAAATCTAAATGAGCATTAACAACCAGTATAAAAGATGGAGAATATACAGTTCTTATTGTCTGTTACATTGTTCTTGTGTCATTTTTCTTTGTTGTGACTAAGGACTACAAGGCAGTAAGATCTGTTTTAGTCACTCTCTATAACAAAATTTATCCTCAAAAAACTTCACAGAGTCTCTTGATCATATTGTGAAATGTGAGCCAAAAAAACTCCAAAGCTAATATATTTTTTTAGAAAAGCTTTCTGAGATATGAAAAGAAAAATAATTGTTTTATATACCTATCAGAATTTTGTTGTCTTACATATTTTTACAATGTTCTAAAGTTACCTTTTTCTTTCTAGTATTCCATTTTTATCTGAAAAGACTAGATACATATTTGAAGAAAGACATGCAAAGGACATGAAATTTCAGTCTAGCAGTCTGTGGTTTTGGAAACTCATTTTTTTAATTGAAGGTTTGTCTATTTTCCTGCAGTTTTCATTTTAAATCCTCTGTAGTTTTACAAGAGTCTAAGTCTTCATTCCCCTTACATTCTAAATCTGCATTTTACAAAAGAAGTGCCTAATATAGTACTCCTGAGAGCCCAACAAAAAAACTCCTAAATGAATAATTAAGAGGTGAATTAATGTTTTTATGATTCAAAATCTGGGAATATATATGGAGGCAAGTTGCGTCATCTTGTGGGCTGCAAACAGAATAAAGGGTTATGTTAAATGAACACTGAAAAAAGAAACTTTTTTTTTTTCCTCTACAGTTCCTTGTTGAAGCCAACCACTTGATAACCACTCTTGATTTTTTCCAAATCCCATCACAAGAAATGTCTTTTCCTCAGCCGAGTAATCCTATTTCACTTGTGCTCTAACAAAAGAATCGGACCTTTCTCCCTGGACTCATCCTTTCCCAAGCCTGGTGTTACTACTGAAACTTGTCCACTTCACCCCCAACAACTGTGCTGTACAAAAATCCCTATGTCCTACACAGCTTGCTTATATTTATACATAAGGAGAATAATTCAGTCCCTCCCTATGTGTTGTGATCAAGGCCTTAGATCATTCCTTGCACGACTAACACTGCATCTGAAATCATGTTCAAGGACTCCTGCTGGCTTCAAAGAAACAGATTTTGTTTATCATTTTACTAGAGCAGCTTTACCAAAGAACAGCTCTGCAGCTTTGGAGCATGGTACTCTCTAAAATAAGTGGAAAACGTAGAAACTGTATCCTTGCTTCATAAATTTCATTCTGTCTGAACTCCTGATGTGTGTTCACACCAGTGGGCTCTGTCACTTAGTTTTGCATATCCAAAGGCTCCAGCTGATAGGGTCTTTTTAGACACAGTTTTCTCCAATGGACATACCTCCCATTCAAAACACCAGTTTTGTCCATCACTGAGCACGTATTTTATGCAAAGGTGATGGCAATGTTATAGCACATGATGTTCATGATGAGAAATCAACTCCTGCACCTGTGAGGCTGAAAGGGCAGGGAGCATACCTTATCCTAAACAGCAGGAAGAGTAACATTTTAATCCCTTCGTATTGCCCATAAATAATTGTAAACAAGTGATGTCAATTTCTAGTGATAGAGAATGTTGTAGTCTGCTTTATAGGAACTCCTCTCCAGCAGTTTCAATAATTATTTAACAATAAGACTAAAGAATATAAGCAGTACTGTCTCTGCTCTATTTAGTGCACCTAATTGATTACAACACCGGAATATAAGGGCTCTGTCCCTTACACAACAGATGTATTCTTTGCATGTAACAACTCATCTACAGTGGATTTTTGATAACCCAAATCTACTTTTTTGGAATCCCCCTCATTTTTACAGCATTGGAGTTGTCTTTCCCTAATTTTGCCACTAGTTAGATCTATGTTCTTCTCACCCTTTTGTCCTGACTCTAGTAAAGGACTTTGGGTCACAACCTTATCAGGTGCATCTTTTTTGTTTCCCAGCAGTGCAAGGGGCTACATCAAACACCTCTATTTTTGACTTACTGGTGTCTGATTTTGGACTACCATGACCTCTGCCAGTGTGTTTGACTGACAATTCAAGTTCCTGTACTTCAGGAACATAGTATATGTCCTTTACAGATCCCTCTGCTAAGCCTGTGTAGGCTGTCCCTGGATGAGTGCTACAGTAGGTCTTTCTGATGGTTTCTGTTCCCTGGAATTCTACTTGAGAAATGTTATTTTTCACAGGCAAACACACGCATAGGGGATTATGACTGCACTAAGTAGGTTGTTCTGATCTGTCCTCAGAGAAATAAGTCCCGCAAGCAAAGTGTATGATATATTGCATGTGTATCAAGTAAAACTAGCTGTTAAGCAGCTTATGACACCTTCTTGAGATGGGCTGCATTATGTGTAAGGCTGGCCATAAACAAAAGCTACTTGTAGTCCTCCACAGGGTCTGAGGCGTCCACACTGTTCAGTGTGTGAAATAATTTCACCCCTTACAACATGTCATAGCACCCAAAACTTCATTACAATGAAATGATGTGGCTTTCCAAGGTGTTCTCCTAACCACCAGTCCTGCCTGGGTGTTTTTTTTTCTCCAGTGCACAGTCTATTAATGTTGCTCAAAGCACTTCATGTGCCAAAGCCAGCCCTGCTGCTGTCTTTGAAATAGTCTTAAAAGTTTTTTTCTTCCCTTCTCATGGTCTTCTCCCCACTCTGAAATGATGCCTCACAGTTGAAGCAAAGGGTTGCAAGTGGAATGACTGCTGAGGGTCTCATAGAGACCTTCTGATATAGGCTGGCAGACAGAATCACTCTGTCATTGCAAGGCTGTCCAGCTGTGGGTAAGCAGAGAAGGAGGCTTGTCAAACAGCCTTTGCCTCCTGCTCATTGATTTCAGGAAGGACCAAAGTGAACTTGGCATGGAGCCTTTCCTACTGTTTCTGCTGGCACAAGCAGAGAATGTCTCCATGTTATACTGCAGAGCCAGCCTTGCCTGCTGCCCTAGGAGCACCTGGAAACCCAAAGGATAAAGAAGAAAGTACTGGGACGTTTTAATGTCCGATTGTGGGTTTGGTTTGTGTGTTTTATTTATAATGTGCTAAACAATCTAATGGGTTGGGGTTATTTTGTACTGATAAAGGTATTGAGAATGCTGTCTGTTGAATAGCTGCCATCCCCATAGTTAAGAGATGGGAGTTCAGAACACATTAGCAGACCCACATAAAAGCCAATTATAAAGGAGAATTTGTGGGCAGAAGTGTGGCTACTGAGATAAAAGCCTTAAAATATTCAAAGGCCTTTTTCTTTCCCTCCCCCTGACTCCCCCCTCAGTAGTGGAGTTTACGCCTCTGTAAACACAATTTATTAACATATGTTGCTGCTTAGTCTGAAATAACCCCCTCCAGTTCTGGCTGAAAAAAATGGTCTGTGCCTAACTGCTGCTAGAAGAAAATGAAGACAGGTTCTCAATCTAGGGCTCCATGAAGGAGCAATGTAAGTAAGCCTCTTTTCTAATGTAGAGTGCCTTCCCTGTAAGACAGTTCCAGTGAGTGGATCAGTGTCCTGAAGAGTGTATAGAGCCAAAGACCTGTATTTGTGGGAAGTGAAGGTGAAAGTCTCCCAGAGGCTTCACCCCTCTCTACAGGCAAATGAGCCTTAGCAGAGGAATGAAAATGGAGGAGTCAGAAATATTTGCATATATCACAAAATACACTCTCTATGATGAGTGTGATAAAATGTTCCCAATGGTCATGTGAGACCAAAAGAAAAGAACAATTAATCTATACATTTATGTGTTTATACACAAATTTTAAAATGTATATACACATTCAGGAACATATATCTTCACTAGTAGATTAAGTTGATGTGGAGTCCAACTTATCTTTGTTTATCACATGCAGTTGTCTCCTTTGGCTTTGGGGTGAGCTGATGAGTCCTCCAGGCGGAATTAACTGTATCTCACACATAGACAGCAACCTGTAGACACCTAAGTTTGGGTAGTTTAATCAGGAATCTAAGTCCATCACACATGTTGATATAAGTTACGATTCTATATAGTTACATATAGAGCACTTGTCAAGTAAAGATTTCACTTTATATCTCTCAAAGCCAGTTTATGCAGATGTGCTTAGATTTACCTTTACTGTCTGAGGAGCCCTGCTCCAGCACGCTGTCAGCCATTTACCTACCTGCTACAAGTGCATGTTTCTGTTACCAGGCTCACATTTATATGGAAGATTTACAAAGAACTCCCATCAAAACACTGGCATGGCAGCTGAGCTCTGCAGAGCTCTGGTCCTAACTAGGGGCAACCACTAAATATAAGGAACAACCAGTAAAAATATCTTGACAGAGGTATTTATTTCTTTAAATGAGCTCACACTGGCACACTGACCAGCTATTTCAGGTTCAGGACATGGTTGTATTCCTTTCTGCACACTTTTCTTTTGCTGGTTACACCATGAACTTGTTCTCCTTAGTGGTTTCATCTGATAAGACCCTCTTAGCCTTTTTCTTGCTAGCCTGGTAAGGCAAAAAAGGGAGAGTGATTTGCGTGGAAATAACACTTGTTAAAAATGAGCTCAGGCAATTTAAAGAAGACATGCTGGAGCTAGTTACTATCATCAAAGCTTGAATTAGCTGTTGGCTAGATGTTTCTTAATGCATTATGGGAAACTGATACTGGAAAGGCCGGATAAGAGACACAATATTAAAAATAAGGAAAAAATATGTAAATTTAAGGCACTGGTGTGGTCAAAGAGAACAATTTAAATATAATAAATACTCAGTTGTTTTTAAAAAGTAAAAGGAAATTTCATTCTCTACAAAAATAATTAAAGATCTACATTGGTTCATCATTTTTTTGCCATATAAGTTATGTTATATTTTATATATGGCACAAGAATATATGAGGATATCCAGCACAGTAGTCTATTGTAACATTTTGAAGTATGGTCAAATAAAAAACTCAAAAACATTGATATCAGTGATTTATCTATGCCATGATCCAGTTTACTTGAAACTGGCTTATGAGTTTAAAAGCTATTACGGACCAGACACACATGGGTAAACATGTATTCATTTATAAATTAAGTATACTTGTTTAGGCCTCTTTATCTTAGAAGTGTAAGAAAACACTTACTTATTGAGATTTGTAAAAGGGACCAGCCATGAGGATATCTTTATCAATAATGAAAACAGGAAGAAAAAATCAGTATGAGAAACAGTTACACAGAGGACAAACTTGAAATTGTCTCTAACCTGCCTCTTTTAAAGCACTGAAAATCACAAATTCTCTAAAAAACCTGAAGCACAAATGTCAGGCATCTGGAGAACTTCAGCCAAATACACTCTTCATATACCGTAAGATGAAATAAATTAATGTCCTATTACAGTACTAGGAAAGTATCCCTTCCTGTAAATAAGCACATTACCTTGTTGAGAAATGGTTGTGACTTAGGATATATTATACTTATTTTATGGCAGTCCACTCATATCCTATTACAATATTGTGTATCATCAAAGATCCCCTCTGAAACAAAAAGAAATTCCAGATCCAAAACTTTACAACAGTTGATCTGTAATTCATATGTAATTCAGATCTAATTTCATCCTATAGATTTTCCCTTCTCTCTTCAAGCTTCAGACTGTGAGACAGTATTGTGGAAGAGCAATACGCAAAAAGTGTTCTCTCTCAGCTTTGCCAGTCATGCGACATGCATTGCTGAAAATATCATCCTTACTTTTCAAGCTTCTGAGGCTGTACTATGAAGTTTGCTTTGGCAGTCTCAGTCTTTCATATCTGAATAGAGAACCACTAAGGCAAGATGAGGAAAGCTACATTTTTTCAACAAAATATGGGGAAATTGATTGTTAGTGGCATGGAAATGTTAATGTAAATCTGGGCTGCCACCCTGGCTTACATACAGTTATTGTGGGATGCTGAGCTGAAAATCACTGAATGGAAGTAAATGTCCTCCGCTGACTTAAAACTCTGCTGAACAGTTGGACTTGAAGCAGGAAAAGCCTGTATTTTCTTTCTGATCATCCTTTATTTTCTCCTCACATTAAATTTAATGGTAAAATCTCCCCTGAGCCTATTCTTGAGTCCTAGTATTACACACTGATCTAAGCTGTGCTTTTTCTTGTAGCAGAAGTGGTTAGATTAGTTGGGGGTCTGCTCTAGGGACTGGCACGGTGCTTTGTGCTGACTGGAACATTCTTACAAAAATCGCCATTAAAAAATGTAACTGTGTTGTCCCTTTGAATGGACCAACCAGTAACAAAAGGGTCAAAGAAGGATAGATTCTTGCCTTTTTAAAATTCCTTCATAATTCACATTATTTATCAAAGTGGGTTACTCTGCAGTACTTTTTGTTCTTCTAGTCAGTGCTGTAGAAACTACATGGAAGGATATGTTAGAATAGTGAAGAGTGTTCCTTGTTTAGCTGATTTTATCACATTCTGTAATAATAGTTTGTAACAGGAATTACTTTTAATATAAAACCTCTTGCTATTTTGACTTGCGTATAATTTGTGAGCTTGGGATTTAGCTGTTTCTGTTTCTTTTTATTTCAAAAATTACCCATGAAAAATGTTCTTCTTGCAAAATCAGGCAGATTGCTCAAATTCTCCAATGAATACTGTTCATTATACACTGCCATCACAGGTATAGTGTGAGGAAGAGTTTAAATATCACACTTACTAGCACTTTGATAGCATATGACAGTGTAAAATGTAGCAATGTACTTTTCTGGCTTGTGAACATGAACTACCCAGGGCCAATTTACAAATAACACGGTTAAAAATCTAATTGCCCAGTGTGAAAGCTGCTTGAATATTCACTCCATCCAAAACTAATCATTGTGCAGAGCTTTTCTTTTTTATCTCTTGAAAACTTGTCTTCTTAGCAGGGAAGCAGGAAGCTGTGTGGGTACCAATTGGAGGGGATTACAGCAGCAGTCATCTGTTCAGGCTGCAGTCATCATTTTTCTGCCTAAAGCTTGTGGAACAAGCAACAGAGGGATGTGTCCACTATGTCACTAACAAGGCAATTATGTAATGAAATCCTTGACTTTAGGCCAAAGCTTCCCGGTTTCCCAAATACCATCGCCAGGTCTCAAGATTTCTTATGAGAGACCACGCACCACCACAACCTGCTGTCCTTACCACTGACAATATTGTACTTTTCCTTACCATGACCTTACAAGTCTTTTATATATTTTTTTGCTTATCACAACACATTTTAATTTTTTTTAATAGAGATTTCTCTGTTTCAAAGCTTAGAGTAGAGGTACAACTGCACAGTTTACCCCAAAACTTGGTCACTTGCTGAAAAGTTTCACAGAATATTTTTAGTCATGATGAAGGACAATCGTGGTAATTCATGCTGACCATGCACAGTATCATGCAGGAGGGAGACATGTTCTAAGAATATATTTGGACATCTTGAAAAGTTAATTTACATATTTGTTTGATTTTGGGATTCTTCGGATTGGTATTGCCCCTTTTATTATGTCAGTTCCTGTTGTATAATCTCTCCTTTCTTTTTAATGTGTGTGTAAATTGCCTGATATACACACCAGCTTTTCAACATAGTCAGCCTGTTTCATGATAGCATATGCTTTGAGCCTACTGTCTGTCTTTCTTTTCTCTCCTTCAAAGCAAACAAGCCTTGTAAAGTTACTGTACGAGATTTTTTCCTTTCTATTACAAACTAAAAAAATCCTACTATGTAATAACAGACGGGATACGGCATTTTAGAAATAGATTTAACTCTTCACTAACTGGGAAGATCCTTCAACTCTAAAATAGAGAACAGGTCTTTGATAACATTGAAGATTTCATTAGTTTCAAAATAATAAATTACACAGTGTACTCTAAACATTGATTTGCAAATGAAAAAACACAAGTGAGCAAATGATGAGTGATTAAGATTTTGTTTGTTTCTTTCAATCACTGCCTGTTAAATTTCTGTTAAGTAATTACAGTTAATATGTGGTTTGTACTACTGTATGGGATTAATTCATTGATATATTAATGATAGCACATTGTATTTTTGCCACTGTTTTAAGCCACTGTTCAGTTACTGAACTACATGAGCTGTATTTTACATTAACAGAAAGTACTTAGTTAAAAATAGCAGAGGGTAATTATATTTGAAGTCAGCCCACATAAGGAAGTGAATTCTAGTGACTTAGTACTATTTGAAACACGCATAAATGTATATTGAAAGTTTTGCATTCAAAGATTCTTGCCTCACATATTTTACAGGATTAAATCTCTGTGTTAAGAAAAAAGGAGAGGAAACCATGTTGATGGATGTAGAGTAGTCATATGCTATTCTATCAATACTTTGAACATGTATGGTATATTCAAAATAGGATGATGGAAATAGTATATATGAAACCATATGTTTCATATCGCCAGAATATTATCCAGAATTTGGAAGATAAAATAAGCAAATAAAATTATTCCTTAGTATGTTGGACACTGGAAGAAGGGGAGTGGTGATGGTGTGTGCTCTTCTTGCACTTGTCAAAGCATGAAAAAAGAAGATTAAAAATAGTGAGCTCTGTAATCAAGATCCAAATAGAGATTTCATCCTTAAAATGGCATTGAGGGAGTTGTAAAGGGAGGATTTTATTTCAGGCTCACCTGTAATTAAAAAAAAAATTATCAGCCTATTCTTATAATGCAGATATATGGTAAAATAATGCTTAATGAAATGCTGATTGATTTGGTTTTCCATTATTATTATTATTTATATAGAATTGTAAGAATGGTAATACCTATTAATTCATATATGTTTTTTAATTCATGATTGTTTTTTAGTATAAGGGAAAGATTCCTTTTTATGGCTTCCCATATCTATTTTGATGAAATCCTAAAGTACTCACATCAAGAATACAATCTTAGTAATATTAGCCACCATCAAAATGAATAATAAAGAAGCAAGTCTTGCCCGAGGAAGTGTTCTGTCTGCAAATCCACCACTGAGCACTTGTAGAATTGTACAGCAAATCTTCTGTTCTGCTGCCACACTCCATTGCTACTTCATTTTTTATGAAAGATGCATATTTACTTAATTGGGCTTTCACATTGAGACCTTTTCATATGGTCAAACTCCTGTGCAACCATAGAGATTTCAGTCAAACTCCACTCTGGATGGTCTAACACTCAGATGAAGCGCTACTGAAGTGATGGATTTTGTAAGCAAAAGAAGGATCCTGCTTAGCATGATTCATTCTACTCAATATCCAGTACAGAAACTAACAGAAGTTATTACAAATCAATCCCTTCAGTGTACTTGGTGAACTGAAATGGCCAGAGTTCAGCAGAACACCACAGCAGTAAGGTGAGATGTACATTCATAGGTATATAACTAGACTAAATGCTAATTGTAGAACCATTACACAAATTAGGAATGTATTTTCTTCATCATCTGTGAACACGGCAGCAGTCAGACAACTCTATCCAATGTTAAAGCATCTGAAAACAGTGTGAACTGAAATTAACCTTCTCTGTGATCTGACTTCTCCAGATCCAGAGCTCCATCCCAGCTTCTCTTGAGAGTCATTCATGACACACTTGAGAAGATGGGGGAGGAATAGTGAGGCTTTTCTTCACTAGTCCTGTGAACATTACCAGGAATCTGTCTCCAGGACAGCATCTGGGCCCTCTTGATAGACACTAAAACTAGTTCTTTCCTTCAGGCGGTCAGTAGCACCATTGCAATACCAAATATTCGGGGCTTAAGCTGTATCATTCTGTACGTGCCACAATCAATACACATAGACCCTGTGGGTTTTTTTACTTTTTTTATTCAAATTAAGAAATACACTGGCAAAATTTCATTAGACATATGCATTTTTAAAAGTTGTTAATATGTAAAGTTAGAACTTTATTCTAGTATAGTAACTAGAGTTGGTTTTAGCAGATTATAGCAAGAAATAGCATGAAGGAACTGACTGAGTTGCCGCTGTACTTTTGAAGCATTAGTGCCTCATCTTCAAGCAAATCCAGTTCTCCCTGATTTGGAGAAGGGATCTGAACCTGAGTTTCCCAAATGGCAAATTAGAGCCTTCACACAGTGGCTAAGGGTCTCTCAGTCACGTCTTGCAGCTATTTCACCTTGTACAAGTTATAATGGTTTCTCTTATTATCCGAAGTGAGTCAGGCTTTACTCCGCGGCTAGAGTGCACGCCCCACATCATTCCTAAGGTCAAGATCTTGCTGCAGTTATCTGTTATTTTGCCAAAAGACATCACCTTCAGCATGGTCACAGTAATCTTTGGGATGAGCTACTAATGTGGGACACAAAAAAGAGCAAAGAGGTTTGAACTTGGGTCTTCAGTATCCCGAGTGCTCTGTTGGCCACCAAGCAGTTCACTCTCACTGAGAATTCTGTTGCAGAACCTGAAGAAAAGGATTCAGGTGTTAATTTTTGCTGGTTTAGGTTTGCTTGTTGGGTATTTTTAGCAGGCTCTTCCCTGTGACAAGATCATGCTTTGATGAGTTGAACATTTCTGGTGAAAAACTACTTCATGAAAAAGATTCCTGACCGGTTATAATTAATACACTGTTTTGTATTATACTGTTTAGTGAAATTCCGAAAGTATGGCCTTAGGGATAATCTTTAAACAGTTTCCATTAATCAACAGTGTTATTCAGACATCTTCCTTCTACCTCAACCCCGGTAATATGCGTGAGTTATATTAATGTAGTAATTATTGAGATCACTTCTTAAAATTTCCCCATTTTTTTCAAAGGGTTTTTTTACTTAAAATGTTTTGTAATGCTTTTATGTCTCTGACTCTTTCTCAAGTAATAGTCTTTTTCATGTATTATTTGGAAGAAGACATTTCAGAATCCCTCTAGAATTATTCCATTTGGAAAACATCCTATAGACATAATTTGCTGGAGGCAAGCTAACACTACAGATTAAAAGTTTACAATAAGACTACAGACAAACCAGTACTACTTTAAATCAGGCTAAAAGAGAAAGAAAAAAATACTTCTGCTAAGTCTGAAAGACCTTTGTTTAGTATCTTCTCAAAAATTAATCTGTATTGTTACAGACCCAAAAAACTATTGATCTGTCCCCACTTACGACGATGTACTCCATTAGTATTCTGTTCTTACCACTAGAATGTGGTCTCACAGATTCTCAGAAATACATTTTAACTTCACAAGCATTAGGTAAGTGATTCATAGGCGAAATCAAACTCAATACAAAGGAAAAAAAATATAGGTAAGAAACATACTGACAGTGTTAAAAAAAACCCAAAAACCCATATTTTAAGCAAATAAACAAAGAGCTTTCAGATCTTCCTTTATGCCACTGTGATAAAATTAGTCATTCCTCCATGCTCTTATCAGTACATCATGATTTATTTCAGAGGAGGCTACATGGGAAGAGCAAAGCAGATTACTGCTTAGTATCTACTCTGACTTGCTATGCGCTCTGATTTATATATATATGTATACCTACACACATATGTATATGTATACATAGTAGCTGTTTTCTTAAATCTAAGGCCTTTATCTTAGTTCTTTGTCTTAAATGAAATTTGTCTTAAAATGAAACGTTAATTGTCATGGTTTCTTTGTAAAAATGTTCAGTGCAGTGCGTTGTTTTATATGGTGCCACAAATTAGTAAGAATATCTGAATTGTAGACTGAAAATATGAAGTTAATATTGTACTTTCATCCTTAAATCATAAAGATTATTTTGCACGTGTAATATTCAAAGAGGTCAAAACAAGCCAATATTTCCTGTGAAGATCATTGGACTGCATGCCTTATGTTTTACCTGCTCAACTTGAGCCACCTAAAGCTCGAGATTCCCTTTCATGGTATTACAGACTCAGTCATGATATGCCTTTGTGTCTGTACTGGTTTTGTCTGGTATGGAGTTAATCTTCTTCATAGTAGTTCAGATGGTGCTATATGTGAATTTGTGACCAAAACAGAGTTGATAACACAGGGATGTTTTTGTTATTGTTGAGCACTGTTTGCTCAGAATCAAACCCTTTTCTGTTTCTCACCCTACCAGTGAGTAGGCTGGGGGCACGCAGGAAGTGGGGATGGGAGAGAGCAAGGGCAGTTGGCCCTAACAGACCAAAGGGATATCCCACACCACATGATGTGCTTAAGGACAAAATTTACAGGAAGAAGAGGCAAGGGGAGACATTTGGAGTGATGGCATTTATATTCCCAAATAACTGTTAGGCATGACAGAACCCTGCTTTCCTGGAGATGTCTGTCAATGGGAATCAGTTAATTAATTCCTTGCTTCACTTTACTTGCACAGGGAGCTTTTATTTTTCCTGTTTAACCATCTTTCTCTCAACCTTTGAGTATTCTCACTTTTACTTTTCTGACGGTCTCTGCCATCCCATTGCAGGTGAGTGAGAGTGGCTGTGTGAGGCTGAGCTTCTGGACAGAGTTAACCCACAACAGGTTCCTACTAGGAAAGCAATTCTTCAAACATTTAAGACTCATGGAAGTGCCAGTTCCAGATCACAGGAGAAGTCATTCTCTGCTGTCAGCTTTTTCCTTGTAATGGGAACATTCATGTAGTGACTGAAGCCAAAGTGAGGAATGTGAAACCTGAAATTAGATCTCTGTTCTTTATCAAAAGCTAAAAATTCTGTCTTTGTATCACTCTTTTTATTTCTGTGTCTCTATTTTCATGCTTCTTCTTACATTTCCTGGAAAAAAAAATGTTAAATTAATCACATCAAAGCTTGAGATATGACCAGGAGACTTTCATTGTTAGCCAATCCTCCTAAACCTTCCAATGTTTACTTCTTATTTTGCCTAATATTTAATTGAATTTCTGAAGGGTTCCTACTTAATCAAATAACTTCCTAAATCTCAGCAAATTATCTTCCTTCCTGTCTTCACCTATTTGCATTTCATAAGTAACATCCGCACTGAGCCTAGGGGTTTAATATACTCAGTCTTGTGTTATTGTCCATAGTTAAAATGATAGCTGTGTTTACTAATAGCAAAAATTGTTTCTCAGTTTGCCCCAAAAGTGAAAAATGCGCAAGCCTCTCTTTTTTTAAACTTTTCAGCCCTAGTTGCATGGAGTAGCTGGTCACCCGCTTGGCTGTACCATCCTGCATGTGCACAAACCACTGCCATGGCCCCTCTGGCCCTCTGGAGCCACACTGCTAGGACAAGACTTTGATGTGGTGTCAAGATAAGGCAAAATAAGGCTGATGGTGCAACAATGGGGAAAGCAGGTGGCACTTCCACTCCCTGACATTTACCCCAATGCTGCTCAGAAAAGCTCTTAGAGCACTTTACCAGACATATAAGACTCTCCCTTCTTCTTCTCCTTTTTCTGTGTAAGATAGGAAATACTAAGAGACACTGTAGGAAACCTGTCTTTATTTCTATAGCATGACTGAAGGAGCTCCTGCGGGTATCATGCTGTAGAATGGATATCTCTTTGTCTGAGGTCTCCAGGACACAACATCCTCACTATTAATGCCAAAAGAAAGACAGTCCAGGTAGAAAGGTACTGAGGAGGACTTTCACTGGTTGAGAAGGAAAAGAAATCAGAAAAAAGATAATTAGAGAACAGTATTAACTGTATTGGTCTCAAATAGTACTTCACAATGCCAGAGGAGGAAAGTGGTTCCTTGTGGTGTCATTCCTTTCTTCTAAAACCACAGAGAAAAGATTTATGCCATTTTTCTCCGCCCTCACTGCTGTCTTGATAGTCTCTCCTGATTTCAAGACATGGGATTTTCCTCCTCCTTCAGATGCCTGTTCTGACTCTGCATGGATCTCACCTCCCCACTGTGCAGCTGCTCTCATTTCAGGGTGTGCTGCCACCAACAAGCACATTTGTCTTCACATGATAAAATAGCAGGCAATCATTTCATTGATGCAACAGAGCAAATGGACCAAAACGGCATGAAGGCTCCTAAGATTTCTGTTTCCATATATCTTGCCTAAGGCCCCGACTGGAGCTGTCCTAGAGGGCCCATGTACAGTACAGTACAGTATAGTCCCTGATTGCTTCTTTAGCTAAATAAATTTTGTTGATGTGTCACGTGGGCACTGCAGATCATTTCAAAGACCCATCTGGCAGGATAAAGTCACTTGTCTTCAAAGCATAGTGTATCTCAAAAGGTTCAGCACTTGGATTTGGTTTGAATTCTTGGATCCTTATTGAATTCCTTGAGACTGTGTAACAGGCTTTCTTGCAGAATTTTTATCATTTCTGCTTCTAGTTAAAGACACGCAATAACACAAGAAAGCTCTTTCTCCTGATATTTCTGTCAAAATCACTAGTATATGTCAGGAGGTGGGGAAAGAGAAAGAACTTGAATCTATCATAACTTTGAGTAAGATTTGGCTCAGGATTATTCTAGAAACAAACTGAGGGTTCCACTTTATGACTTGGCTGTTGTTTAGGTAATTATATTATCTTAGGGGCTGACTCAGTTTATTTAACAATACTGTCATATGTCTTATGCTTCTACTAATTAATCAAGTTAATTTCTGTTTATGTTCCAACCTGGCAGCTATGTCTCTTAATGTGGTGATCTTCGATTTGAATGGAGCCTTGAGTTTCAAAATGCTACCTATATTCCATCAGTTCTAAGCTACTTTTATTCTTCTAAACTACTTCTATTGCAAATGTGAAACACAATAACTTTTCAAAGAATTAATATTTGAAAAGATTATTCTTAGTAACTCAGTCATCAGCTGAAATCTCACTATGCTAACTTTTTCTAGAAAGATTTAAAGCAATCAATGAATACTTACATGTTTCCTGTCTTCTATGGGAATATTTGTATTTTTTTATCTTCATGAGTTTGGCTTAGCAAGCCAATTATTGTATTTTACATAGGTTCCTGCATGGAAAGAACACATCCAAAACATTTGCTCACACTTAGAAATCTCTGGATTAATGTACACCTTTGTTTTTAATTCCTTCCATTGGCTCTATGAATGCCTGATTTTTTTCAATTTTTATCACTTGGCAGATTAGACCTAAGACAGAACATGGAATGTCTGGAAATGCGTTGCAGGCTGG
This sequence comes from Clamator glandarius, assembly GCA_033459285.1. NCBI lineage: Eukaryota > Metazoa > Chordata > Aves > Cuculiformes > Cuculidae > Clamator > Clamator glandarius. The sequence continues at coordinate 422,231 of JAUNZM010001433.1, forward strand.
GTTTCATTACTCCGAGCTCATCTGGATGGCTCTTTTTGTTCACAGCTGCTGATATATAGAATCTGATTTTTGGAAGTACTGAGTATCTTCTAGTTTGGACAAAGGAGAAGTAGAGGTGATCAGCACTAGTTCCATAATTCTCTCTTCTTTCCCTCACAGGACTAAGACTGTTATGGTATACAAATGTAATAAAATATCTGTTGGCTAGGAAAGATAACAAGTTAAAATTTTGAGAACACTCTTAGAACTGGATCATATCCAGTGTTTCTGAGTGTATATGCACACCAAATAAGAGAAAGGCCACGCATCCCATCTATAAAAGACTAGTTCTGACTATTGTTTCTCTTCAAAAATCAGAATGAACTGTTCCTTGCTAATGTACCAAGCACTGTGAGCTGATGAAGAAACAAGATATATCTGAATGACTAATATCCTATTAGGTGCAGTTCGGGTTTTGAAAATACTTTATTGTACCCTGCCTTAAAACAGCCTCTATGTGCTTTGTTCTTATTTCAGGAATGTGTAAGCAAAAAGCAACATGGAGAAGCACATTAGGGGCAAAGTGGTATTACCAAATGTTTACAGTCGTCAAGAGAAAAGTAGAAAGGGGAGAGGGTTAGGATGCTCATACTCAAAGCAACATTTTACTTTAATCAGTTCTGGAATAATGCACTCTTCTGGATCAGTGAAGACAGTGATTTCATTGTCAGCATGGGCATTTGTTTATATTGGAAATTAATTGTTAGAATTTCTTAGCAAAACTACAAACTAGTCAGTTCTCAATATATTGTTATAGAGGAAAAGAAAAATAGAGGAAAAAGTGGTATAAACTTGTTGTAGGCATCACAAGAAGATCCATAAATTACGTTTCTTTAATACTATTTGGCAAGGTGATTACTCGCTTCTTTAATACTGCTTGGCAAAGTGCAAGCCAGTGAACATCACAAGTACGAGAAAACCTGGTGGGGGAAGAGGAGGAGGCAGAGTGAAGACTTAGTTTTTCAAACACAAACCATTACGGTTTTAAGTGGTTTCATGCGCTTAATTTCTTCACATTATACTCTCACTTCTGAGTGCAAACTTTGCCGGTGGCAAAGGGAAATGCAAAGTGTTGACAGTTAACTATAGCTGGCCACCTGGCCATCCATTACACCCCAGATGTGAATTGTGCATTTTTATGTTCTTTCTGTTTGAGAAAAATGCTTCCTCTGATGTTCTTGAGCAACACTTTTCAACTGGAGAAATCCACAGATTCTTAGTTTGATGAACTTGCCATTGCAGTGTAGACCTATGAAAGACTGGTGGGGACACAGAAGAACCAAGGACTGTGTGGCATATTTTTGCCATCCGTCTGCTTGTAATTTGGATATTCTTTTTAGTAACTGTCTGATCTACAGAGGTCCTTTTAAGTCTGCAAAATAGTTATTTCATAGGTGAATTTTCTTCCTTGTGTAATGCTTAGTGGGCAGTCCAGCTGGGCTGGTAAAAATCCTTTCCCGATGTAAAATAAGATATTTCTTATATAAGAAATAAAAACAAGAGAAAGCAAAATTATTGTATCTGTTACCTATACATCTGGAACAAAGAACAACTGAAGTGAAAAATGTAATTGCTGTTCCTGTACTCCAGGTAAACACAGGAATAGCCTTCATCTAACAGAAATAAGGCCAAAGTACACCTTTTCAATCTGTGTGAATGACACCAGAGACTGAAGTCTCACCTGCCACCCCCTGCTTTACCAGGCTAGTGGCAAATCTGTGGCTTCCTTAATGTGCACAACTGGAGCTGCTATAATTTGTGATCAGTACTTAAGGGAACAACCTGGTCATTGTTTTTCTGCCACTAGCTTAGGCAAGCAGTCCAACTATGACACACTGTTTTGTTGTTGTTTTTTTAAAAAATTGTTCATAGGTGATGAAACAGCTCCAATAGGAGTGCTCAGGACACTGCAGTCTCCATATGAACTGATAGTGATGGCAAAAACATGGGATGTATTTTGATTTCTCAGAGTAAGATTCAGCATGATTGTGAGTCTTGATGCTCTACCTCTTGTATGAATGATCTTGTCCTCAGGGCAAAATTATTCTCTCTTACCTGTCTCATGAGTTTTAGCCCAAGATGTAATCCTTGTGGTAATAAATGTAACATATTCCTGAGAATGGTTTTTAGTTCCTGACCCAAAAACAACAAACCAACACCTCTGATCAGATCATGTACAACAAAAGCCCAGGAAAAGGGATGAGAGAAAAGCAACACTATCTGATTTATGAAGTTGTAATAAAGGAAGTTGCTATCACTCCAGAATGATATTGATTTAGTCTTCCCTCTCTTCTCTTTTACTCTTCAGGAACGTGTGAGCAAAAGCAGTGACAAAAAATAATCTTCTCAGGGTATAGGGACGGGTGCAACTTGGATGGCAAGAGAGTAGAAAGATAAATTAATCTCCAGTAAAGTTTTACTGAAGTCTGGTTTTCCCTCCATCTCATTAAAATTCAGTTTTAAAAAAATCACTTCTTCTATTAACCATTTATTACCTCTAAGACAAGATTCTTGCTTTTTACTAAGATTTCTCCATACATTTTTGACCACAAACTAGAAACAAATTAGCAAGCTCCTTGGCACAGTCAGAGTGGCAGAAAGTATCTGTAGAGTAAATGAGAATGTCACGGGACTTTCATTTTTAAAAACCCACAGTCACCCGTCTCTTTATCTGCCTCTTGCCTCTTCATCTAGTTTTCTTCAGAAGCTCCACTTAGCAGCAGTGGCACCTACAGGACAGAAAGCAGTGGAGGCTGCTACATCCCAGGCAATCATTTTGTGTGATCAGAGAGATGCTCTACTGCATGCTGACAGTACACTTGGCATTAATTCCTAGTCATTTCACAAAATTAAAATGCATTTTGTAATTTTGATGCAATATCTGGCACACCAATAACTGGCTTCTGCCTCAACTCCAAGTTTAAGATATGCATAGCGTTTGCTGGAAGGAAAGGCTCTGTTTGTAGGCAAAGCTGAAAATTTACCACAAGACACAAGCATCATCCAGCTGTCAAAACCAGGTTTTTTTCTTCCTGGCAATGAAGATTTTTTTTTTGCCTATTTTTTACCTTTCAAACTTATCTATGAATTATGGGTTTTTGAAAAAAGGAAAAAGGGCACTGTGGGATAACCTCATGAGATGTGTATTTCGTCTGGCATGATCTTTTTCCAGTACTCAGTTTTTTTATTTTCTCAATAAAGTAGCACTTTCCCCACTGATTAAACCACTACTGAAGCATGAATTTTAGGGCTTGTAACATTAGACTATTGTTATTGCTCTTCGTGAGTTTGCAGTGGGGACTTCAAGGTCATTTGGTCACCAGGGTTAACTTTGCAGCAATGAAAAGCAATAAACACTTTCAGGATAGGTAGGTATTTATTATGAACATTTAATTTCCCCAAAACTGCAATACTTGTTAGAAAGTATTGAAAAAATAAGTTCTTGTTTCCTTTGACATGTCCTTTCTTTAAGCATTCTTCTTAACTTGCTGCCCCCGTGACCTCCTTAGTAGCAGATACAATTCATGTCTTATGCAGACTGACAAAAAAGATGCATAGTATATGGCACTGCATATCTTTACTTCATTATTTCCTCATAGCAAAGACTTGAAACTGTAATGTGTGAGAAAGAAAAGGTGCCAACATGACATTTACTACTGCTAATATGAATCTTATTAATTCTACAACAAGAAACATCATCTTAACTCTTTATCTTCTTGTGTGTGTTTTTAGTTTGAACCAAATTGATAAATCAGAATATTTTGACAAATAACATATACTTGCAGCCCTTGTTGAAGCAAACAATATCACAACCTAGTCATTTGCAGTAAGTTTATTATAAGGAAAGCAAGAGGCTGTCTTTTAACAATATTTACATTTGCCTACTAAGCTGAAATCTGTTTTATATAGTTCATTTACAATATATTTAGTCACAGTTACACTTTATTTTTAGGAGAGCACAGTGAAAGTCAGAAATAGTTTCAGTGTGGTTCACCATGCCTTGTTCTACAGTGTTGTGATTCACCATCTTCAGTGACAAAGACTTTCTCACAAGGAGGTGTTACTGAAGCCTAATTTTTCTGTTTGTGCCTTTTTCTGTTACTCATAATGCCTGTTTGCTGTTTGGAACTTGTGCATCCAAGAGCTGACCCCTTTATATGTCAGCGAATCAGCATTTTCTTAGTTTATGCAATCAAAATTATTATAATGTATTTTATTTAGCTTGATGTCTTATTGATGACTTGTTTTGGTTATGTACTTTAAAAGAATGTCTTGGTCTTCCCAGTTATTGGGGCATAGTATGAGAAAAATTAGCTGTCATATTTTCACATGCCTCAATCTGATCTCTTACTACGTGCAGATTTGGTAGAAATGGCAAAAACGTAGAAACTGAAAAATACCATAGAATGTGCCAAAGTATATACTTATGGGGAAATGCTTTTCATTGAAATAAAGGGTTAAAAAAGAGAACTGCATAGCAAGAAAACAGGGAGGGGAAATTGTATTTAATCTACATACATATAATGTTTCCCTTACATATAATATGTATATTTAAACATTTATGAAAATTTTAAAGAAATAACCCAGAACATTCAAACATTGTGATATTTCTGAATGCAGGGTGACAAACATCAGATTCTGATATTTGATGACCTTGTGAGTAAAATATTTTCCTTGGATTAATTTCTTTTTCTTCTTTCATTGCATCAAATTTAAAATGTCCATAGAATGATTACTGTGGAGAAAAATAGCTGGCTGTTAACCCAACTGTCTGGCCATAAAATAGGGAAATGGGTAAAAAAAGAAAATAGGAGAAAAGGAATTTATGAACCAGTACTGGAAGAGGATAAACAGAATTTAGCCTAAAGTCTAGGCTATTGGTAAGCAAGTGAGATTAGGACTGGGTTTTGCTTTGTAATACCAAAGCAATACAAATAACTGAATGCAAGCAAATGACACATAGGTCAGGATTTTAAATGTGAACACATGCTCCAGAGGAAACCATACAGGAATAAAAGTTGTTCCTGTTTTGTTAGTTTAGATTGTGAAAGAAGCTTTTGTGTGTAAAGATGTAACATGATCCCATGCCTGGAGCCATGCCCCATGGTACACAGGCTGTTGTGTTTGTCCCAGAGTACCAAAGGTAGAAAAACTTGCAGCCTGTCTACCTCCAGGCTGGCACTGGCTTTTGTGAAATGTGGTTTACTTTTACCAGAACAATACCAAAAGGGACCTTTCTTATCATTCCAGGGGGATATTTAGCAGGGAGAGTGTGAGCCCTGCAGAAGGTGAATCTTGATGATCATTGCTTTAAAAAATAAATAAATAAAAAAATTAAAGAGCAGTTCTGTTTCAGTATTATAAACTCTCCTCTTTGAATACCTTCCAGAAATCTGCTGGTTTAATTTCTTAGTCCCATCTGTTTCCCTCTCACTGGCTATATTTGTTAGTATTTCCTCAAGCAGCATGTTGTATTGCCCTTACTGTGCTGGAGGAAAAGGTCATAGATTGATCACTTTACAGGACAGGGAAACGTTTATTTTGGGCTGGAATAGAGTGCATTTCCTTGCTTCCTACCCAGAGTTATAGAAAAAAACTTCTCCAGTAAAAAAAAAAGGGGGGAAAAAAAAGCAGTCTGTTTTGGTATACCAGGGAATAAAAGAGGCAGCAATGTCAGGAGGGCCATTAGGCTGCTTATCTGTCTTTCTACTTTGGCACGTGAAAGCTCCCAGCTCAGCATGCCATGTGTCAAATCTATCATTTGATATGTCAGGAACCATTATTCCCTCTTTTGTCACCAGTTTTGACCAAAGGATGAAAAATTGCTGTCTTACACAGACAAAATTATTGCTGAAAAAAAGGGCAACTATGGCACATAGGAGCAGGCCAAGGTGAAACCTAGGGAAACTCTCCTTAGATTAGGTCTGGGTTAAGAGAATATTGATCTGTGTGCTAAAAACTGTTGATCTCTCTCTGAGCAGAGGATGACAAATGATAGCAAACAAAAAAATTGAGTGTCTCCAAGGACATTTGAGCTGCTTTCTGTTTTCTGTGTTTGGTTTGTGGGTTCTGCTCTAGGGATTTACACTAAAATAAGAAAATATTAAACAGAAAGGAAAGAGCTGCAAAATGATACAGGGAGAAACTACAGGAAGACTACATTCAGTTAGAAATTAGACTAGGTATTAAAACTGATAAATGGCTTAACCACAAGAAAATGCACATGTTTACTGCAACTGTTTAGCATATTGTAATTTTTAGGTGTTTGGGGACTATTTCTTTTCTTTGCAATGTTCATGCATATTTATTATAGCAAATGGATCATCAACTATACTTCAAATATCATATTATTGTTTTAAATTAATTTCTGGAACATTCATTTCAAGCATTTTTAGAAGCACAGATTTCATGATATTCCATAGAGGGGGGTTCACAAAAAAAATTTGCTAAGTGCAGTAACAAGTAGAGGCTTCACAGTAGCTTTGGCATCTCTTGATACCAGCAGCAACCTCACGTATCCAAAAAAGAGAAGAGTGAAGCAGAGAATCCAGCTCCTGTGCTCAGATCAGAAAAGTAGCAGTAATGGTTGACCTAGCAAGCACCAAGAAGGAAAAATACATATTTTAAGTAAGAGAACAGAAGAGGCAGGCAGAGACCTTCAGGGAGAAGAGATTCTTTTGTTGGAGGAGAAAATTATGGCCAAAATTTTACTTCAAGATTCATCTGTAGAGCTCCGAGTCTGAATAAAGATGAAAATGATGGTCAAGAAAGGATCTTTTGGCCTCAGGGGAGCTGAGGCATGTAATAAACAGGTGCCATATATAACCAACACTGGAACAGGCATTTGTTTTCTCAACTTTGAGAGCCACAGCACATGTGACTGTTGAAGTTTGTGTTGGCATGAACTTTGGGCCCCCTAAGGCCATCTCGTCCAAACAATGTCAGTGATTGAGAGTCCCTTCAGTGCATGTTCTTCCTCGCATTTCTTCATGCAGCTTCCAAGAGTTATGCTTCTCCTGTAACCTTTCTGCATTTGGTAGTGCAGGTTTACCATCCATGCTCTTCCTCATTTTCCTGCTCCTTCTCATTGGAGGTCACTGTGGAAAAGAAGTCATGGACAACTAATTTGAGCTTTCCACCAAGGCTAGGTAGGGGTAGATGCAGCTGACATATCGTTTTGAACTGCTCAGTGAAGAGTAACGTTCAAAGGACACATGTAGCTTTTGGATCAATGTGACAGAATGACGAGAAAAGGCCACGGGGATCTTAGAGTTCCCATTCCAGTAGAAATTGTCTGGTTGTAACAGAGCTGATGTGAATACTCAGCTGGAAAGTTTGCTCCACTGAAAAATGATTACTTACCAAAACTGAGATGGAAATACCTGAGTTAGTTCCATTTTCATGTAACTGTAACTCATTCCTTGCTGATTTCTTGTCAGCTTACCTGCCTCCTTCCTGGGCATTCTGTCCCTGAGCTGAAGGTAAACTACAACAGTTTACCAGCTCCTAAATTCCCAGGTTCTTTTGCATTCCAGTATCTCACCTAATGAGCTGGCACAGAGCAGAAACTCCTTCCATGGATTCAAACTCTTTGTAAGATAAAACTGATATTCTAGATGAATGTTGTGTAGTCTTTAGTGCCAAGCATGATATCTTAGTACAGAAAAGTAATTCGGTTCCACAAATCTTTCATAACTAATATTGGGGTTGACTATTTTGAGGCTGAACAGAAAACTTCTGGCACTCTTTGCAATTGCCCATTAAATAGAGGTTTGTAAACACTGAAAATGGTAAATCATTGTGAGCTGATATACTCAGTCATGTCTTGCTTAGCGCTAGTAGAAATTCTTTGAATATCTCAAACATATTTTCAATGTAAAAATTATCTCATTTGAAACTCATAATTTGCCCACATAATTCCATTGTGACAGTTTCACTCCTCCTCTCTTATTTTTACAAGAGATTTAAAATATGGTGAAAAAATATTTTGTTGTTTAAAACTAAAGCAAGCCAAAATGTCAGTTGAGAAAAAAACATATATGTTTATTTCATTTCTGTTTTTCCAGATAAAAATAAAAATGTTCTAATCATTTGCCTTCCTTATGTGAAAAAGGAGATTCAAATCAAGTTTGTAGGGTTTTATTGTTGTTTTTCTTTTCCCCCACAAAGACTGGATAAGTGACCAGACAGAAGTACTTTCCTTTGTCTTTATATTGTTTCAAGTAAAGTTAAATCCAGGAAAACGAGAACGGCAGAGAGCAACTCCAAGCACATTTCTATTGAAATATTTAGATTCACTAGAACACAGAAGCCATTGAATGTCTTTTGTTGGCAGTAACTCTAAGGATCTCTGCAGAGTGTTATTTAACATTTTACTTCCCTGGGAGGGAAAAATACAAGTTCACTGTGCAAGTTAGTCATATATTCTTGTGGACATGCACCTAAGTTGTAATGTCTTATCCTTCTTTAATCATCCACAATTAGTGTCACAACTGTGAAAAAATCCCAGATACACACAGGAGGATACCAAAAGTAAAGGAGTATGCTCGTTGGCCAGTGGTTTCTAAGTATGGAATATTTTCTTTTCGGCTCTGGAATCGCTCATATTGGCTGAGGGGACAGAGTCCTACAGAGCAGTCTCATTGCTGAGTTCAAAAAGGTTTCTTTGAAGTACAGAAGGGCTTAATCCTTCCCAAATATTCTTGCCACAGTCTTTCTGAAACCTTCAAAGGGGCAGAGAGTGATCAATGTTGTTGCTTGCAAATCCTGCAATTATTTGCTTATTGAAAAAGCAGAAGTAGTGTTCCTCAGGTTTGATGTTTCTCCACCATCTATGAGTTTCTCACAAATGAAGCATCCCTGTCTCTACAGGATGCACAGTGGTGTCATATGGAGTTTTAATACCAGACAGTGAAGAAGCATAGACTGAACTGATATGTATGTTAAGAAAGTATAAATCCTTGTACATTCCTAAATGACCTCCTGGGAGTCCCTAGATAAGACCTCAACACGTATGGAACAAATTGAATCTTGAAGTCAAATTTTCTATCAGAAGATTCTAAAATGTAGCTTTCAAAATACATATATTTCTAGATTATTTCTATTGTGTTTTAACAAATTAAGAGAGATACTCCAGTGTAATTGCTGTCTTTATGTGTGATCATATTAGCTTCTTCCCTTTTTCTCCTTTTTCAGACATTGGTCACAGTTTAAAATTATCATGACTTTCTTACTGTCTGTAGCCTATGAGTGGCATGTGTTTGTGAGATAAGGCAGCTCTAGATCATATATTCCCAAATATTAAGATTTGGAAAACACTTACTAGACCATCATGTCAGTTTTCCTGATAGCACAGGATTGTTCTCTTCAGCTTCTTGGAGAGTATCCATCAATATGGTATCTGAGAGTCTTCTAGAATTGCTTAACTGACAGCTGACATGTATGATTCATGATTTCTTCAGTTTTGTTCTGAAGGAAAATAGTTGGTGTGCATTAAAAAAATGTATGGAAATATATTTTATCTATATAAAGGTAATATAACCTTCTCTAGGCAAGCGGCATGTCAATAACCACACTCCAGCTGCAACGTTAGTTCTGATGTTCATGTTGTAGCTGCATCTTTAAGCCAGAATATTACACAACAGTTCAATCATAGTTTTCCATAGCTTGCAGTTCACTGCTTGAGCATTAAGACATATAGTTCTAATGCATATTTCCTCTTTCTATGTATTATTTTCACATTTCTGTTTACATGCTTCAGTCTACATTTTTAAAGGTTTTATTAAGCAGAAATAAGCATTTCCAGCAGAAGTACATACACTCTTCAGAAACTTAAATTTTCATTAATTTATGAGCTTGTATATGTAAAAGAACACCTAAAAAGTATTCCCAGAATGTTACCTTGTCTCACTTAGCAACACAGACACAGTTGACACATAATCTTTGACACTGCTTCACTGTTTTTAGACATTCCCTCAAAATCCTTTTGTGTTATGTCATAATCTCCTTATTCTTAAGAGAACTTAGATGTCATAATTTCCACGACAGCCAAAAAAATGTTTTGAAGTAATTAGTTATGCAATAATTATTATTATTCATTATAAAGCTATTTATCTCTTATTCAACTATTAACCAGATTAAGAAAACTTACAATATTAAAAGGACTCTTGGAGCTCATGGCCTCTAAATTCCATGGACATAAGTTATCTGTACAGAAATATTTATTACCTTTCTTCTCTAGGCAAAAACATACTTAAAAATTGCTACATTGCAATAGATTACCTCATTTTTTTCATTTGTTCTCATATATCGTGGAGTTCCACCTGTACGGAGAGGGACAAAAAATGACTGAGGTACCACTTTTATACTATACAAATGATTTCTCCTTTTCTTGGTCTTCCTCAGCTCTTATGTGTAAGTATATGAATGTATTCATACTCTGTACTTCTTTAATCTTACAACACTGGTTTGTGTTTATTGCATATGAAATGCAACTTGATACAGAATATAGCCAAATTATTATCAGCAATGATGTATAAAATATTTATCTAAAAAAATTCTAAGGAAGGCGAGGAATTCATTAGTATAAAAAAGTATAGGAATAAATTGTTAAACTATTTGTGCCTGGACATTTGTAAAATAAAAAAAGTAATCTAACATGGCTTTACAAATCAGTTGTTCTAATTTGCAACAGTCACACTGTGTATTTTTGTGCAAAACTTGAGAAAGCAGTTAAGTTATTCCTGTGTCTTAGCTGCATTTCTGCACCCAAGTACACTGGGATATCTTTTATGTTCAAGTTGACCACTGAATTTCCTGGGGCTGTGAGATTTGTCTTGGGGAATACTACAAGAGCCCTAGCATACTTTTTTGGGGTGAAATTACTGATTTATCTTTTCTTTAAAATGGTCTTTTGGGCTGTTTTCATTGCAGCTGCTGTTAACCTTATAACAACTGGTTATCTGGTCCAATCTTGGAAGCTTAGATAAGCTTCTTTTCCAGTCTGTGGAAAGAGAGAAGCAGAGGATGGGTTCTTCCATCTATTTTAGAAACACCTATTTTAGGATGAATTGACCCAGATATTACCGTCTCTCTTCACTGATCTCAAAGGGGCCCTTGGGACATGGACAAGACTCCTACCTTTTCAGGAGGTTAAATTAGGTAAGATTACTGTTGCTTCAGTATTACAGTTTGTGTTGAACCAAGCTCTGCTCTCAATTCCAACAAAACATGGGGTAGACCTGTTCTGCATGCCATGTGAAGGCAGCAGCCCCACACAGTGCCTGCCTCTCACAGTGACTGATCAGTTGGTCGTTGCACTACTAATACAACCATGTGATGTAGGCATCCCTTCTCCCAGCTCATACATGATCCAAGGTATGTGGATTCTTCTACACATTCTGGACCTCTTATCTCTAAATGCAGAGACACTTAACACTGTATTAGAGCAAGGTCTTTTGACAGAAGCTTCCTCCACGTTGAAGGCCTGTAACTGTCATCAGGTAGAGCTATACTGAGTACATTAAACTGAGGGCTTATTCTCCCTCTCTACTCTGCCCTAGTGAGACTGAATCTGAAGTACTGTGTGCAGTTCTGATCTCCACAGTTCAAGGAACAGAGGAAACTACTGAAGAAAGTCCATCAGAGGGCCATGAAGATGATTAGGGAACTACAGCATATCTTTTATAAGGAAAAGCTGAGAGACCTGAGTATATTTTGCCTGGACAAGAGAAGATTGAGAGGGGATTTAATGCTTACAAAGGGCAGGTGTCAAGGGGCCAGACTCTTCTCAGTGTTGCCCAGCAACAGGACAATGGGCAATGGGTACAGGAAGTTCCACCTGAATGTGAAGAAAACCTTCTCTACTCTGAGGGTGGCAGAGCACTGGAACAGGCTTCCCAGAGAGGCTGTGGAATTTCTTTCTCTGAATATATTAAAAACTTGCCTGGATGCATTCCCATACAGGCTACTGTAAGTGAACCTGTTTTACTAGGAGGATTGGACTGGATGATCTCCAGAAGTCCCTTCCAATCCCTACCATTCTGTGACTCTGTGATTCTGAGAAGGACCTGGGGGTGCTGGTTGACAACCGACTGAACATGAGCCAGCAGTGTGCCCAGGTGGCCAAAAAGGCCAATGGCATCTTGGCTTGTATCAGGAACGGCGTGACCAGCAGGTCCAGGGAGGTTATTCTCCCCCTGTACTCGGCACTGGTGAGACCTCACCTCGAGTACTGTGTTCAGTTCTGGGCCTCTCACCACAAGAAGGATGTTGAGACTCTGGAGCGAGTCCAGAGAAGAGCAACAAAGCTGGTGAAGGGGCTGGAGAACAAATCTTATGAGGAGCAACTGAGAGAGCTGGGGTTGCTTAGCCTGGAGAAGAGGAGGCTGAGGGGAGACCTTATTACTCTCTACAACTACCTGAAGGGAGGTTGTGGAGAGGAGGGAGCTGGCCTCTTCTCCCAAGTGACAGGGGACAGGACGAGAGGGAATGGCCTCAGGCTCCTCCAGGGGAGATTTAGGCTTGAGATTAGGAAAAAGTTCTTCACGGAGAGGGTGGTTAGGCATTGGAACAGTCTGCCAAGGGAGGTGGTTGAGTCACCGTCCCTGGAGGTATTTAAGGTTAGGGTAGACGAGGTGCTTAGGAGCATGATTTAGGGATTGGTGGGAGTGGTTGGACTCGATGATCCGGTGGGTCTCTTCCAACCTGGTCATTCTGTGATTCTGTGATTCTCTGATTCTGAGATTCTGCTTTTCTTGAAAGACTTTCACTGACTTACCCAGTATGGGTCTTTCTGTCAGCACTAGAGTTTCCTGTCTCACAAGAATCTTGCACAGATGTTTCTACCAGTCTAGGCAAGCTTGTTAAGAATGAATTTCTTCTGCTTTCATAGAAGACTTTGGACTGTCATGTTTTCCTTTCAACACATACTTGTGTTCTCACTGTGCAAGTCTTAATACTTTCACTGGCTTTGCTATTCTTTGCTAATTCTTGGTTTGTGTTTCATTTTACCTTTAGGTGCCAGAATTAAGCAGTTTAAGCTGGCTAATTTAGCTAGGAATAAATTGCTATCTAAGATAGCTATTTTAGGATGGGATTAATTGCCTTCTGGAAGCGCTTATCTGTATCCATTAATTATAGAGGCAGGCTAGATGACTAGCTTAAAACAAACATTTAACATTGACGGTTAAAGGTAAGTGAAATGAGTCCAACTCTTGTGCAGGAATAAATTAATGTAGACGATGGAAAAACAGAGTCCCTCCACTTAGGGCAGAGTATTTTCCCTCTCACATTCTGTAACTGGCCAGGAAATGCAGCCTGTCACAGAGGCTTATTCCAGCAAAAGCTACTGCCATACAGTACATAATTGTTGCTACAAGTGTAATTCTAATCTTTTCTAAAAAAACCCAAGAAATTATCCATTTAAGAAATTATCCATTGAAGAAAGATTCATTTATTTGTAAACTATTTTCAGTTCTTTAGTATTCTCCTTCGGATTTCTGAAATGGAATTTAAGAAAAGCTAAAAACTTACTTTTTTATTCTTCTGGCATTGTCTTACAATTTCTCCAGAAACCAGTCCATGTTCCTTCTTTGAGCTTCAAACTGCACAACATCATGACTCTTCTCATGAAATTAGAAAGGTTATTCACCTCTTTCTATCAGTTACTCCATCAGCAGCTTGGGTAAAATAATGTCATAAATCACCCAGGAAGTTTGTGATAACTCCATGGCTAATGCTTCCGAAGTGTCTTACAGTTGAAAAGGAAACATGGAGTGTAAAGTATAGTATTATAAATTACAGGCTTTTGGAGTTCTTTCTGATTTCCTGTTTGTTAGGCGTACTAGACAGTGACTCTCAATGTTTTCTGAGGTTTCAAAAAGATCATGGTTCATACGGTGTATACTTTTACTGATTAAGTTACTCTGGGGGACACGTTGCTCCTAGCAATGATATCTCACAAGACAAAACTAGATAATGTTGTTATATTTATTTGAATAAAATTAGAATGATATCAGGCAAAATCTATGCACTTTTTGTTGGAAGAGAGAAAAGTTCACTGTTTAATGACAGATTTGGGGAGAGAAGTTTTTGAAACACTGAAGACTTTATATGTGTAGACAGAAATTACTCCTTTTGTCTGTTACTTTGTCTGTCTGGGAGCACAACTATTGTAGTACTCTGCCATCACTTAGAAAGGAAGTAACTCATAAGTAACTACCCAGAAGGCCTCTCCTAGGGCAAGAAGTATTGGCATAACAGTCTGTGGCATCTGGGAGTTTTCTTTGTCTATTTATTTATGCTATTTTAAGTTTGATGTCTTAACTCTACTTAGTTTTCTTTTTCCTGATTGTACCATGAGACTATATTTAGAAAAAGACTTTTGGCTGGCATTTTTCAGGATCCATTTAAATTTTGGTGTGATTTATGAAAATTGGGGTAGCGTTCAGATGTTTTATGCAAAATATTAAAGAGGGCTAATTTTAAGAAGGAAGAATCTCACAACCTGATATAATTTCAATAAGCTAAGTTCTTAAAATAGCTAAGAGGAACTACTATAATATAAAACAATCAGGATATCTGGTTATAGCCTAGAACTGAAACATAAGACATCATTTATTAGCAGTTTTTTTTTTCTCTATTTTCAGTCAATCACTATAAATTACAATGCTGAGTATGAAAAATAAACCTAGTTAGCAAATTTCTTCAGGAGCTTGCATGGAACTGAGGGCAGAGAAAAATGATAAAGTGTGGGCTGAGTTTTTTGTTCTGGAATGATTTTGTTTAATAGGTTAGCAGCAACAAAATTAATACAAGGGAAATAGTAGCCTAAATTGAAAATGGAGCTTGAGATCTTAGTGATCACAGATCATGTAAGAGAGGCAATGACATATCATGTGCGATACAATCATATATGCATAATATTAGGTATGGTAATCATGAAGAAATACCAAGCCTTTTTCTTCCTGAGGGCCAAATAGAAGTTTCACATACTTTTACAGGTACAGTTGCCTTTAACGTCATCCAAAAATCATTAAGAAAACTCTAAAATTTATCACATTTACATACGTCCTAGGTCCTCTATGATCTCACCACAATAGCAGTAGGGCTGTGGGTTGAGGCCGGGGCAAGAGCTGTATCATGATCTGATCTGGGAACACACGTACTGCTTCTTAATCTGAAAGAAATCTATGGACCCAAGGTGCCCTTCTGGGGTTGGCAGGTGATGTGTGGACAACAGCTGATCCCCTGGGTTTATTAAATCATGAGCCTAGTAATTTTTTCCTTAAAGAAATAAACTGAGTGCCCCTGAACATATACTAGAACTGAGGGCAGGAGAAACTTCTGCTGAAGAGACTGCATGTGTTCATCCTGCCTTTCCTCTTTTCATTAGACAGTCTAGCAGGCTGTGCTGGGTGCTCAAGCAGGTGCTATATTATAAAAAGACCAAGCTAAACCACTAAGCTTTACCAGTGGCATGTGCTCAGTCATCTTTCTGCGCGGCAGCAGGGTCTGTCCTTTGACCTTCAGAACAGGACTCAGCTCCAGAAGAAACAAAACTCCTTGTAAATAATCTCTATCATTTTGCCAGCTGCTCTCAGCACTTAATCTGTCTCTTAAAACTGAAAAATTACAATTGCACCTGATGTTCCATTCTTTCAGGTCAGCTCTCACTCAGGATCTCAATGTGTTTTTCCTGGCTTAGACTGGCTCCAGTGTTCACTTGTTCATTGCAGAAGCTCATTTCATTTTAACTGCTATGAAGTGCCCATTCCAGCAACTGACTTCCCAGCACAATTCCCATTCAAAACAATGGGAAGTTCACAAATGAATTAACGGGAGTGCAGATTTCTGGCGTTAGCAGATTAGAAGCCATTAATTGCTACAAATAAGGGCTAATCTTCATTTCTTGCTAAAATTATGATAAGGGGACATTTTGGGGAAGCACTCTGTGCATGTGAGTGCATGTGTGTGTACTTTTAAAGTGACTGCTGTAAGAGCCATCAAACAGTGCTGCGTACCTGCAAACTGAAGGTTTAGAAATTAAATACAAATTAAGATCATTAAAGGCTAATTGTTTCAAGGTTTCCTAAATGTCTAGTACTAGCAGAACTTGTAAGGACATTTTACTCCCCTTTATACTAAGGACATGTACACAGTATAGGTAAATAATTACTTCTACATCCATTTATCTGGTGAAATTCAGCTTTTTACCAATTAAAATTTTCTTTGTCTTCCTGCCTAAAATAACATGTGAGGCTGCATAAAATTGCTTGTTTAAAATATGAAATCAAATCTGGTCCTGGCAAGGTCACAATCTGAAAGATGGTCACTGACCATTAAGAAAATCTTCTCATTCTCATCTATCTCACACTGATGATAGATGCCTTTCCCAGGAATAAAACTGTAGCAAGTTGTAGGGATGCAGCCTTACTTTATTCTAGCCTAGTGTTTACTAGTTCTGCTTCTTGACACTTGCTAGAAGAGGCATTTAATGCTCTGCTGGAGACAAAGCAAGTAGTCAGGCTTCAGTGTTTTACGTTACCTTCAACTACAATAGGATTCACTAGTAAAGTCTGCAAATTGCTTAATGGCATGTCCTGGGCCCATGGGTTCAGATCTATCCAAAACTTATGATGGTGCCTGGCTGAACTGAATGCATCCACACATTTATTTCAGAGACAACAGGTGCAGAATCATTGACTGTATGGACACAGGACTACCCTTTCTCTGGGATACTGTCTGCAAAATGGAATACTGAAAAAAGGATGAATGAAGCAGTCGTGTCGTAAAAGCACAGAGCACACACTTCCTAGGGAATTACTGAGGCCAGCTGGCGTGGATGAGTGAAATAGAATTTCCACTTTGCTTCTTGCTTTGTACCAAAGACACTCATAATCTTCAACAAAATCAGTTCAAAAGTTCAGAAAAACCAAAAAGGGAAAAAATGCTTAGTCTTCTTTTTAGTGCTCTTTTTTTCTTTTCTTTAATATGTTTTAAACTTTCTTCCATAATCTACAGAGATATGTTAAGCTCTCTGAAATTATACAGATACAGATAGCCATCTCTAGGTCCTACAATACGTGAACACCACAGAGGAACCTTATTTAAAGTGCTTGCAGATGAAAGGGTTATTTTAACTACGATCATGTATTTTTCTTTATCACCTTTTTACTCAGATGGTATTGACTGAACAGGACAGGTTCTTTGTTAAGAAAGAGTAAAATACACAGCATCTTTATCCTGTAAATTTTATACACGTTTAATTA
Source organism: Clamator glandarius (assembly GCA_033459285.1). Classification (NCBI taxonomy): domain Eukaryota; kingdom Metazoa; phylum Chordata; class Aves; order Cuculiformes; family Cuculidae; genus Clamator; species Clamator glandarius. The sequence continues at coordinate 439,540 of JAUNZM010001433.1, forward strand.
CCAATGCATTAATCCATTCAGATATACACCCTTTCTTCTTAATATTTTCTGTTTAAAATCTTTGAAGCTAGCTATAGTCCAGTATTTTTTTCTTTTCTTAATCTTCTGATCCGTCCTTGTGTACAAGGGAAGAGGGTTTTCTTGCAAGGCTTATTTGAACTTATTTTCCATGTATGATATACATTATTCAAGTAATGTAAAATATTACCTGAACTGAACCAACATTCTTGAGATGGAAGTGATTAAATGCAGCTGCTTACAGTGTGTTCTGTGTAAAAATAAGAGAGCAGACAATAGACCCCAACACTAAGCAAAGCATGCTGACCTACATTTTAAAACACTAAAGTCAGAACCATACCTCTAAAGCACACTCAAGCTTATGCAAAGAAGGTCTGGAGCATTCCTATAGGTTTTACTGTACTTTATATTAGTTTCTAGGAGCATTATATGTATCCATATGTGGTCCAATCTTCCTTCCATTGAAATTAATATAAACTCTTCCATAGACTTTGTTAACAACTGGATATGACTTACTATTTTTTTAACACTGATACGCTTATTACAATGGGATGTCCATACAGAGTCACATATTTACTTGCTTATGCATGATAGAGGTCATCTTAGCTCCGTATTTGCTGGACACATTGAACAGCTTTTCAGATCTCTTCCCATACAAAAACATCAATGCACATAAGGCAGTTTCCAGGTTACTGTGGGGAAATAATTTGTTTGCACAAGAGTGTCATCCAAGACAGACTTTCTTATGTAGACAGCACGACTAGAAACTGTTCCTTCTCAGGACTTGAGTCATAACTATTTTCCACTCCAACACGTCAGGAAGTTGCTTCACCTCAAGTCCTGAGTCATGAAAGCTGATCCAATAACCACAGAAGACCTGAGATTAGGTGCCATATATCTTTGTTTGGGCAAAGGAAGAGCCATTGTTCATGCCAATGTGAAGTCTGTGAACTTCTACATGTGAACATTTAATGCATTGATTAAGCCAATTTGAGTGCAGCAAGATTCCACACAGCTTTGCTATCAGTAGGAACAATGGCATGGAAGAGTGAGATACCTTGTTTATTGCTCATAGCAGACATTTATTAATGTGATGCAAAGACCAGTGCCAAAACCTTTAAGAACGAGGTGCATGTGGTTATTCCACTTGCCCACATCCTTTAGGACCAACTCCGACTGCGGTGATTTCCTAAAGTATTCAATACACTTTCCAAGACGTGGTCAGTCTCATAAAAGATCAGATACAGGCTTTAGTGGTGCTCTCTTATAAATGTTATATTCTCCTTTTCTGGGAAGAACCTCCTGGCTTGAGCAGCAGGACAGGCAGAACTATGGGAGTAAGCCCTGCAGGTGAATGAGCTGTTCTTTATGGTATCAGACTCTTACTCTTCAGTAAGGATCCCAAAAAAGAAGAAAAAGGATTGTAGACAACTTCTAAAATCAAAATTCTACTGGAAAAAAAAAAAAAAAGAAGGAAAGTGGTTTTAAGCAAGTCAAGTTGGGGGACACATGCAGAGATTGTTGCCAGAGTGGGACCAAACTGCAGGTGTGGTGGGACAATGCAGAACTTCAGCATCCATTACCATAGCAAGATGAAGACTGAAAATAAAATGGTTAACAACAGAGAAAAGTTACGTTACTGGGGGGAGAAACAGTATAAGCAAAATGTGACAAATACTGTTGAGCCAATCTTTTTTGTGGTGCAGATAGAAGTTGCCACACACATGTACTGCACGCATTTGGCAACAGATGAGCCAGATTTGTCAAGCAGCTGCCAAATATCACTCAAACTGGAGCTACAAGAAGTACTGAGAGATTAGCTTCAGGCATTGCTGCACATGTGAGCTAGGTTGTATATGAAAACCCAGAGGGGCAATTATTTGCCTTTCTTTCACAGCGTTTTCCCTTTTTTGAAACCCACATTACTTTGTTTTCAACTGAAGAAAAGAAGAGGCATCTTCCATGAGGCATGCTTTTTGCTCTGTGTGCTGTCACGTTCCCATGTGTGAAGACATATTATCTATTTAGTAGTCCCAACTGTAACACCTGCTGCCACCCAGACAGTATCAAGGGGACTAGCAATACTAAATTGCTTTCTCTTCATTGCTGTGATTGTTAAGTATATTCATATGTCTAATTATTGAGTTATAAACACAAAGAATTTCTCTGAAGAAAGATACCTTGTTCTATGCAAATATTAGTAATTTAACTATGCTGCCAGTAAGAGTGTGTAGTATTAAGGCCCTGAGACACTGACAATTAAACACGTATCTTCACTTGTCTCCTGTAAATATTTTTTAAGTTTTAGCTACAAAGAGATGCTTTGATAGCAGTGTTTATTGTGTGCAAGAAGGTTTTTTCCTGTTTCAGTTTTTAAAAAGCATAATAAGAAAGCACTTGAAAAGACCAGAGGCCTGGTGTAACAGGTAAATGTGTCACAGGTGGAACACCACAAATCCAGCAATACTCAGCAATAACAAGACAAAAGCAGTAGGATACACCAAGGTACCTAAACTCAACTGATATCCCAACAAATGAGACAAGTACGTGCTTAAGCTAAGACTGAATTTAACAATAGCACAGCCCTATCCAGTAAGCGGTGAAAAGGCATAACTGCAAAGCATCTTTGTGAATTTATGATTTTGGGACTGAGAACCATTGTATTGCTGAGCTAAAGGTACTCTGAGACACTATAACATCAGGAGCCCAGACAGTCTTAAATCCTATCTGTCAGTGCTGAGTTTTGTACATCTAGAAACATATGTGTTCATTCCAGAATTGCTTGGACTGTTATAATCTCCCAGTGAAACATCTAGATGTCAAATAAAGACTGTCAAATCATAGGCATGCAATGGGATCTCCGTCAGGTGATGACCCCTGTTACCAAGTCATAAGGCTGCAGTGAGAGACTGTGAAGTCAATAGCAAGGGTAAATTAGCAGTCTCAGATCTTATTCTAGTTAAAAGTGCCTAGTTCTAGCCTGATTAAATATGCCATGTCACTACAGCCAGTGTGATGACATAGAATGTAAATCAAGGTAAAAAAAAAAAATCTGTAAAAGTCCAATCCTTTTTCTATTCATATTTCTTTTTTCTGATTTTTATATGCTGATTATTGTGGCATTTAATATGTAAAAAAACCCACTGCTACTGTATCCTTAATTTTTTAAATAGTGTATACAATAACAATGACATTACTAAAGGTAGTATTTATTACATTGTAGGAGATGGCCGTCATATTCAGTCTTACATCATCAGCATTATATCCCACAGATTCAAACCGCCTGATTGCCTCGGGGACATCTTTTTACCTTCATCCTTACAATTGCGTGCTGCATTTCTACAGTGTTTATACTTGAGATTTCTCAGGCTTTTTAAGTGCAGTTTCCCCTGTACTTTGTATTCTTATCTATTCCACCTCTTCTTTCTATCACAGTAGCAGTCAGATCAGAGGATAATGAAGATTAGTCTTAAACATGATGTTAGTTCGGAAGAAGTTTATCAATGGGAGATGCTGGGGAGAGTTACAGGCAACTAAGTAAAGTTTTCAACAAAAGATTATATATCAACATCCAGAGATAGTGCAGGAAAGTTTGAAATTCATTTTAATTTTATTTAACTTCTTTTAATGTTACCCCAGATGAGATCCATGTGATCCACACATCCTCCTTTCTTCCATTCTTCTTATTCATCATCATGACAATAACAATTTCTCTTTCATACTGGTTTAGAGGAGAAAAAGCTTGATTTACATTTGTGTGGGTGAAGGGAGAGACAAGTAAAAGATGAGCTTTGCACTGGGGCATGAGTTCTAAGGTAGGTCTGCAGTTCCTGCTGCTTTTTAGGACAGGAAATCTGAAGTTTTGATGTGGCTTCTGTGAAGATTGTGCATCCTCCACTCCATCTTTCCTCCTTCTCTCCAGCAGAGGTTTCAGAGGAATAGAGATAGCCGTGCAGAGGGAGGTGATCTCATAAGCAAAGAGGCAGAAATCTCATATCACACTGAGAGGTTTAACTATCAAGATGGAGACCTTGAAGTGGATAAATGTGGCAATTTGGTTCGCTAAGCAGACATTCTATCATATTTTCCCCCATGTGGAGCTTTTTCAGGCCATACAGCTTAATTTCTAGGTCTGAGTTGCAGTAATGCAGCCTGGAGGTCACTAATGTAAGGATAACTGTGGGGTATGATTACTGTGCAGATTGCCATATAGCTACGACTCCAAGGAAGAGGAGGGAGCAACATGGCTATTTGAACACACAGTAGCATCAAGGAATCAAAAGGTATCTGAAAGCTACATATGGATTTCCTCAGACTTACAAGTATCAGCTTGAAGGAACAGTTCACTCTGAAATAAATAATTGTTGTAAACTGTTTTATTTGCTATTACTACAAGGAGAACCTACAGCTATTACCATAGACTAGGGAATGAAAAAAGTAACTGTCTTTATTTTCAATTTGTACATTTTTCAGAATTTTGCATGTAATTTATTTTTGCTTTTCTCCTCTAAAAGGTACATGTTCTTATCTCAGTTTTGTATACCTTCACTACAAACCTCTGTGAGGAAGAATATATTCTCTCTGTATATTTTCTGGCTGGAAAATGTCATTCTTCAATCTATAAACATTACTGAGAGGTTTCAGTTAGTTATAGTATTAAAGCTATATTTTAAAGACCTTTATGGCTATCACAATGATTGGACTCCACTCCAAAGCTGACAGCATGTTTTCATAATTTGCTTTCAAGAAGTTAAGCGTGGTAAGATTTGTAAAGCCTATTCTTCTAAAGATTTACAAGAGGAGGACACTAAATGTTTGAGGGAGACAATAATCTTCCACATGACCTAATATCCTATAGTTGTTTATTTTGGGGGGTGCAGAGAAGAAGGAAATTTATTAATTAATTGTAAGGATGTTGTGAGGATATGTGTAACTTGTAGAGTCCCATTCAGTGCAGCTGGGAGTCTCTGTCAGGGTATTTTGATTCATTACTCTGGGGCTTCATCAGCTGATGGAACTATTTTTTTTTTCATCAGCTGATTAAGATTCAAGATAATGAGTTGAAACGGGCCAAAATTAATTCCCTAGAGACAGGATGTTAACTTTCATGCACATACACACTGAAGAAACCACAAAAAGCATAGCCCCCCAGGTTCATTCAGCTGGTGAAAAAAAGTGAGAGTTTTACATGCATCTAAAAAATAAGAAACAGCCCCGAACTACAGAGCTGCAAAGGCTGTCGTGTTTTTAGCAGACTAGGAGGGGACACAAGACAGGTAAAGGAGCAATAGCAAAATATAGAAGCAGGAGGATTTATTGCATGTGGATCAACAAAGAACCCAAGGAAATATAAATTCCAAGTATTTGGGGCTTATTACTAAAACAACAACAAATTTTCAGAATGCTTTTGATCTTTTTTTCCCACCTTGAGGTAAATGTATGTAAGCCTAAAACCACAGAAGTTTTTTGCAACAACTTGTTTGACTTCCTCTGAATATTTACCACTCTGGTAAGCCTTGACTTTGACAAAGGAAATCTTTCCATTTAGTTTGAAAACCTTAATGTACACAAATGCCACTATATATTTTCTTCTGGGAAACAACTGAAATATTTCCTTCTTATATTATTCAATGTGTAACTTGAAGCGGGGAGGGGAGGGGACAGACGACGACTGTTTTTTTATTAGGTTCTGTGTTTTAAGCTGAACAGTGGGAGGGAAGGGGGATAGGAAGGGACAAACAAGACTTGCACTGAGGTTGTAGCCTGACCAACAGTTCAGTGCTCAGTTACAGTTAATGGGGTGAAAAGCTGTGATAAGGCATGTGATCTGAATAGTTAATGTACTATTGCTACAGCTAGCCAAATTCAGGGCTTCTTAAATGTGGTTTATTATTCCAGAAGCTGAAAAAGTAGTACTCCTACAATATGAGCTAAGCTTCTTTAACCTATCCATAGAAATGTCAGAATTGTTTTATTAAGTGATTCATAATATCTGTAATACAAAATTTTGTATTTTTATATTGCATTTTATATAGTAACTGGCAAATTACAGTATAGCATGAACTGAAAGTTAATGATTTGTACTGCGTATCATGGCTATGATCCCAGCATCTTCAAACCGCAGAGACTGGAAGTATGTAGCAATTTTAAATGCAAACCTCTGTTACCAGAAAAGAGGCTGAACTCTTACATGTATGATTAAGGATCACTTCTCCCTGCAGTACGCAGCTGATCTTCATGTTTCTAAAATAATCTTCTTGCTGGAACACTTTGTTACAATTGCATACAAGGTTTTAGGAAAAGGCAAAGAGCTGCAGAGCTAAAAGCATTTATTTTTTTTGCTTTTTGCCCCACAGATATATCTATTCTGTAACAATTCCTAAACTGTCAGCTTCTGCAGACATTATCAGTAGGTATATTAAAGAGCAGGAACTACTACTATTGTGCAATTTACAATGCGCAATTGAAGCAGAGCAATTGTCATCCAATCTATAAAGACCTACTCATAAACGTCTTCAAAGAAGGTCTTAATTGCTGCATGATTTACTACATAGAGAGTACCTTCTTTTTTCTGTTTGGAAGCATTTTGCTGCAGGAGAAACCTTTTCAGCCTGGCTTTTATAGACCAGTCTTTGCTTTGGTAGTATGCATTTACTAGCTGTATAATTGGTGGCACAGTTCTTCTATCATAAACATTGTTATCAGTTAATTAAACTTGAAATGGAGCTTTGTTCCACAACATGTTTTGTCAGATTGTTTTCCTTATTTATTTATCATCATAAAATTTTATTTTATGACTGGCAGCTTCTCAGCCCTCCAATAATAATATAAATCAAAACAAGATTTTAGTCTTCATGCAATTTCCTTTTGGTCTCAAAATATGAAACCAGATGTTTTTGGCATGCTAAAGATGCTTTTCATCTTTTTTTAGATTCTTTCAATGCAGTCAAAGTAAATGCATTTTTAAAACCAACTTATGAAAGTTAAATTTCCTTTGTTCGTCTGGGTGTAGTCTGGTTTGCATTGATGCAGCAGCAGCAATGAGAGACCTTTCAGATAACACACAGAATGCCAGTGAAGAATTACACATGTGCATCAAACTTCAGACAGCAACAGGAATTGTATTAATAGCAGATCATTAGATTTATATTATAATTTAAAGCATTACAAACTTTTTTTTTTTTTTGTCTGAAGGCCTTAGCAAGCATCCAAAGGAAAACTGGACTCCAGACTGCAGTCTGTAAACAGTGACTACCCTAAGATATTTGTTCACATATCTAGCAGCCTTTTTTAGAGTTGAAACATTTTTTTAGGATGCCTTAATGAATTGTCATCAGTATTTCCTTTAAGCAGTCAATCCTTTTTCAGCAGACATTAGATCTGGGCCTAAGGCTATTACTAAAGGACCTAAACATTGCCAGGTGGCCCCTCTTCAATAATAACAGCAGCCTTCAGGGGATTTACTGATACTGTAAAGAATAAGAAGTAATAAACAGGAACTGGAGCACAGTGGGACAGTTGTTATGAACATTTGCATGCCAGTCCTCAGAATCCACTGTCCTATGAAAAGAATTCTGGTTTCTAACCCCTGGAAGCAAACAGAAAGGCTTTGGCATGCTCATGCACAGTGGTGTGTTTTGGAGGTGTTTTGTCTGCTTTGCACACTGGGGCTGAAGACGGGCTTCTTTGAGTCAGCCTCCACCTTCTTTGAATCAGCCTCGACCTCTGAACTCAGTACAAGTAGTAAGAAGACACTTGCCATTAACCCTCCTTTGGACTCAGGAGTTAGAAAAATAATAAGTTTTATAAAGAGACTAAACATTCTCAGCCCCACAAAACAGTAAGCGAATCCAAGTGCCACACAAGTTACAGAAGAGTCGCATGTTTGCCTGGATGTGGCATCTGCTAAATCTCTGAGCCTCATTTATTTGGGAAAAATAAGTTGAAGAAGAGATATGTTACTGAAAAAAAAGACAAGAAAAAAAAGAAACCTGTAAAATACAACTAAAATAAATGTTATCACTCCAGCTGGTCACTTGATTTACTTATTCAGATTTTCTGTTTTTATTTTTGGTTAACATACTTAAACTTCTTATATTATCATTTCTCCTCATTTTTTAAATCAAACTAATACCTGTAAAATGATACGTATTTTAAATTTATTGCACATGAAATTTACTGCAGAAATTTACTGGAAATATATATGGACTCTTTACTTCAGTGTTTTCCCTACTCATATTTTTGAATGGTAGAAGATAATTAGAAGCTAGGTCTGAGTTTCCAAAGGGGGTATAAACAGAGAAGAAGAGTCTAACACGCAGATGCTGGAGTGGGGGGCAAAGCTTCATCAGGAGGGAATTTAGGAATCCAGAACTGTCTGGGAGGAATATTTTTATTTGACTTTGGCAGAAATGGGGATGGATCAGATTTTAAGTTTTCAGTTCCTCAAGATGGGAGATGAATGGTCCCAGAGACCAAACCAAAAGCTCAGAAATGCAATGAGTGGGGAATGAGTTATCTAACTTAAAAATAAGAAGTGGAAGAGGAGGTAAATGTGGACAGACTGTCAGTTTTCTAAGAGCTTTGATTTTCAGTACTTTTATACAAAGGATGACATTTAAGTAAAACAGAATTCAGTGACTGTCAATTCTCTTCTGCAGAACTATATAACCTTCCTCTTCTTCCCTGTAAGAGCTGTATAACTAAATTGTTATTTACTTGTAAAGGTATTTGCAAGGAAGATATTAGGAAGAGGCATAATTGTTTTAGGGAGTTTAAGTAAAATTCTGTATGATTGCAAGCTTAGATAATTCTACAATGTTAATACTGTACAGGCAGTAGGTATTTACTGGCTTCTGGCTTTTCTTTGTAATGAAGAAATGTGTTCATATAAATGTCTGGAAATAAGAAACACATGACTACCTAGCCTTCTATGAAGCTTCACCTAGATTTCAATGAACCACAAGCCAGGATCAGATCACCTACCGTCCTTAATGCAGCTGGAAATAATTTCTTGCTTATTTTTTTGTTTTTCTCAAAAAAGTAAGTGCATTAGATATCATCGTGTCATTGTAAATGTCAAGTAATCAGTGTCATTGGCCACAAAACTTTGAATCTTATATCCATCTTCCCTCTTCTCACTTGCTAGTTGCCCCATATAAATTACTCTGTTGAACCAAAGGAGCCACCAGAGTGCAGACAAATTGCAGATATAAGAGCTTCTTTCTCTCCCACATTAAGATAGGAGGATACTTGGACTGTTAGGTTAACTTCATGGTGCTCTTGTAACGGCCTTTTTTCAGGCTCATCACGGTATACAAAATAAGAAGCAAGAAGCGTTACTTACACCTCTCTGCACAGGGTTGCTTATGTCTTTCTGCATATATCACCAAGCTGTGTGCCTTTGTATGTAGGAGTGGTTACCTTCTACTTCATTTTGCAAGGCAGTGTTTCCTAGTCCTTGCCTTGTCTCCCGAACTCACTACAACACCCTGCGCAACACTGTGCTTTCTCTAGGCCAGTGAATAACATCATCATTTTACCCTATATTTTAATATTCAGATATAATCAAGTACAGCCATGGTTTTGGTGCAAAGAAATGGTTTTTAGTGTAAAGAAATTCCTATAGGGAAGATGTATAAGAGTTAGAGCCCTCGAATGGCTGTAAAACCTCAGAAAGAGTTTGGTTAGTTTATAAAATGTTCCATTAAAATCTTGCTAAATACACACTGCTGAGATTTGACATTAACCATTTTCATTCATCATAATAAACACACAAATTTTCCACTTGGAGCATCAGATCTGATTTTTCATAAGAAACAACTATGTTTATCACAGTTTTCTGAATGCATTGCTCAGATATCATACTAGATTCATAATGTTTTGATATTGTCCAGAAAATGTATGTTTTCTTTCTCTAGTCATATTTTTTCCATTTTGCAAAAGTCAAATAAGACTTAACAAATACCTCCTTCCACATGGTGGTAGGTCAGATACCTGTGTTATATAAATCTTCATGCTGAGAGTTTACGACATTTTAAACTTAGAGCTTCATTCAACTTGATGAGTTTGGCAGCAGCCAATTATGACATTAAACAGTTCATGGAACTTAACCTAAGACCTAAAATTATATAATTTTTGTAATGACTGATTTGCACCTCTCCTAGTTCATTTAGAGCAATTCAGTTCAAAAGTCTTACCCTTCTTAATTACTCCCTTTTAATTTGAAGCTCCAATGTCTCTGTGTTTCTCTACTGTATTTACCTGTGAAAAATTATCAATCAAAAAATCCACCCCAAACCTCAGGCTTACAGGAGCTATATGATTGTCCGTATACATGCTATTTGAGCAAAAAGAGTGGAAATTTTTTGCTGTTTCAACAGAGGCCAAAGATTGACAAGCATTTTTTTTTGATTGCATTATAATGTTTAAAAATGTGATGAAAGAGTTATTGCATTTCTGTATGTTTAGTATAAGAACCATGATATTTTACTGGATAAAAAATGGAGCTTGATGTTGCATACCTCAATAATAAAATTCTGAGCACTGATGATGCTTAGACCCCTCATCATGATACAATATTCTTCCTGTTTTCCTTCTGGTGACTTATTGATTCTAAAAGGCAGTTCTGGACAAGCTCTCAAGCTGAAAAGAGCAGAGTGTGGCAGGTCACTCAGAGTATAGCATCATCTCCAACAAAAGTAGAAGGGAGAGGAAGTTCTGAAGGAGAAAGTAAATAAATGAAGAAAAAATCCTGAAACCACAGATATAGTAAAACAGGAGGCAAAATATTTGTTTGAAAGTGGGAGATAAGTAGGAGGGTTGGAAAGACCAAGCCACAGAAGAAATGGGAAGAGGGGAAGACATACTGTTCCATAAAACTTGGAGCAGCAGCACAAAATGAAGAGACAAAATTCTGAAGTTTAAATTCAACTTCCCTTTTCTGAACACTGCCCATTCAGATCCTGCCAAAATAGATGGAGTTATTTCCAGTAATCAGGCTTTAAAACTAGCTTTACACTGAACAGCTTATATTGCAATGTACAGCATTGTTACAAAATAAGCTGCATGGAAAAGAAGCCATGGCAGTAGCTTGTTAACAGTGTAGAAGGAGTTGTAATATTTTGCATTCTGAAGTAACAACTTTATAGTACTTGCTTTTCACATGTGCATCAATGGGATTTGAAACTTGGTTTGAATATCTGCGGCGTACCCTTTGGCAGATCTCAGGTAAAATATGGAATCTTGTTTAAAACAGCACAGTGTCTTGAGTACCTGGGAGGCATATTGAGGAGACAGAAAACCCCTCTTGTTAAATATTTACCACTTGAGTCCTGAACATCTGCAATTAGCTAAGAATGGTGATGTCAGTGGACACTTCCCAAGGTTAGCTGCCTCAATATTTGTTCAGATCTAATCTGAAGTCCTTTTCTTGAGAAGAGGAACACATTCAAACTCAACAAATTGTCATTGACAAATGACCACAGTAGTCTAAGGATAAAAGAAGGGCAAGTACTCAGTAGAGAAAGAGAGCATGAACATGAACATGAACATTAACAGAATAAACCTGACCCATTTAGTGTATTTAACCCTCTGTGATTTCTCAGATTTGGATTATTTGTTAGCATGTAGAATTCAGAATTTTTGAATAGTTGTCATAATTTAGACACCAAACAGCTGCAATTTAACTATGGGTTAGTTTTTTGGTTGTTTGTCGGTTGGGTTTTTTTTCCCTCTGAAAGGGTGAGGAAGTCTCTAGGCGCATTAAGATGTAGCATTAGGACTTGGTGCTTTCCAAATGGCATTCCACTCTGTGTTAAATGGCTCAGTTAGTGAGTCTTTTTCTATCTTGATTACACCAGTTTGGCCAACTATATGCTTTATCGTGGAAGGGACAATGTGAAACTGCCCCAGCCTCATGGCCCCTCCTGCATTGCACAGAGAGCCAGGACACATGAATACAATGGGGAAAAAAAACTGCAGTTTTGGTCATCACCTGATAGTGAGAGTCTTAATGTGGGTGCAAGAGGCACGTAAGCGGAGGTTGTTGGATGAGAAGCAGAGGTGATCTCTGGAGGGCTCACCTGGGCACAGCACCTGCTTGCTTAGAAAGAAGGGGCTACAAACCAAGCATGGCTGGGGAGTGTCAAACAAGTTAAACAAGAAGGAGCAACACAAGGGCAAAGTAACAACAATGCTAGTCCCTACAAAAACAAACCTGGTAGTCTAACAAAGAGATTCAGGTTTAGAATCATTTTTAGCCTGAGCTCTTCATCCCAGTGGAAAACTAGGTGAAGAAATCTAGTTCATTTAAATTAGCTGACATAACCACACTGTTTCCCATCTGAGCACAGCTTGTATGAATTATCGTGTTCAGTTGTCAGCAGAAGAAAATTAGATCTCCATTTTTGATGTCAGTTTGCTGGACAACCACATGTAGACAGACAATTATAAATGAGAAATCTAGGTGGCGTAAGGGGTGTAGATGCGTTTCAGATCTCATAGCCCTAGAGTTCAAGCTTGCTGAAGTTACCAAGTCTATTAAGGAACATGAAGAAAAAGGCTTTTTCTGCTTTGAAGCAAGCTCATGAAGGCTGTTGACTGCTTCTTTAATTTGCCAAATCATTTATGGTGTTAAAAATGAAACAGTTACGGCATTCGGGCAATCATACAATATTGCCAATTGTTACCTTGTTAGAGCTTCAATGCCTACTTTTTTTTTTTTAATAGTTATAAAATAAAAATCAGGCATAGTTTTAAAATTTCAATGTATTTAATGTGTCAAGACAACTCCTGTTTAAATCTTCTTTCTAGAATGAAGTTAAAGAAAACAACTTCAACAGAAAAAAAAGAAAAAAAACCCATGAAAAACAAAAAGAAAGTTTTCTCTCTTTATTGCTTGTTTGTGGAAAACATCTTTTGCCAAACTCCTTAGAGAGTGCACTTAACATCAGTCATCAAAATACTTATATGTTATGCTATTAAATGCATATATGTGTATAAAACAAAAGATCCTTATAAATCATCAGTTTCTATCAAATTTTCAACCATTTGCTACATAGTATTTCTCTATACCACTTGTGAAATTCTTGAGTCTCAAAATGTCATGCAGTATTTTTTCTGGGTTTTGTCAGTCTGTATAACAGGTTATGATGTAAACCTCCAAATTTTTAAATTTTAGATGTCCAATGGGATGATGATTTCATCGAAGACTGCACCAGACTGCCCACTGACTCTATTGCCAGAGTGCCAAGTCTATAGAACCATGTATCAATGGGATGAAATACCAAAAAGAAGGTGTATTTAATTGTCTTTTTTTTTTTGAGTGTTGACTGTTCACTTTCTTTCCACTGAACCTCAGAGTTGTTAGCAGTTTATGTAAATATGCACTTATTCTTAATGTTTATATTTAAAACACTTTGAAAACTAATATGAATTTATAATATATTTAGTAGAAAATAGCGTTATTAGATAGTGGCACTGTAAATAATGATATTTAAGAATCTTTTCCCGAGCTATCAATTTCTAAGAAAAAAAGGAGGGGAAATCCAGATATTATGCCAGTGACAAAACAATATGCAGTTATTTGCAGGAGGAGGGTCCCTTTATTAGAAAGAAAATTACTCTAATTAGAAGAAATATGTTAATTTCAATAGCATATTCTTCATATCTCTGCCCCCAGAAATCTTTGCACACACCTACATTCTTTTTATGGACAGTACAAAGGAGGATAATAGATGCCTATAAAAGTAACTAGTGAAATTCTGCATTAGGATAATCTGTCACCCATTTCCATTTTTTCTGAAGAAAGCAAGCATAATCAAAAGCCTAAATGACAAAGAGTTGACAGTAAGATTCTGTAGTAAATGATTCCAGAGTCGCTGGCCTGCGGAGATGCTGAAGAAGTCCCCAGCAGACCTGATTAATTCCAGTTTCTCCAGCTGCCAGGGGAGCAGAGGCTAAGCAGTTTCACAGAGAGGAGCCTATTACCACTACTAGGCTGAAATAGATCTAATCAACTCACAGCCGCTCAAAAGAAAACTTTACAGGTTTAGCTCACTAAGGCAGTGCTTTAAAATGATGACTACAAAGGATCATGGGAGTCTGAAAGCATTTAGTCTTTATTGCAGCTCAAGGAAATTTTCTGCTGTGGTTAGGCCATGCTAATTTACTGAACATGACAATGCCTCCCAGATTGTATGACATCATTTCAATAATGGCTGTGGTCCTCTTAGTTAAATTTCTACTACTACTTTTTTAATTCTAAATACTTTATTTATTGAAATACCATCTGTCTTGGGATTAATTATGTTTACTGATTCAAATCTATGGGCTAGCCTGCTTTATCATTCAGTTTGAATGGTGATGATGCATAATGCCACGGAATCAACAGAAAAATTATATTTACATTTTTTAATTTTGTTTTTTAATTTTCAGAGAATGAACGCTGGATGTACTCTATACCTCTGCTGTAATTTTTATGGTAGTTGTGCATTGTTTCAAATATTTTACCGGGCTTCACGATTGCATGCATTTGAATGATTTTAAGAACAAAAATTACAACATATTGGATGTTGATAGTCAGCAATTATGCATTCAAAACAATAAACCGTCAAAACTTCTTATTTCTTTTGTTGTTGTTTTTTAAGTTCTCCAGTCCCATGGGAGAATGTCAAAGTAAGGAAAACACACATGTAAATTGTTAGATTAAGAAAATAATTCCATCTTTCTCAATATTCAGTGGAAAATCCTTCCTTAACAGATAAAATCTGCTTTTTTACAAAACAGTTAGCATTTGGAAACACCAAGTCTAAGTAGTTATGTGATACAATTTGCAATGCAGTTTATTAATAATGGCTAAGACATTATTACTTGGCCAGTCTGGCTAGTGATTTAAGGTAGAAACACACAGCAGAATGACATTTGGAAAGGCAAGTTACTTGTGACCCTGATTAGAGGGAAGGACAGCAGACAAGTAGCAGTGAATCACGTTGTGGAGGCTGGAGTCCAGGACTCAGAGCTGAGAGGTTGCTGGAAGCTGCCACTGGCCTAAATGCAGCCCAACTCACTAATCGTGGGGTTACCAGCTGCTCTGTGAGGGGTTGCTTTTGTGAAAGAAGCTTGGCATTTGCAATTTGTGGCACAGTGGATAAGTGCTGTGGTGGAAGCAACACCATTCACATGCATTTTAGCAAGGAGCTAAAAGGCAATGGAGATTGAGCTCTCCCTGCCCCCAAGCACAATGGGTGAGATTTAAGATCTCATAACTGCAAAGCTCCCAGGAAAAAAATGAAAAGCTGAAAATGGAATGAAACTTCTTGGTCTTACAGCACTTATTCCATACAAGAAACTTATCCTATGTATCTATCTTCCAACCAGTGTGAAAACTGACATTCGTATATCTACTACCAGATCTTTTTTATTCCAAGCACTGAACTTTTGAGAGTTAACAGGAGGGAAAAAAAGAAAAAGAAACAGATTGCAACAGCCCAGTGATCCACTGCACAATAGATACATGAAAAGTCAACTGAGAGAGACAAGGCTTTATTTTACATAGGTTCCTGTGTAACTTCTACAAGCGTTTTAGTAAATTACGAGAAAAGTGCACAGATTAGGGCACAGCACTTGTTAGCAGCAGCAGTTTAAGTACTTTCTGGAAGAGAAAAATAACCTAAACTGCTTCCTAAATATTCACTTTTCTTTCCGCAATGTTTTTGGAAGCAGGTAGGGGAAAGTATGTTATGCATTGCACTTTGGACACTGAATTGCAGCAGGAATATAAGACAAGGCAAGAACCCATTTTGTCGAAGTCCAGGAAACTTGAAATGGGAAATAGCGGAGTACTGGAAATACCAACTGGTAAGCAGTATATCTGTAATTTGTAACTAGCAGAACAACTTAATTAGGTAGAAGTGAGAACTGCAAGGCTTTTAATGTCCTCAGTCGAGTCAGTTACCCTGAGTGGCTTGACTGTAGAAGCTGGAAAGAACCAGAACCAACCACAGGAGAGACAAGGCAAGAAAAAACATGGGATCTGCACTGAGCAAGAATTTCAAGCATCCAGCAGCCTCCCTGATGAAGGTAAAATAGTGAGATGAGGTTGCGAGATGAGGTTGTAAGAGTGTTAAAATAATTGGTATGGACAGTAAAGTTTCTCTGTTCTCTTTGTTCTACTTCTATCAGGAAATAGCTATACATTGGGAATATGACTATCCTTTTTGCAATGTATGAATCCTTGCCTCTGGTTCATTCTTTTTTTCCTGTTTTGCTAATTTGAATTCCTGCTGTATTTTATCCAAGTCTCATCCAGGTCTTCTCTTTCTCTCTAAGAAATATTCCCATTGATGCTACAGTGCTAGGAAGGCACTTTGATAATTCATAATTTTGTATGTGTTAGTGGCTTCTCAAAGACACACATTGTGGAGTTAGACTGCTGACAAACTTTTCTCTTTGTTAGAGAGTCCTATTGCTCACTATAACTAAAAGAGGAACAACACCCCTCATGTTGCTTCTCCTTGCACAAACCAAGGGCAAGACCAGTGTGATTTGGACCATAATACTTCAAAGATTTCCACCTGTTTCTAACAGTCCACCTGTCATGCTCCTGCTCCCTGAGCTTTAAGGTCTGACACAAACTTCATTAAAGTCAACAGAAGGTTTCCCATTCATTTTAATGGGCTTTGATCAGACACCAGAGAGAACCATCACACAAAGGTGGTAGGGTAGATAGGATAGAATAGAAATTCCCATTGGAAGGGACCTACAGTGATTACTTAGTCCAACTGCCTGACCAGATGAGTGCTGACCAAAAGTTAAAGGATAGTGTTAAGAGTATTGTCCAAATTCCTCTTAAATACTGACAGGCCTGGGGCATCAACATCTCTCTAGGAAGCCTGTTCCAGGGTTTGACTACTCTCTCAGTAAATACTTGCTTCCTAATGTCCAGTCTAAACCTCCCCTCTTGCAGCTTTGAACCATTCCCACACAACCCATTACTGGACACCAAGAAGAGATCAGCACCTCCCTCTCCACTTCTCCTCCTCAGTGACCTGTAGAGAGCAATGAGGCTGCCCCTCAGCCTCTTTCACTCTAAATTAGACAACTACAAAGTTCCTAGCCATTCCTCATAGTACAATACTTCCAGCCTTTTCACCAGCTTTGTTGCTTTCCTCAGGATGCATTGAAGGACCTTCACATCCTTCTTAAATTGCAGAGCCCAGAACTGCACACAGCAACAGAGTGGAGGAAATATGGGCAGGGGGACACTCCCACAAAGAACTAGTTGGTTGAGAGCACTTCATGTTATCTTCTTTTCTACTAAAGCATTTTAGCTGCACGAAGGAGAATAAAAATATTCAGTCTTTCAATTTGCTGCAGTTTCAGCTGATAACAGGTCAAGGTGCTGTAAAGGCGGTGGCTCCCTATGGTTGGGACAGTCAGTGCATGATCTCACAGCCAGGAAGAGTCCCACCCTCAGCCAGCTCTGAGGTGGCCCTGATCTTGGAGGTTAAAATCCCAGGAGAAGGGATGCACACAGTGCCCCAGTGTGGAAGTTCGCGGTGGGCTACACAATGTTGTGCCCGTTCCTGGTACACGCTGCAGAGCAACACCTTGTTTATTATGCACGTTGTGATGCTGCTAATGTGTATTCAGTGTCTCCAATCAATGTCATACGTAGCACAATAGCTAGTGAAGCAATAGAGCTGTCATTGAAGGAAGTGGTAATGGACCACAATGGGAATTTTAATGCACAACAGGATCCATTACTGGAATGGTAATGGCCAGGATGAAGGTGGAACAACAAATGTCGAATACAGATAGACGTGTGTGTATATACATGCTTATATGTATATAACATTTATAAATATTTCTGTGTTCATAATACGTTTATATACATATATGCACAGATATAGAATCTTAAAATACTGTCTGTATTGCTTCTTAAGGTACATGTTAATTTACCTTGGTCAGTGAATTTTTGTGTTTGTTTTTTGTCCCCCATGACAATGCTATGATATCATCTGTGAACATGTAAATGAGGTAATATAAGCTGTAAGGATTTTGATGTGCTTTAAGGAGATTGAACTGGATGTACAAAAACAGGGGTAATGGTAAAGGAGGGCAATGTAGCATTTTTTAAATAAATAAAAACTAAAATAAGGCTAAGAACATATATTAAATAACTGTTCTAAATGAAACATGGATAGCTGATTTAAAGGTTATGTTTTCAAATATATTGTATATATTAAGAAATGTCTTGCTTTTGTTTTCTTTTAATGCCCCTTTTGGAGGCATCCTACTGAGTGTAATAAAATAATATATCTACCCAGCCATCTGTCAAGGTTCTTACAATGGCACCCATGACTGTAGAATCAGAATACTAATATTTAATAGAAAATTGCACTTTTCCCACAGAATCACTCAAAACCCTACAGAACATAAAGGTCTCTATCAACCTCACAAATCCTATTTGCTTTTATCCTTGTTCATTTCTTTTCTGTACAGTAGATTTTTCTATACTGATTTCACCCTATTAACTACATGCGCTAAATATGTTTTCAAGCTACTATTATGTACACATTTTTTGATACTAACTGCCTTAAATACATTGGATGAGGTAACATTATAGAGACTTATTAACTTACATTTGATTTTGACACAACTCATTACCTAAGAACAGCACAACAAACAAAGATTTAAGTGTTTAAGACATCTTTCATAAAATCCAATGTGCAAGACATTACCAGAAAATGTAAAGGTTCTCCTTTCCCATGTACGGCCCCAGAGCTGAGACTGACAACAGGTGAAGGGATTTCTGCACGAGCATTGTGTCTTTGTGCGGTTTTGCAGTCTTTCAAGAAGCTGCAGAAAAACAGCAAAACAGATACAAGAAGTAAATCGCAGGCCTGTTTTAAAAGGCACCCTCCACTATTTACTGCTGTCTCACCAATTAAACTCAAGGTAATATACCAATTCGTACTATTACAGATCATAAGAAATTTTCACAAGACTATGGGTGTTAATTCCTCTCTCTTTGTTGAGTCCCTCCTTCGGTAATTGTAGTCTACATGCTTAACTTCCCCTGCAGCTTCAGCTCTCTAGCGTGCTCTTCTCTCTTTCTCATTCTCCAGCACATGCTGCGAAAAGTTACTGGCTATCATGTGTTCTCCCAATTTATCACATTTGTATCACCACTGTATAAGTGGTTTAAACACAAGTATTGTGAAGTCACTTTTCTGCTTTTCTGTTTCTCCCCTTCTCCCCCCATCCCCCAATGCTCCCCCCCCCCCACCCTTACAGATCAAGGACCACCAAATTATATACATATTTTAAGGACCTGAGTGGCAAAATTTAGTACTTTACATAGAATAAAGAAACACATTGCGTGTCATGGACCTTAAAATCTTGTCCTTAAGAACAGAATGTGTGGATGTTCTCAAGTTAAGCTGAGGAATATTGTCTGATTTTGAAAGAGGGAGAAAAATTAATGAGGACCTAAGTACAGTGTGTACATTTAGAATTCATGGTATTGTTGCATTTCTACTTTATTCTACATTTTTAGTTCTGTTTACATATTTCCACATTTCCCTGAATGAAATGAAATTATCACTACAAATGCTAGCTGGCTATTGCCACTTGTTTTGGTTTATTTTTTTCCATTTCTAAAACCTAAGAGCAAGAAAAGTCAGTTACAAAAATGTCATATCTTGGAAAGGCTGCTTAATGTTGTAAACCCTATTTGAAAAAGACTGTCTGTATCAAACAGAGTTTTGTCCCTAGTAGGAAACTCAGAAGTCTCTTGGTTAGAAAGCCAGGAATTATCACAGTCAGGAAGAAGCTCCTAATACATAAAGTCAGAAAGCAGAATCTGAAGTCTCCAAGTAGCCTTTGTAGCTTTTGTTTCTTTTGTACCATAGAGAAGAAGCTGACATCTGGCTCTGTCATGTTACAAATCTGCTGATCGCAACCCTCACAACCTCAAACTTTATGGTATAGTAGGATGACTGTTTTGGTTGTAATAGGTAATCATATCAATGTGGTAGACATATATACATTAGGTTTATTGCTCAGTCTTTCACAGTACAGATTTAGTGAAGTAGAGCAATATAAAGTGCGTGTGAGACACCTTGAATAGATTCAAAGTAGTTAACTGATCTCACAATTATTGCTGTAAATGGTGTGTTTCTATCAAGGTCTCACAAAGATAAGCTGTGACCCTTTACTATTTAACATATCAGCTACCAGGGAGAAAACATGATTGACAAAGTTTACAGATGACACAAAGATTGGAGGAGAAGTAAATGATGATAGCAGTACAGCATTATTCCCCAGAGAGATCAGAACTCCTTGGCAAGCCGGACCCCAGTTCAAATAAAATGCATTTCACTGCAGCATACTTCTGTGAAGAAAAGAGGTTGGGCATACTTTAGGATGGGGAATTCTATTCTGAGAATAAATGATGCTGAAAAAGACTTCGGGCTACAGTGGAGAGTCACCCGACTGTAACTTTCCCATGTAGCTCTGTGATTAGAAAGGCTAAGGTATGAAATCTGAATAAATAAGCAAGGAATGTACAGATGCTGAGATTATACCACCTCTATTAGGCATTTAAGACAAGATCAGTGCAAGTGATCTTTGACATATATGTGAGCAGTTTAAGTCTTTCATTATAAAAATCAGAGCTATTTTGAGTAGCCACAAGTGACGTGACATGTTTCTGTCCACCTGAGTATGTTCAGAAATTAAGTTTCCCTATAGGACTACTCAGTAGTAGGAGTTTGGAGCACACACACTGTGGAATTCATGGATACGGGTCTAATGTGCTGTTCTAGAGACGATGCCTATTCCTCTTCTCTGCCAGAACTTGTTCTCCCAGGATCTTCTTAGATAATCAATGCACAAGGAAGATAAAACCAGAAGTGAATTAATTTTTAGAATACATATGGATAATCACATAGCATGTGCACTGTTTTCCCTTCTTTATTAAAAAGACAGTGAACAACACTTCATCTCCTCGACTACAGCTAGACACTTAAGTCGCTTTGAAACGATTCAGTAAGAATCATTCTATTTATTTCAGGTATTAAGTGTCTATCACTTTGATATCTAAGCACCTACCTGAATATTACACTTCATAATGTTGAAAGAACATAGAAATGTTGCAGCACAATCTGTCTGTATTTACTCTACGCCAGTTTAATCACTGATTAAATACTAGTAACAATATGAAGATTGACACATGAGCCACGGGAGAAAGAAAATTTAACTGCACAAAGGTGAATTGCTGTAACTAAGAATTGTTTCTATCCTATCCAGAGCATGATCTTCAGGAAGGGAAACAGCTTTCTTTTTCGAGTTGTGCCCCCTGAACTCCACAAAACCAATCAAGTGGGGAGAGTGAACAAATTTTTTGTCAACAGTACTTCTGCTGACAGCTAGGAAATAAGATATCGTGTTTTAAAATACTGCTCACTTTTAAAAATCAGAGTTCTGAGTGGAAAAGGAAACGGTACTTAACCACAGTTTGAAGGTTTAACTTTGACTGTCCCTTGAGTTTACGTAATTGTAAGGACTTGGGCCTTCCATGAACGCTAGCAAATTCTGTTAGAAGAATGCATACTTGGGAATTTAGAATGCATCTTTACACAGTTGCAAGTCATAAACAAAGCTGTTTTCTACAAAACATCCACTTTTTAAATCTAATCAATGGATCTGATATAGATCTAAAGGATTAAAACATGGAGTTTTGATTGACTATAGTAAAGAAAAGATAAAGACACATTGTTAATGTTAGGCTTACACTGTTTTCTATTGATAGAAACCTGACAAAACATAGGTTGGTCTCACCATCCCATAATTGCTGTTGCAAGGCATATCTCACAGGCAGAAGGGACAGATACATATATAAGTAAATGCAGAATTTCAGGGAAATAATAGGACAGAATTAAGTTGTTCTGAATATTAACCAATAATTTTCAACAGATCAAGTTCTTCTGTGATATACATTTAAGAATTAAACTTAAATTAGCTCTTTAAAGTGGCCGTGTGACTTTAATTATTCAAAATGTACACAAATTTAATGAGTTTTTAAATATTAAAACTATTCTCTATTGTCACTACTATGAGCTCTTAATTTACAGAGCAATTAAGTCAGGACCCTCATTTATCAGTACATGTGCATTTGTTGAAAACATAGTCAGTTTTTATTAATTGATGCTATAGAAATACTGAGGTAAAATTAATGTGTGTGCTTCAGAGGTCATGCTGGCGATAGTAGGTAGCCAGCAAGGAGTAAGACGTGAGATAAATAAGTAACTGCTGTTCCCTGATTACACTAGAGATAGCTGAAATATTAAGTGGCACAATGGGCACTATGCTTAGCCAAAATGCTTGCAAACAAATGCCCCCTGAGTTTTCTCTGGCAAGCATCTGTCATGGTAGTAGCTGCAAAATAAGGAAACTTCAAAGCTTTAGTTTCTGATTATTAGCAGTGTGTGTAGTGTAATGTTCTTACATTTTTATGTAAACTCAGCGTTGATGAGCAGAGAGGGTAGAATTAAAAAATACTTCAGCTTGCCTTTGTTCTCTGGGACACAGCTGACAGGAATGTTAGCAGCTAGGAGTCTCCGGAGTGTCTATCAGCTTGTGAATTACAGGGAGTATGGGGACAAATTTGCAAAAGAATCAGGTGAATAACTACAGAATTGGAGCACATTTTTTTTCTACATTTTCCCTGCCGCCAGTGGTGCACCTATAAAAGCTCTGTGATGGCATGAAAAGTGACTGGAAAGTAGATTAGGCATAAATATGAACATGGCCTGGGTGCACAGAGATTCTGGGAGAAGGCTGGTGGGATGCAGAGCATTAGCCTCTTTGCCATTTGCACTGCCGGAATACTCTGCGGCCATAGTTCTCATCTACTCTGCTATTCCAGCACTATTTGACCAGTAAATAAAAATTTACTGTGGAGACATTAAAAGGAAACAATGCAAGATTTAGGAAAGAAAACCAGGAAAATCTAGCCAGGCTCTCCTGTGTTAGGTGGTTTTGTTTGCCGTAAAAACGTCTAAAGCCTTATACTTAAAATATTAAACACTGCTGCTATTTGGAGTCTCTTCCATGCACCTAAAAGGCAGCTGAGAGAAGAAGTTCAGTGCTTCCTATGAAGTTTCTGTAAATCAAAAGCATGGATTTCAACTACTCAAATGCCCTCCTGTACTGTGCTCCACAAATGCTGGTTAGCCTGTTTGAAAAGCGAGGAGGGTTGGGAAACAAACTTCCTTAAGAACTCCAGTCTTTCTGCGGATCTCAGTAGCTTATTGAAAAAGTTCTGGCCTTCTCTTTGGTTGCCAAGGAATACCAGCAGATTAGAGAGAAACAATTTACCTTTTAAGAGACAAGGGAGTTTGGCTTTCTTATGCCATGTTCTGTTAAAATATTTTAATTTCTGTTATTTTTTCAGATGATTTACTTTACACTGGAGGAAAGTCAATTGATCTATGATCTGCAGATTTCCTATATGCCTTTTTGAAGACATTGAGAGACAATATGGTCATTTTCATGGAAGACTCTTTCTTCAAATTGACTGCTTTAATATTTATTTGGAAATCTTATAATGGGTGATCCTATTGACTTTTTTCTTCTTTGGCAGTTTCTTTAAGATTCTTTTTTCTTGACAACTTGATCTCTCATACCACCTTGTGTTTATTATCTGAAAATAATTGGCTTAGAGAAAAGCATCTCCAGAGTGAATGCAGATGCAAAGAAATTGCTTAATTTTATGCAATATTCTTAAATGTTCTTCTTATCTTTAGTGGTCCAGTGTCTCACCAAAACATCTGTGAGCTCTTTGAAACTATGTATGTACAATGGCAGGGCAGGGGGATAAAGAAAATATACTTACAATTCAGAGCCAGGAAAGTACTGTGGCACCCCACTTGCTGATTATTTACCAGCCAGCTTCTCAAACTCTTTTCCCTCCTGTTTATTCACTCCCCAGTCTGTTTATTTTTGTTTTGAAGTTCAAGGTCAATGAGCTGCTGCTCACATCTTTAGACTTAGATCACATCCCTCCCAGTCCTCGGAATTTACTTTAAAGTATCTTCATTTCCTTTTCCTCACTATTGACCTGTCCACTTTGAGACTGGACATAGCCACAATAGAGGGCTATGGAGGCTGAGCACCTAAAGCTGTATAAAATATTCAGTTCAGATTTAGGATAAAAGACAGAGCTGGCCTTCTCTCAAGGCTATTATCCCATTCAACAAAACAGACCTCTCCTTCAACATACATGTTGCCTTACTTAAAGTTAAATTTCCCCTTTAATCTGTGCATTTCAGAGTGTCTCAGGAAATTTCAGAATCTTAACCATAACCTCTCAGCAAGTGATCTCTTATGCTTGAGCGTCCAGGTGTAGGTATATGTCAGGCTACTTTTCAACAGCAAGTGACATGCCTCATCCCACTACTTTAAGAAATGGTGCTTTGCATGGATCTCTTTATGATTCAGTGTAGCATACCATAGTGGCTCAATCGAACTCACATCCAGAAAGAGTGTGTGAAGTGGGTGTGGAGCCAAACCATTCCCTGATGTGTTTGATGCTGGCGATTCCTGCAGCCTACAGACACTACAGGCAAAATAGGGCACATAACAAATGTTACAGAAGCAGTACCTGCTGAGTGCAGAAGGACTGGCAAAAGAGGATGATACACTAAGAGTCTAGATGATTTGTTCAAGGCCACACAACAGCCCTGTGGCAGATCCAAGAAGGCAGGAACCCTATGACCCTATGTCAACTTGCTCCTTGCACACTGTCTTTCCAGGCAGACAAATCTCTCTGCTATTAAAAATAAAGTTCAGGGCGCACGTCATTACCATGCTTCACTTACGAAGGATTTTCCTCAGTGAAAATAATGTTGGTGCAAATAGAAGGAAAGATGAAATGGCTTCAGATAAGTTTGGCACCTAGTTTTCACCATTAGTCTATATTTCTTTGGTCTATGGTGTATTAACAAAGATGCACAAACATCCATCCTCTAGGTCTGATGGTAAACGTGAAGCTGTAGCGCAGCACAGACGTTTCTCAAGTTTACCTACGTGACCCTAAAGAATATTACGTCTCACTGCATGTACACTTTCCCATCTGCTCCAGACTGGATGGTATCCTCCTCCTTGCAACATCTTTCACTGCAACCAAGTTCCTGACTAAAGAAATAAAGTGACTCCATCCATTCCCAGCAGTTAAGGTTAAAGAGATGCACTTGGTTCTAAATCTCTGCTGCTAACGCTCTCTTGACCTTTGACTTGCCTTAGCATGGTGAAGTTTGATGGGCCCATGCCAAGCTGTCTTCTGTAACCCATGAGTTGGTTAATATACTCTCATTTCTCATTCAGACAGCCAACAGAGGCAAAAAAGGCAGCAGGGCAACAAATGCTGTCTCCTGCAAATGCTCAGTAATAAATTGCTCTTTCAGTACTGCAGAAGACAGATTTTTCTTTCTTTTACTTCTTTCCTCCTTTTGCACAGAAGTCACCAATGGGAAGCTCGCTTTCCCACCTGGCCCCAACTGACTGTGCCCATAAATTTGCCTATGCAATGCCTGTTTACGGGTCGCTGCCAGAACACGGAGACGAGTGCGTTTTCTAAGCACTGGGTAGATAATCATGGTAATTGATGTTTGGAGCTGCTCGCTCCTAGGAGCATAGGGTCTCTTTCTCCCAGTGAGGCCCCGCTCCATGTTATCAGTCCAGCCCATAATTAAATATCACTCTTTTACAATATGTTTCAGGCTCCTTAATGAGTCTAAAGCAGAAATAGTCACCTCTTTCCCCTTTGAGCTTTATTTGCTTGTTATTAAACAATGTTATTGAGCTGCCTTCTTTCTCTGTGTTGCCAAACCTGCACCATTTCCGTTTTATAATTGCACAATTAGAGTCGGTGCTTTGCTTTCATACATCAGCAGGACCTGAGAGAGAGAGAGAGAGAGAGAGAGAAAGGGAAAAAAAATCAGGTGTTCACAGACAACTCAAATGCATCTTATTTTCATTAACTACCAGATTTTGCAAAATGGGAAGCTATTTATCATGATCTGTTTTCTACCACCAGCCACCCCCACCACCCCACTCTGGTGACTTTCGCTATGACCTTGTGCTGTATTGTTAAGGGTCCAATTTGCTCATTGTTACTTGCCTGCATAATTTTATGCACCTCCCCCACCATCTTTTTTTTTTTCCCAAGCAAAATCCAGTCATTTATATTCTGAGACTAAATGGTATTCCTCCTCCCCTACAGCCTCCCCCAAAAAGGAAAAAAAAAAAAGCAAGCCCTAGCAAGCCATATAACACTAGTAATTCCTTCTAACAAATTTCCACAGACGCCCCTCCTTACACACATGCACTCTCTCTCTCTTTCTCTCTCTCTCACACACACATACTCTTTCTCACACGCACACCCTTAAGCTGCTCTAAGCAGTGTATTAAGTAGCTGAAGAAAATCCATTCACATTCTGCTGTGTCGCTTTCTTCTCAAGTCATGAACCCATCACAGACTTTTTCTAGCTGTAGGTTGCCACGGTG
Source organism: Clamator glandarius (assembly GCA_033459285.1). NCBI lineage: Eukaryota > Metazoa > Chordata > Aves > Cuculiformes > Cuculidae > Clamator > Clamator glandarius. The sequence goes on from JAUNZM010001433.1 coordinate 466,132, forward strand.
AAGATTTACAATGCCAGTTATTCATACATCTGCCTTCTCTTTTTCCCCCCCTTATTCTTAAATCCCTTGGGCGAGGGCAACCTTGATACTGAGACTCGTAAAATTCATGCAGGCTTATCATCCTTGGTGAAGGCTTCAGGCATGCATTACCGTATCCAACTGCCTGCTCACCGCCATGACAGATCTGGGCCTATAGCTTTTATTTCTAACAGGGGAAAAATGCATTAATGTGTTAAATAGAAAAAAAGCTTAAATGTTTTGAGGAAGAAAACAATACCTAGCATTATACATTTCTTTTAATGATTTTTAAATTTGTTTTAATTACCCTGTTCCCTATAGAATAGCATAAATTTGTAATCTTTTTTTTTTTCTAAAGAACCCTTTAATTTGTGTGGAACAGTATTCTGAAAGTCCAGTCACACTGCAGTAGGGAAGTACAGTACAGCCTCTGAACTCCACATCAAAGTATTGAATGCAATAAATCTAGAATTAATTTAAAATGTAAATGTTGAAGTCTTTTCCTTAATTTTTCTGTGGTTTTAAAGATTTGTCAAAAAAAGAAGTGCTTTCTTGAAGGGAGGTGGATGGGAGATGAATGTACTGATTTTACAAAATAAAAGCAAAAAATTTAAAGCAGAAGAATCCCAAACAAATTGCAAGTGTTCAGTTACAAAGTCAGAGGTTAAACACAGACTCTGCAAAAAATGCATTGTGATTATAATTTTGATATAATCATAATTTGCTAGAACATTAATGACATTTTTCCATTTATCTGTTTTTTTCTGAGTATTGCTTCTACAGTTTTGAGGGATCCGCTATAAGGAGCTCAGGTGGGATAACCAGAAGGTTTTGTTTCAGAGTTTGGTTTTGTTTCTCTGTTTTCATTAGACCAAAATCTTGCTAAAATCTCTCAGGCTTTCATGGATACAAATTGCTGGGTACTGTGTTTAGAGACCTGCATACCTCTTCTGTTTTCTTTGCATGAACGTGTACCATTCTACGTCTACTATTTTGTCTTACTGTGGGTTCTGAAATTGGTCATGATTTTAGGAAGCTGAACAATGCAACTGAACTACAAGAATCCTACGCTTATTATGCCTGTGAAAGTGAAGCCAATATAGCTAGAATAGGTGAGAGTTACAGAGAAAAAGGTATGAAGCTGGAGCGCTGCCTTTAGAAGATGCCTTGGTGTGTGACAGACTTTTTCTGGAAAACTGTGACTTACAGTTTCAGAAACAGTTAGCTCTGAAGATGCAAAATTATTCAAAAAGAAATGAAACCTCATGTCCTTTGAGAAGTTACACCCCATTATCCTCATCCTATTTCCCCTTTTGCGTTTTATTGTTGCTTTAAATGTTTCAAAACTGTTTCAGCCATTATGCTGTCAAAAGTGTCTTTTCAATCTCAGATCCATATCTTCTGACATCCTAAGACAGCTACCACAGAAAAGACGACTTGTGTTGATGTTACTCAGTCAGCATTAAGTTGTCACAAGTGCTGTCTCACTTCATCTAGGTCATGATACCCAGAGCCCACTCATGCCACCATCTGCCTGCACAGAGGTGACATCCGTGTTTGCATGGTGAAGCACTATTTACAGGACTCCATTCTCGGGTCCACAGGACTCTGACAGAAGAACATTCTACTCAGCATGCCACCTATAGTCACCTGTAAGCAGCATTTCTCAGTGAAACAGACATGCAAAACTTGTAATGCTTCGAATCAGAGACACAAAGGAAAAATTCTGTGTTGATATGTCACCAGTGAGGCAGTTGTTCTTGCACTTAGATTGGTCTTACAAGGGGGTGCAAAATATTGTGGGTTCCAAGCATACTGCTAAATTACTTTAGGGTCATTCATCTTTTCTTGCTAGAGGAGGCGCTTTTCGGCCACCTCTTTCCCACAGAAAGGGGCACTCCATGCTTCACCCCAAGTGGGAGTTACATAGAAACCTTACATAGAAACTACAGGGCAGGAAAGAGGAGTTTTGCTCACCCAACAAACCATGTGTGATATACACAAAGAGGTTGCAAAGGCACAAATGCAGATCTTCATTCAAGGACATGTCCCTGGGTCACACTGCAGACACGCTGCTGTTGGGAATTTCTGTACACTAGGCATACAGAGTGAGCTCAGACTGTTTGGAGGGACAGATTCACCTACAGTACCTGCAACAGAGGACACTACTGCTTTTTCTTAAGGAAGCATCTGCTTGTGTTCAGATTCCACCATGGTTCTTGCTGATGCCTATTGCTACGCCAAGGGGCTCACAGGATCATCAAGTCCAGTCCCTTCAAGATCAGGCCACTATGCAATCAACATGTCTAGCAAAGCAACCCCCTCATTTATCAAAGGTTGTAAAATGCTTTCCAGCATCCTGCACTGAGCTTTAGACTGTAAGTAAATAGACAAAAAGTCACAATTACAACCTTACACAGAAAGAAAGAGAGAGATTTCAAGGGCATCACAAAGTCCTTAACTTCCTGCTGTAGGAAACTGGCTGGAAGCCTGAGTTCCTCAATAGTGTAGGAGTTACCAACACTGCTTGCTGCCAATTAGTATTTTTGTGTGTTGAGTATCCTCCCCCAAAGTGGCTTACAAAGGACTCACCTCCTAGATATTTCAACTAGAAATCCAGGCTGTTTAGCTCAAGCAGCAAAGCTCATGCTTTTTCTCCTTGAAATGTTATAATTCAGCTGAGATGGTAAGCAGTGAGAACCATAAACACCTCACTGATACCTCCCACCAACACATTCCTTTGCTGCTAGGATTTACTCCAAACATCATCAGAAGCTGGTACAGATGCTCAGAGAATTTGGCTGTTTATTTATGTTTCTTTAAGGACTAGCACCAGGCATAGTGATTTGTTTCACCTCATCAATGGTCTCGACAGTTCTCATCTTTGTCTATTCTTGCTGTTGTCCTAGTCCTCTGACTGATCCATTAGACTAGACTCTCTAAACCAAAGAACACTTGAAGAATTGCTTTTGATTTAGGGAGACTTAACTGGTGGTATTTCCCAATATCATTCCTTTCCAGTATTCCATGTGAGCATGTCACTCTGGGTTGCACTACACGGGTCACATAGTCAAGCACTTTTAGTGAAGATTGCATGTATCATTGAATATTAGATTAAATTGAAGGCCTTCAGAATATGGGAATTATAGGCTGCCAGAAGGAAAGAAGTGGATATAACAAAAAATTAGAGATCTGAGTAATTTCTTCTGAATCAGTTTGTATTCTCAGGCACATTCCTTATTATTAGTAAACAATGTGAACTGATGCTCGCTTTAATTTTTTTTAAACTCCATTTTCATCCTACTGCATCCCTTATGCAGTCTTAGAAGTCCAATATTTTGTTTCCTATCTGAAATTTACTTGAGCAACTTGCCTTCCTATTGGAGTCTGCACTTCAAGCTAGATTTCGCTAGCATTTCAAAGTAATGCAATAAAGGAGTTATGTGAAGTAAATCCCTTCTGTGCTTTTGTCATATCCAGGACATACTAAATGGTAGAGATACAACAGGGGTTGAGGGGTGGGGGGACAGGAGGGGAAGGTGAATCTATCCCAAGCATGAATCGCTGTTGTCTTAGCAAAATTTTAAGTGCCTAGAAAGACAATCTAGATATGATGTTGTTCAAGCTATCTGGTTGGGAATTATTGTATTTTATTATCTTAAGCACAAACTAAGGTGATTACGTAGAAGCTATCACTTCTCTACCTTGTTCAACAGCGCACAGATATGTTGGATCTGTGGGTCCAGTGAGCTGAGGTGGGTGACACGAGGTGTTTTCAGCAGGTAACCTAGAAGGTTTCTTCATATGATGCCCAGACTTTTTTTTTAGGTCACCTTTACCTATGTAGAACATGCTGGGTGAGGAAGGGGATTGTGGCCACGGGAGCTCATCAAGGCCTGCAGTTACCATGTTGCTCATGATGTTCAGCAACTATTTGTGTCTTTCTTTTATAATACAGCTGACAGCCAGTACTAAAAAATAGACCTTCTGTCCAGATAATAGATTTCTGGAATGCCAGATATAATTGCACCTGGAAATGCAGGGGAATATTTTACAAATACTTTGTTTACTACACAATTCTAACTTTTGTAGAGGAGCAGCATATTATTCTGGAATACCACAGTCCTTATTGGTAGTTGCAGAATTATAAACACTAAATACTTATCAGTTTGGTCCATGCAGTAAATATATATACATGCATGCAGTATATTGAGAATTGATGAAGTCCTTTGCACTACGTGGCATCCCTGCCTCAGCAGTATTTTGTTGATGTTATAACTGGAAAAAGAGTGACTCCATGAAAACTTACTAGTCCCAAAAGACTTCATACCATTTCTGTAGTGACTAAGCAATAAAATATAAGTTACTGTGAACCTCTAAAGGGTTTGTCACCTTGGAGCAAAAAATGTGAACAGTACAGAGTTTTGAAAGTTTTCACTTGTAGAAAGCAAGGAGGTTTAGGATTAAGCTTCTCTGTCCTGTATTCAGATGTTGTAATTGCTGCGTTCCACAAGCTAGTTGTAGTGCAGTCATTCAAAACAAAAGCATAGGCTGTCAGTCCCTATCTTTAATAAATAACAGCCTTTTTTAAGGTAATGTTCTCCCACAAATGTTTCTGCATGTTGGATTTCCTAGTTCATTGAGACTATTTGCACATTTGGAAACAATTACATGCATTTATTGTACAGAATACACTAACAAATCCCTCCAACAGTTTATCAAGCAGCATTCAAGAATGTCTTTCTCTTTTATGCTTTCTGTGTAGGCAGATGTGATGGTTCTGTTCCACATTTGCTAGTCAGTAGAGTATTATTAGTCCAATAGATTTTCCCAACCTAAAATTTACCTGGGCAACTTGCCTTCCTATTGGAAGCTGCACTTCAAGCTAAATTTAGTAAGAAAGACCAGAGTCTTCAGGCTGGATCACTTGCCACACATAAGTAACAATCAGTTTATATGGGGTGTCTATGTGCTTTTTACCCTTGGGTCTGGGTAGGTTTTGTTTAGTTGTTGGTGGGTTTTTTTTCCTTTCCCAAATTTCCTGTATCTTTATTTCAACACCACAAAATTAACTAGTAGAACTTAAGGTACTAGTTATGATAATAAAGCTAGCAAAGAAGAGAGAGAGAAGACAGTTGATCATGGACTTAAGGATAGATTCCGCAAAGAAAACTAAGCAGTATTTTTCATGACCTTGCCTATGCAATGTAAATTTAGCGCAGCACTAACAAGAGTTTGTAACTGCCTGGGTCTTCAGATAGAAAGGGCCTTTTCTTAGTTTCTGCTGCAATTGTTTTCATTTCTTGGAAAGGCATGGGTGTAAGATTAAGGCTGCTCTAAGTTACATTGGCTGTTAAATTCAGACGGCAGAAAGGACAAATATGGCTTCTGGCCACCTTTGCTTTAACTTCTTGCTCTTAACGGATGATAGTGCTTCCTTGCTTCAAAGTGTTTACTCATAGGAGTAAATTTTGTTGAGCAGGTAGCATTTGATGGATAGAGTTTTGAGAAGAAAAGGCGCTCTTTAGGGAAGAGACTATGTACTTAGCCTGTCTTTTATATCAACCTTGCACAGCAATGCTTCTGAATAGAAAATAAGTAATATATACTGTTTATATATTTATTTTTACACATGTACTCATCCCTTGAAACATGCATATAAGAGGGAAAGAAATACACACAAAGATAAAAAAATAAAAGGTATGAACACATACATATTTTGAACTAATGGATGAGCCATAGACTTTTGGACTTGGTATTTCATTTATTAAACTTTGGGTGACAGTGTCTTAGAAAGCAATCATTTTGGTTTGTACTTTCTTTATTTGCATTACACAGCACACCTGGTAGTAAGGATATTTAAGCAATGAAGGGTTTGCAGCATTAGTAATTAATAGGTCCCATTATGCTAACTCTCGTGCAAGTTTAGGACATCTTAGATGCTAGATAAGAGATGAATAATTTGAAGTAATTTTCCTGTAATCATGCCAATCACTTCAGCAAAGTAGTTATTAAATGAAACAGTATTATGATGAATTATAGGACATCTATTGAATATCTTTTCTTATCATCTACTTATAGTGCCTGATGCTGAAAAGAGGCAAACATATGAATGCTCTTTCCCAGTAAAATATGCACACTTCTCACTGTAAATAATAGTTTGTTTAGCAAACCTTGTTTTTTTTAATGAGGCATAGAGACATATCTCTACTAGTCTCATACTCTTTGCTGCTCCACTCTAGGAGATTGTCTTTACTTTTTCTTTAAAGGTAGAGATTAGCAAGAATGAGTCACCACTGATGACAAGGAATTTTTCTAGTTCAAATTTGCTGAAGTGATTAAATATTATTT